>OX463855.1:6669734-7074835 GCA_949825065.1 Odontocerum albicorne
TTTTATTTCGCTGTTTGATGTCAAGTCGATGAAATTTTCATATTACATTACACTTTCGTTGTATACAGCACTACTTGATGAAACTCATTGCCATGTGGCAATCTCTTACAAACCAACCAGAAATATGTTAAAGAGACCTTACGTGAAAATCAGACTGGAATTCTTTTTTTTTAAATCTGGGTTATAGCAGGTTTTGGACCCGCAACCTCCGGGCTGGGAAACAGGCGTCTTACCACTAGGCTACGGAGGTTGTCATATTCTGAAGTAGATAGTTACTCTGGTTTTTCTTTAATATTGAAAGAATTGAAAACCAAATAGTTATTGTCATCTTGTAGTTGAGGAAATGATTTGTTGAATGTTTTCTTTTCCAATTTCTTCGTCAATTTCACACTTCGATACCCCTCCTGTTTTAAAGTTTCTCGCTTCTTTGGAGGTTTGGGCGATCATCATGATTATCTTTACCTTTGAAGCAGTAGCTCTGAACAAATATATGGTACCTACTATTGTAAGTTCTTCGACTAGGACATACGTTTTTTTCCTACACTTCTCTTGGTTTCAATTTTTTCCTGGAATATCACAAGGATCTCATATTTCTCAACTCGCATTATATCTGTAAGGGTACTCCAACTTTCTCAGTTTGACGGTGGATAATATTTCTATATCTCTAGATTAATCTGTTTCAAAATGTCATTATCATCATTGACAGTTTGATTAGAAATACATTTTTTAATACGTATTTAAAACTATTAATTCTTCTTTTTTTTCTTCCTTCCTCAAATGATGAACGTCATGGTTATCTGCTGTATCTGAAACTTGGTGCACCCCATCTGTCTTGAGTGTGTCTAAATGCGCTGCTTAAAAAATAATCTTGTTATTATTTTTATTTGGTTCGTCCGTCTCTAAAGACAGCTTTCTCTAGCGCGCTTTCCTTCAACTGTACCCTAATCATAGCTTCTTTAGGCTTGGTGAGGCAAACGCCACACCATTAGACGATGGGAAAGGAAATGATACCTACAGGTGGTGGATGTGCAGGGATTCATACAATGGGCTGAGCTCTGCATGCACCAAGACGCTGGAGCTTCGTTCGGGCTGAAAGGTCAAACAGGCACCTTACGGCGAACGAAAATAATTATTGTAACACACGCGTTGATAATGAGTATTGGTTGCTATTTTTCCGGTTTCGGTGTCCGCTGTCACTAGGATGACGGTCCGTGCCCCACTGGTGGCGATGTGATTTCGTTCTTTTTTACTAAAATTGTAATTTTAACTCGGGTATGCAACAATATCGAGAATAGAGCTGAACAACATTTTACGTCACGACGTTTTGGCGTGAACAAGGCTTTTATTCTGGCAACATGTCCAACGTATGTTAGGACTTTTTTCTTGCATGTTGTTGAAATTATTTCGGTTATGTCTAATTCTTGAATGGTAGAGAAGTTAATGCGTTCATTTGAGCTTTATAGAGCTCAAAAACTAAAAGTCCAAATTTTATTTGTGGAATTCTTGGGAAGTTGGGATCCTGCGGATTGACGAATTCATCAAAATTATAAAAAAAACCTTCGTATAACTTCGTTTGAGTAATGCTCATATTACACCAGTGTCGACCCGTACTCAACGTATGTTATGAAAAAGCAAAAATAGCGGGAATAAGAAAAATAGCCATAATTTCGGTGAAATATCGTGTGTACGGCTGCAAGAAAAAAGGCATACGTATTCTCTAAACTAGAAAACTTGAATTTGAAACTTTAGGGATGGTAAATCTTGGAATTATTATATTTTATTATTTATGGTTAAGGCATTAACATTGTGGAGGTTTAAAAACATTGTAATTTGTTTTATCAAACACTGTTTATTCCACTTTTTGTAACGGTATAACCCTACCGGTTTCAAGGCCTCATCATCAGGGGAGGACAAACAAGACTGAATTCTGTTCAAACTGGTACCGAGATACACACTTCTAACGGTTGGGTACATTCGGGTTGGGGACTGGGGGCTGAGGGAGGCATGGGACGATCTCGATTCTTGGTATATATGTGTTTGCCAGATGTTCACCTCGATTCACTGACTTATTTTTTGAAGTTTGATATATTACTGCAGCTGCTTGGGTAAAAACCCATTTAATTTGTATTATATTAATAAAATTTGATACCACAATTTGTAGACTAACAAAACATACATACCATACAGCGTAGACGTTTGGAAGGCGTATGAAAGGAAGACCTAAGAAAGTATGGTTGAATCGAAGTGAATTAGGTTCTGAAAGAAGGAAAAGTAGAAAGTCAGAGAATGTACGAGAAGGTGTAGAAGAGGCTAAATATGTCGAGTTAGGAAAGTATAAGGCTCTGTCCTCTCTGCCTACTTCGATATTGAGAATCGACCCCAAAATCACACGGTGGAAGTCAAACATCATACAACATGGAGGTTAGAAACGAATGCCAAGTGCCAAATAACAAAATATAATCATCGATTAATAAATATAAGCCATAATAATGATATTAATAATAAAATGATAATTTTTCTAGTACCGTTTAGACAGCAAACTTTAAATTAGGAGCTTCCCCCTATCTGCGTATAATTGGAAAAGTATATTTGGTAAGACAACTGCAAAGTTTTATATGTAGAAGACGAACCAACTTTGTGGACTTTCCGATATTTGATTGTGAACACTTTCGACGTTATGATCTCCACATACTGTCATCATATTTATTTGGCAATACAACCCTGATTCCTGATATGGTTGAGAATTGGTTGTAATGAATTTATTGGGGGATATCTCCTTATTTATTATTTATCAAGTCAACCACCACCCACTCTCCACAACCACCCTTAGGAAGACAGGCAAGGAATATTGAGCGGAATGTGATTAACTGGAGAAAATAAGGTTCCTACAGCTGCCAATCGCGTGGGATGTAAACCAGAAGTCAGCCGTCTGGTAGGTTACATTAACCCTTTATAGGGAAAGTTTGGTAGGTTACATTAACCCATTATAGGACAAGTTTGGTAGGTTACATTAACCCTTTATAGGGCAAGTTTGGTACGTTAAATTAACCCTTTATAGGGCAATTTTAGTAGGTTACATTAACCCTTCATAGGACAAGTTTGGTAGGTTACATTAACCCTTTACAGGGCAAGTTTGGTACGTTACATTAACCCTTTATAAGACAAGTTTGGTAGGTTACATTAACCCTTTATAGGGCAAGTTTGGTAGGTTACATCAACCCTTTATAGGGCAAGTTTGGTAGGTTACATTAACCCTTTATAGGGCAAGTTTATATTTTTGAGATATTGAGTTTTTTGTTGAATAAATCATTATTATGTGTATCAAATCAACTTTATTTCTTCGAAAATGAGTTTAAAAAATTTTTTTTTGGAAATGAGGCGGTCGCATATGAGAGCTGTGCCCATTTCAGGGGTCATGTCAGTGGGAGCAAAAGTGACCAATGAATGTTCAGGTAATAATATCTAAGTTTAGGTTGTATTAGGAAATACAATTCTTATATGAGACATAATGAATGGTGATTTACTTATAATACCTGTTTACATATTTGACAATAAATTGACCGGATGTTTAGATCGTTGCTACTGAACATGCAGCTAACTTCACGACGATCCGTCTTAAATAAGACCTCTGCCCGTCCACTACATTTGCCAATTTGACATTTGTGTTACTTAAAAACGTTTTATTAAGAAAATGAATCCTTATAAGTATAACCATAAGGGTGGTCGCATATGCGACCCATTTTTGCTTATGCCCGTTAAAGGGTTAACATTTACCGCGTATTATAGTCAATATTACGCATAAATCATTCAAATGACTATCCATCCCCACGAAATCCTTAAACACATACGTGAGCATATGCCCATAAAGACGGACAATCACGCGAACATTATTTTACATATAAAGTGAGATATAAATTAAAAGAGTGAATCATAAAGTTACGTGTTGGTAATACAACCTGTCGGCCTGAGCCAGTATTATTATTACTAGATGAGGTTGTAGGGAATACCCACGTACCTAAAATATTGTCAACATGCAGGGTCAACGACCGATGAATCAACCTATGGATATGTACAAATGTCACATACCAGAACATCAATACTGTTTACACGCAAATAATATTTACATCGCATTCCAAGGTAGAAAGAGAACATATCACGCCGTCTCGCCGTTTCGACAATAAATTTCCTACCCACTGTATTATCCGCAGCGCTTGCGACCACCTCAGCACGCGCAGGAGTGAGATCGAGATATACCGCGGACGCAGTCACGCATCCCGTTCTGAAATTCTATATATACCTACTTATCGATGAATAAAAGCACTTGTTATTATTCGCTTGACCATTCATTTCTGTTTACTATTTATTGATTATTCACTCTCACTTCCCGCATTCCTGAATCGACGTATTTTATTTTAAATACAAAACAAATCAAAATCATCACGACGTATCAAATTAAGCATCCCGCTAAATTGATGACCCCGAACGAAAAGGAACACAGAATTCGACTAAAGCGAATACAGAGATGTCAACATTAACATCATCAGCACGTCCTACTAGGACACACGCTAAAAGGTGCATGGCCTCGCGGTATCGCGGTGGACTTTTGTGCAGAAGGTCGTCAGTTCGAACCCCAAACTGTGCTACTCCCCTCGAATGACACAGGCACTTTTTCCACCTAGTGTTCGAGAGTTTTTAGGATATCTATGACTTCGGTCATATCTATTCTTTAAAAAAAAAAAAAAAAAGATACACTTTTTTACAAGACTGGGATTTTTTTTTGGAAATCTCCAGGAGGAAGTCAAAATTTGACTACTAGGTGACATCCTTAGGGTTAATTAAGGTCTCTTTAATATGTGAAGAAACAAATCAAAGATATTTGAGGTTTATGTAATAGTTGATTTAATATGGATCGGAATACAGAAAATGAAATATACTGTAGCGACCGTGCGTGCGGTCACTGAACCCACTGAGGCGATCCTTGGCCGCTCGGTCATTGAACTTACTAGTAGCGAACAGCGAGAGCGAGACACCGACATATCTCTTGCCTCTCTTGCAGACCGTAGTATGAAATGAATATAGAACGCGCAACAATAACCATGTGTCCGGCGAAGCGAGACAGCGACATGCTCTGCGCCGTTCTATACATTATAAATACAGACGCTTTCAATAAACTTTCTCTCTTTGCTTATCTCGATCTCGACGACTTATTTCAAACAACCTCATCCTTCTATGCGAAACACAAGTCCCTAAAATACCATTAATAAGTAAATTCAAAGGTTTAAAACATCAATGCTTTTTTCATGCACAGTTTCGTCACAACAGTAGGTCAGTCAAAATGTACTCGTATCATGTTAAATAAAACATACGGAAAAAATACTAATTTCTATGTCAAATCAGCCAACCATGTTGAACTAAATATTATATATCCACATCCGAGTCAGTTTTGTTTAGCCAGCTTTTGTACTTAAACGTGTTCTACAATTTGTGAACTGAAACTAAACTTTCCAGCTAACTTAAAAGTTTCAAACTCTCTGACATGTTGGATATGTTGAACGGCCAGTCATGAAGTAATATTATAAAGTTATGAACTATGAAAATTTTCAACATGTTAGGATGTTTAACACCATTTAAACGTGTTTAATATCAATCAATATATTGTAAAATATTTTCAGTGTAAAAGTTGGCTAAACGAAGTTTCCAACACAGTTTGAAAGTGTTTTTGCAAAGCAAAACAGGTTTGCCAATTAATCTTAGATTGTCAAAAAGTTTTTTTTCCGCATATTAATGTAATTTATCAACACTGTATGCCGAATCCGTGTTTTAAAGTGATTAATTAGATTTGCGTTTAGTTCCGGTTTCGTGCTTTCACTTGATCGATACCTCTTTGTAAAAATGACGTATTACTGGGTTCTAGCAAATATTTTTGACGGTAGTCTACTGATTTAAACGGTAGTCTACTGATTTCTGATTTCTAATATGGACAATATGCTAGATAATGAAAATATGCAAATCGATTATTTCTGATGGAGATTCTGATGTCGCAAGTGCTATTGCACTACACACTGACACACACACACACAAAATCTTCACATCCTCGCTTGGACCGTGAAGTTCTATAAAAGCCAACAAAATCACAGCTATCCCTTAGTCGCTGCCCTGGGGGCTTACGAGAGTAAATCCGATCTACCCTTCCGTTATAAGCACAAGCTCCCGAAGCATTATCTGTTGCCTGACTAGTCCACCTAGAGTATTAGCTAGGACGATCGAGGTCTGAGTGAATGTGATGGAATACAAGTAGCCTGAACGATTGGACTTGTTTTTGCTAAATAATTAGTGTAAGAATTGTTATCTAGTTATAAGTAGTATGTAGGTGTTAATTATTTCTAAGATCTCATATATTAGGATTGAATAAATAAAATAAAATTGTATCTAGGAAAATAAGATTAAGTAAGTTCATAAATTATAACATATAATTAAGATTAGTTAAGTAATAAATTTGTATATAGGTAGAGCCTTGACAAATGTTTGTACAATAATTTACTTTGTTTAATAAAAAAAAAAAAACACAAAATCTTCAAGATACACTTATGTATCTAGGATTTTAATAAATTAATTTGGAACCAGCCACGGTCTCCGGGTCGAAATACTCGTAGAATAAGGATTTTACAAGATCCTACAAACAGTTGTCTAACCATGTGTTGATATACGAGTATATTTTATAAACTAACAAAAAATAAAAATCCTGCAGAACTTGCAAGGTATGTACTAAGCATACGAAGATAAGTGAGATACTAAATTAAATTATTAAAGTATTTTAAACGAATATAGAAAGTTTCGTTACAATCCTTATATAAAATAATTATTGTAAACCCTTCATAAAAACCAAAATTCCTCAAAACAAGCCGCGCCCTGAGAAAGGTTAATTCGACTTTGATCGGATCATAAAGTTTAAAAATTAATTATACAATTTGACTAATAATTTATAATACATTACCCATTTGTATAGAGTTACAAGGGATATCGAACGTCATGTAGCGATATAATATAAAGTCAATGGAGTACTAAAACACATATGATATACTCCAACCGGACAATATTAAACTCTGCTAAAAATATTGGAATGATCCGGGTAAATGTAAAAATGTGTGCACTTTTTGTAGCTGATTTATTAATAAAAAACATTTCCTTTATTTTGTAAAGTTAACATAAATAAAAATGCGAAATGGTTGTCCAGAGAATTAAAATAAAGTAAATTGAACTCTTATCAGTAATTTCTTAAAGATCCATTTCCTTTAGTATTCAAACGTTTATTCCTTATTTCACGTACATTTTTCACATATTACAAACATTTTTCTTTTATAATAGAGACACGCTTTTGTATATTGTAATTTAGACAAATACCCCAACATCTTCTCACACATGTCCTCCCATTCATCACGTTAACTCGCCCAGACAACAAGAAGGCATTCTTCACTGTCCGTTTAACAGCAGTAACCAATTCGTTACATGGCCAGCAAACCACAACCCTGGAAGAAATACGAGTATATTGCTTCCTTATATATTTTATCATTTTCTTTCAGGACTGAAATAGAAATAACAATTTAATAATAATAAAATGGTAATTTAAATAATGCTATTTAAAGAACAGACTCTCCTCAAGGGAATTTGGTCGCTTATTGGAATTTAAGATAATATTTTCAACCAGAAAACTTAAAATAAATAGGTCTGTAACAGAGAGTCTGCAAGAAAATAGTTTTCGTATAAAAGATTATAATGATGATCAATATATAATTAATTTATTTTATTTTATATAATATAACAAGTATATGTCGTCGTCGTTGCCGGACCTCGTAGTCGACGATCCCCTCGCCACTCCAACGTCAATCTTGAACCGTTCTTCAACGTCGACCATGTGATCTTCTGTGAGAAAATAGCCCGAGCTGGAAAGCGAAGCCGTGCCATGGAATTTGTTTTAAGTGAGTGAGCCGTTGCACACCAGCAAACTCACCGGCCACACCGCTGCACTGAATCCGATGGCACACCTGAGGTGAGACGATCGGAACACACCGGCATGTTGGGTGCCGTTATGGATAGGGATGGGGGAAAAATAAAATGAGCAAGTAGAGGATTAAAGGGGGGGGGGTACATTTAGAGGGAGGGGAAGAAAATTAGAAAAGGAGTCCCTCCTCCTTTATCCGGGCTTGAGACCGGCTCCGTCATTCGATAAAGGTCATTCATTTAGTACAGAGGCGGAGTTAAACAAGTAGATATGGTATATACATACACACATATATACCACACGCCATCTCCCTGTCAGGGTAGACAGAGGAAAGAGCGCCAGACTTCCCTATCTCAACACAAACATCTAGCCTCTTCCACAACCATACACATTCTGGGCATGTGTGGGCTGAAAAACATCTGGTGTCCCCGTGGCTAGGTTCGCCCTATATTGGTGGGGTGTATCTTGGCCGAGGGGATGCTATTAGATGAGCCCAGACCTTTTGATAGCTTCTGTATTGAATGTATTATCTGCAATTTATGTGTTTTAGAAGTGTTATTTAAATATAATCTGTACATACTATGTTGCTATCAATAAACCTGTAGCGTACCTACGTCCCCTAAATAAATAAATAATTGTCAAACATAATTTGTTGTTAAAATAAATTGTAAACATACAGGGTCAACGACCGATGAATCAAACTCTGAACTATCTACAATTGTCACATACTAGAAACGTCAACAATGTGTACTCACAAATAGTATTTACGTTTTGTCTCGCCGTCTCGGCAAATAAATATCCTACCCGCTACACTAGTGCACGCGCAGGAGTGAGACAAAGTATATATCGCGAGCACATTCACTCACTACTATAAAATACCTACTGGTAGACAAATAAACATTATTATTCATTCAACTGTCAAGACTTGTTATTATTTACCCGCTATTCACTCTCATTTTCGTTCGCATTCCTGAATATTTGTATTTCATTTTAAATACAAACAAATCGAAATCATCACGACGACGTATCGAATTAAGCACCACGCTAAATTGATGACCCCGAACGAAGAGGAACACAGAATTCGACTAAAACGAATATAGCGATGTCAACATCAACATCATCAGCACGTCCTACTAGGACACACGCTAAATTGGTAACGAGCATCGCTACAAACCTATTATTTATTTATTTATTTACATTCTCATACTTTCAACGTTTTCGTCATTCACATATCGTGATCCCAGTCAACCATGTTTTGCCGTATCTTACTGAGGAAATAGGAACGTAAAAAAATAGGTTGATACTTTTAACCAAGCGCCACTAAATGAAATCAGGTGGAATAAAGGCTAAAAGTATGTTAAATCCAGACCCGACTATTGTTACAGTTTAAAATTGCTACCCATGTAAACCGTCGATATTGCGAACCTCGATTTAATGGACTTCAGATTTAACAGACAAAATTTCCAATCCGTATGTCATATGTGAAAATTAACTCCCTGTTAATTAATTTAACCGCTCGTAAACAATGTTCGGCGCATGATTAGTACGTGATCAATAACTGCGCGCGGTGGTTGGTTATGGTGTCACGTGGCGTGATTTTCTGCAGCAAGTATGTAAGGAACGTATTCCATGTTCGTGATGTTCCGACGTTCAGTTTTAAAACGTGCAATTGATATTTTGTCGTTAAATATAACACATTGTTGTAATCCGTGCCGCTTAAAATATGGGCAAATGGAAAACAGTTAATTTAAAGCTAAATAAAAAATTAGAAGTCTTACAAAAGTTGGAGTCATTCGGAAAAACTATTTATTATATTGTATAACGGACCTTCGGCTTTAACGGATATTCTCTCGCCCGAATTACCGTTGTATCGAAGTTTTACTGTACTCGTATTACAAATATGACATATAAATCCAATATTTATCAGACTGTTGTCATTGGTTATATTTCTTGTCTGATATTTGGACATACGAGTGTATCACAAAAAAAATTAAGAATTTATATAGTTTTATTTCGTAACAATTATCATTCTTGGAACTTTTCAAAATTTATGTTGGTTAGCTATCTAAGCGTCATACAATAATAAATTCATATAAAAAAGGTCTGAAAGAAGAATCAGTTTCACGTGACTCCGCGTGCTTAGCAAATGTGTTGATAACTATTGTAGATCACGACATCGTCATGATATAGACGGAGTATGATAGTCGTCGTGGGCCTCGTAGTCGAGGATTCTCTCGCCATTCCAACGTCAATTTAATTGAAAAGCGAAGTTGTGCCGAGGAGTTTAAGTTTCCTTCCCTTCTTTTTGTCTTCTTTTTATGTGAGTGAGCCATTGCACACCAGCAAACTCACCAACCACACTGATGTACTGGATCCGATAACACACCGAAGTGAGACGATCGGAGCACACTGCCATATATTTTTATTTTGAAAGAATAGATATGACCGAAGTCATTTTCAGGTATCCTTATACCTATGAACACTTTGCGGAAAAAAAATGCCTGTGTTATTTATTCGAGGGGAGTACAACAGCTTGAAGTGTGATGTGTACGGAGTATATGTGCGATTGGACTGTTTAAGAAAAACACTTAGGCAATTTTTAAAAGCTGCTGCTATCTCTGGTTAATCTTAATGTAAAGTAATGTGTTAATGAACTTTCTCTCGTAATTAATGAATTTTTAATGGCACCAAATGAAATGGAGTATTTTTCGGGTCCGTTCCACGATTATATTTTAAAATTAGAGCTCATTAGTCATGTCGCACTTAGGATTTTGTAAAAAATGAAAGCTCACTCCAGGCCTCCTTTCTGCTGAATAACAAATTAGTCCTTTCTCTACTTTTGTCCAGGACTAGCTCCTAACAAAATGGAAAAAAAGCTCTCGACTAAGATAACATAATTTGAAAAAAAAAATCCTAAATTACATGGAACCGACATGAGGGGAAAGAACGTTGTTTTGGTTATTTTGATGAAATTTCTGAAGAATATTTATCATTTGTACTCGTACCTTGTGTAACACTTTCCTTGTATACAGAATAATCTGGTGCGTTTATTTCCATACAGCTATCTCTTCCGACCAACCTTAAATATGTTATCGTAACCTTAAGTGAAAATCAGATCGACATCCCTTTTAAAATCAATTTCAATGTAACAAATCATAAATAAAATTTGTGCAATTTTATATGTACATGTATGTGTAAAACGAAATTTATAACACTAATTTACAATTTGATATTTTTCAACTTTCCTGTTTCGGAACGGGATACACATTGTATTACATTTTCAATGTATACAATACATCTTAATACATCCAGGCGTACTTATTGGCACATGCCAATCTCACTCAACCATCCAGAAAAATATTAAAGAGGTCTTAAGTGAAAAAAAAAACAAGATTACTTTTTTTAATCTTGGTTCCAACGGGAATCGAACTCGCAACTCCTGGGTTCGGAGATGAGCGTATTACGAATTAGACCACTGAGGTCGTCAATACGTTCCACCAAGAAAAAAAGCTTCAAACCAGGTTTTTCCACAACACGGGTTTTCTATAATCTCGTAACACTGCAATATGACAATCTACTGGCTTGTTTTTAGTAAACTATTAGTAAACTTTTAGTAAACTCGTATTACACTTCAGCAAAAAAACATTCTTGACATGTCTAACCTAAGTCTTTGATGATAGTTCAGTTCGATTCCATCACCATCTATGGGGGACAAAATAAATTCCCATCAAGTCTGATCTATCCGTACTATAAAAGTTTGAATTTTTATTTATTAATTATGAGCGTGACGTCACATAGTGAAGAAAAATGAATTGCCTAAAATAACTTCTCGTGAAAAGAATAGTAGCGACGACGGACTTAAAGTCTGACGTCACGGGAGAAGGATTTTTTTTATAAATCGACTTAAGACCTGCAGTTGTTGTTAACATTCCAGTAATTTTCCAGTACCATCGCAGAAAAGATACATCGTAAATGATTAATTTTCTAATGAATTAATCTGACCAGACAGTATGGTTATTATTTTGACAAAGAGTTCTGCTTTAAATTTTTGCAACTCCGTATTAGAATATATAACAATTTACTTTGTTATTGAACTACGAGTAATTACATCATTTTTTGTTACACGTTTCTCTCTCCTATCTCTAAGCTCCGGAATAGGAGTTGGCAACGTGTTGTGAGGATTTATGTAATCATCAGAGGAGTTTAAAATTAATTTTATAAAGTAATCTTCAATACAACCATTTGTCAAAGACTATACCTACGAGTACATACAAAATTAATTCTTAAAAAATAATCTTATTTATGTATTATAACTATAAACTAATTTAATTTAAATTTCCAACATATAATTTTATATTTAATAATCTTGATATATAATTTCTTAGAAAAGTTACACCTACATACTAAGTAATAACTAGATAACAATTCTTACAACGAATTATTTAGCATGTACATTTTTACTCGTTCAGGCTCCTTGCATTTCATCACATTATATCAGACCTTTGTCCGAACTGGAATAACAAAATAATTCATTGTTAAATATTAAACTGCTTTATTTTATAATATTTTTAACGTCTTAATAAAGACTTCATCATTTCATGAGATTAATTATTTATTTGGATGCTGTGGATGATATTTAGTTGGTCTACGCATATCTTTCTCTTCGGTTAAATTTAAAGGATTAAGTAACAAGTTAATTAGCTCAAGGATCCTGGATTAAGGCTTTCAACCATTTGGTAAAACACATGAAAGTGTTTTTTATCTCCATTAATTACTAACATAACTGCTGAAATTCAGGAATATTGTTGCCTAACTATATATGGAAGTATTATATGTTACTTCATTAGGTTCATGACCTCTATGGATCCGGTTGGAGGTTTATGGTTTCAATTTTCGTTAAAACCCAATTTTTTAAACTTGAGCTTTAGTTAGGTTTTCATTTAAACCTTCTTCAACATCTTTCTGGTTGGTTTTTAAAGGTTGCCTTATGACAATTTACTAACCAAATTTTACTGTACGCAAAGTAAATGTAATTCAATACAATATGTGTAAGTTCTATCCCGTAAAGTACACATGCATTTTTTCTAGACCTATTATTTCGTGATAAATTCTTTATAGTACTTGAGCGTTGTTACCACCCTTCATAAAAATAGTAACATTTTCAAACTCTTTTTCTTTTTCCTAGTGTCGTGTAAGGTTCCCCCAATGTTGAATATCACCTGAGAGTAAGCATCTTTGTCCCCGGCAGCCCGAAAAAGATCCCCAACGCTCCTTATATCAGTCCAATCACGTATATTGCGGAGCCAGGAGATTTGCCTCCTGCCATCACCTCTTCAACTCTCTATTTGCCTTGGATGATCAGGTGCTGTAATTTGTACTTTTCTCCTCTAAGTACATGACCCAAATAGAACACCTTTCGGATTTTAATATTAGTCAGCAACTCTCTATAAACTTTGCTCTTTGAAGAACCCTTGTGTTGCTGACCATATCCGTCCAGGGTATCCGTAGCATTCTCCGGTGTATCCACATTTCGAATGCTTCCAGTCGGTTTACACTACCAACTTTGAGGGTCCATGATTCCACTCCATGTAATAACACTGACCACACGTAGCATTGACTAACCGTTGTCGAAGTTTCAAGTTTAGATTATCATCGTAGAATACGTTTCTCATTTTATTAAAGAGATGTTTCAATTCTGCACTTGACTTCGGTTTCTGGGTCGAGGTCTTCCACTACGATACTTCCGAGGTATTTAAATTTCTTCACTCTCTCTATATCAGCACCGTTCAATATAAGACGTGCTGCTGCGTGATCCTGCCGGTCAAACACCATGAACTTAGTTTTACTCACGTTCATGTTCAGTCCCAGCCTCACACCGGCTTCATTAATTCTATTTACATTTAAGCGTTTGAACCGTATCATATGCGTACCTGACGTTATTGACGCATACACCATTCACTTTGACCGCCCCAGATTCAAGTTATATTGCGCATCCTTGATAATAGTTTTCAAACTCTGGTTAAACAAATTGGATGGAAAAAGGTTTTTGGATCGATTTCATTGACAAATCTCAATAAAAGTATTGTTAACTGCTCATTATCACGAATACTCAATGTAAAGTATATGCAACTGCTCATTATCACGAGTACTCAATGTAAAGTATATGCAACTGCTCATTATCATGAGTACTCAATGTAAAGTATATGCAACTGCTCATTATCACGAGTACTCAATGTAAAGTATATGCAACTGCTCATTATCACGAGTACTCAATGTAAATTATATGCAACTGCTAATTATCACGAGTACTCAATGTAAAGTATATGCAACTGCTCATTATCACGAGTACTCAATGTAAAGTATATGACAAATATACACTGAATACATAAATTTCAATAGTCGTAATTTGTCACGCCATTTCTGATGCATATACGACTACATAACTCGAGTAAATCGAGAAAAATGCCAACCTGGACAAAAATAAGTTGGAAATGTATTTTTTGCGGAAAGGAGACATACGTAATCTATTGAGGGAAATGAAAAATAAAGTTATTTTTCCACCAAATCAAAAATAATCATTTGACATTTTAAACAAAAAATGACCTTTATGATAAAAAAAAAAACAAAATTATAATTAGAAATAATGTTAACATGAAAGCAGAGTAACACAATGAAATACGTAAATCCAGAACAAAACAAGACCAACACAATACAAAAATAAACTCATGATTTATTTAATTCAATCCGGCAAGGATTCTGTGCAGTCTTGTTATACAAGGATTATGTAAATACTCATGATTCGTTCTAACTTCATTTGTTATACAAGGATTATATAAATACGAGTAGTTAGTTCTAACTTAAATTTTCTTTTTATTATTATTATTATTTTTAACTGCATTTCGTAGAGTAAAATATTATATTTGGCAAGCTGGACGTAATTCGATTCCCGTTAGAGCCATTTTTTTTAAAAAGGATTTCTATCTGGTTTTTTTTAAGGCCTTTTAAACTTAACTCTTTGAGCGTTAAAAGAGATCTGCGTTTCCTGGTATACGTTGTCAGACTCGTTCGAGGAGTTGTGAGGTGTCCAGCATTACTACAAAGATTAGCGTTAAATGTTTCTAACAATTACACTAGACTGCGCCGGCATGAAATGTTCTCAATAACATACGCAAGAACGGGTCTTCCAGCCGCTATGCCTGTTGGAAGGGCCTTAACTCTTTTGAACGGGACTGATTCGGATTTACATATTTCATATCACATCAAAATTTCTTCTATGATTGAGCGCGTTAGAAAGCACTGTTCAGCGTATTTAAATGCATTTGAATATATATATATATACATATGTGTGTATATATGATACATATGTATGCATATATACATATATATATATATATATATATATATATATATATATATATATATATATATATATATATATATATATATATATATATATATATATATATATATATATATATATATATATATATATATATATATATATATATATATATATATATATATATATATATATATATATATATATATATATATATATATATATATATATATATATATATATATATATATATATATATATATATATATATATATATATATATATATATATATATATATATATATATATATATATATATATATATATATATATATATATATATATATATATATTATATATATATATATATATATATATATATATATATATATATATATATATATTATATATATATATATATATATATATATATATATATATATATATATATATATATATATATATATATATATATATATATATATATATATATATATATATATATATATATATATATATATATATATATATATATATATATATATATATATATATATATATATATATATATATATATATATATATATATATATATATATATATATATATATATATATATATATATATATATATATATATATATATATATATATATATATATATATATATATATAATATATATATATATATATATATATATATATATATATATATATATATATATATATATATATATATATATATATATATATATATATATATATATATATATATATATATATATATATATATATATATATATATATATATATATATATATATATATATATATATATATATATATATATATATATATATATATATATATATATATATATATATATATATATATATATATATATATATATATATATATATATATATATATATTATATATATATATATATATATATATATATATATATATATATATATATATATATATATATATATATATATATATATATATATATATATATATATATATATATATATATATATTTATATATATATATTTATATTTTTTTTAAATGTAAACAATTTTTGTGTTTTTGTAATTGGGCTAAGCCTGGATTGAGAAAATAAATAAATATTTTTTTGGTTAGTTGGAAGAGATTGACATGTGTTTATAAGTCCGCCAGGTTATATTTATTTATTTTCTCAAAACAGGCTTAGCCCTATTACTTTGAGAAATACAAGAAATATTAACATTAAAAATAAAAATAAATTATATGAAATAAAAAATAATGTATGTGCATACTAACATATACATACTAACTATTATGTATACTAACATACACATATATTCGAAGTCACTTAAGTACGTTGTTGAGTGCTTTCTAACGCGCTCAATCTAAGAAGAAAATTAACTTTTGCTTTTGGTAATGTGATATGAAATATGTCAATATCCGAAGCAGTTCCGTTCAGAAGAGTTAAGGCCCTTCCAACAGGCATAGCGGCTGGAAGACCCGTTCTTGCGTATGTTATTGAGAACAGTTCTTGCCGGCGCAGTCTAGTGTAATTGTTAGGAACATTTAACGCTAATCTTTGTAGTAATGCTGGACAGCTCACAACTCCCCGAACGAGTTTGACAACGTATACCAGGAGACGCAGATATATACTGTATATTTTATATGATATAAATTTCTATTAGGCATGATTTTTTACTTATTTTTATATATTACTGACGGTCAAAATGTTTTCTTTAAATTTCTAGAAATTGAGAAACTTCCGTCATAATATCCATTACACACTTATGACATAATATATTTACATTATCCTTGTTTGCCCAAAGTCCATGTCAGACAGGATTATTCCTAATATCAATAGCTTTACGGGCAATGGGTTCAAGTATTCATCTCAACAAAGATCTGCTCTGACAGGTTTCTGGTTTCTCCTCACCCATTGCTCCATACTAAGTTGAAACTTTTTTATTCTGAGATTGGCTCAGAACTTACTTTATCATTTCGATATATACTCGTATTTTCTTATTATAAAATCAATTCATCCTGCCGTATTACGTTTGTTTTTGTTATGGAAATTTTATTTTATAATTCAGTATATAGTATCATATATAGATATATTTTAAGAAAACATGAATAAAGAAGCGAATACAATTCGACAGAAATTCCACGACTTGATTATTAAAAATAAAGCTCGTCTGAAATGTAATATTTCCTATGTTCTTGTACGGCGTTAAAACATGGATAAATAAAGTTCAAAAACATACAAGAAACGATTGATTTATGTTAGCTTTGGATGCTGAGAATACCCTGGACCGTCAGAAGATTGAACGTTTCCATACTCCGGGAGCTAAATGCCGGCACGACTGTCCTCAACATGCTTCCAGCGTATTCTGCAGTTCTTTGGTCACATTTCCAGAGGTAAGCGAGATAGCCTCGAGAAACTGATGTTTTTTGCCGGTGTGCCATCAGATCCAGTACGGCGGTGTGGCCGGTGAGTTTGCTGATGTGCAGCGGCCACTTGTTAAAAAAATACTCCACGGCACAGCATCGATTTCCAACTGAATTGAAGTTGAAATCCTCGACTAAGAGTCACAGCAACAACGTTATGATGATGATATATATTTATTTCCCTGAGAAATTGTTATTTTAAAGTTATACATTTAATGGTAATTCGCCTACGCTATATTTATTCACAGAAAAAAGATCGAAAAAAAACTTGAATCTCAACTTACCGTATTTAATTTCCCCAATAATAAAATAATGTACGTCTCGGCTATGTACATTTAACGGTTGAGATGTTCACGAAATTATATTTAAATATTATTAAACGCTTCCCGTATTCATTCATGGAGCGTATGAAATTAATTGATATTTTATTTTTCATGCTGCGTTTAATCAAATGATAATAATTTCTCCCTTCGCATCATCCCCTTTTTTTTGCAGAGGATATTAACCCTCTTGTGTCGTACGATCATTGCTGATCTATTGAGTTTCGTTTAAAACATCGTCAATATCAAGCATGATTCCCGAAGTTCGCAAAAAACCTGATAAAATAGTTTTTTGAAAGAATATGTATGACCGAAGTTTTAGCAATCCTTATACCCCCGAATACTAGGCGGAAAAAAATATTGTGTTAATCGAGGGGACGCGGGGTTCGAACTGACGACCTTCCGCACGGAAGTCCAATGTGTTACCGCACGGCCATGCATCTTATACCTTAACTCATAATCAACCTATATTCATCCATTGAAGGATGTAGGTTTCTCCAAGTTTTAAAAAAAAAACTGTTCGTTTCGCACTGCTGTCACGTAATCGCTGCTTGCTTATGTATTTCGTCCACCTAGCGTGCCTTTGAGCTTCTTACTGATCTAGTTCTACCTATTGGGTACCACTGGATTACTTTATACGTCCATCAATGGTCCGTTGCCCCGGCGACGTGCCCCAACTTATTAAATGTAGTGAAACTCTTGAAGCTGTGTGACAGAAGAAAAAACAGCCGATATACTATAGTACTGCTATACAAAATTATTCACTTAGTGATTGATGCACCTCACTTACTCGCAAGCATTTCATTTCGTGTTCCCACTAGATCTACAAGACAGCTCAATCCCTTTTATACCGAAAATTGCTATACTAATTATAAAATCAACTCCTCTATAATTCGTATGCAAAGACTTTTGAGTTTTGCAACAACTTAGATATTTTTAATATAAGTATATATATAGTATTCGCCAGAATATCACAACAATATTTAGAAATAGCTACTGACTTTGTGCTCTCCTTTATTAATATAAATAACGTAATATAAACAAAACATTAAGGACAATACTTTGCCTCTGGAGTTGAGTAACCCTGCATCAACATGTAAGAAGGTTTTGATTCTGCAAAGCAACTTGCATCTCGTTCTGCTAATGAGGCCATGTGTTTTCTATATCTCAATATCTATCCATAAAATTCCCACAAAATTCTCAAAGATTATTAAATAATTTTAAAATGATGACTGTAATTTATTATTACTACTGCTTTTTGTATCTTCATGTTAGTTTAAGATAAAGTTGTATTATTTGTCAATAATTTTAAGTACTTGTATAACCTGTCACATGTTCATTTGACACTGTTGTGTCGTTAATTAAATAAATAAATAAATTATTGAAAGATCATTTTAAAGATTCGAATCTGGTTGTGCTAACTTCACTTCGATTCGGTTTCAACCAATCTTACGTCAAATGTGGAAAAATATCTAAAGATGTTCAAAATTTACGAAAATTAAAAGTTCTCATAAAATAAGAACAGAAAATAATATTTGAGAAGAATTGTAGAACGTTTTCGTATAAATGAATTTCGAAAGATCAAATATGTGCGTTATTTATCTCTGAATAGTTCTTTTCACATTCATTGGAGTCAGAGATAGTGAAAAATTATCGTGGCCATTCAGGAGGAACTTCAAGGAATCAACTCCAGGAGCATTTTTCTATCAGAATTTATAGCTTCTTATTGAAGTGGTTTCTTATTTCTTTTTATTGGAATAGTTTTTTTAGTTTTAACCGATTCAGTACGTTCCCAGTGTATACGATTCAATACTTTCCCAATGTATGTTATTGTAGTTTGAATGTCTCGACAACTGTATGAAGCCTATCTTAATATATGCTCTTTTTTTAGTTTATTTGAAAAAGTCGTTACAGATTACTATTGTAAATAAAATGGTTTTAACTCTTACAGGCTTAGTGGTCCACGATATGTACCACCTTTTTTTGACGCAGTACTGCACAGTGGTACACGCAATGTACCACTTATTAAACCTCTCTCTATTGCTGCACGAACGCTCAGATTATGTACCACTTCGTAGAATATAATACTTATGACTCATATCCGCACAGCTGCAGGTCTGGTCCTGTTCAAATTCATTTAGCTTCTAATATTATTGACAGTTAGTTGTTCTTGGTGTGCCGACTTGTGTGTATAAAAGAAAACGTTATATATTTGTATTAAATTTTAATAAAAAATAGTTGTGTTGTGATAAAATTGACTTCAGTAATTGTGGTTAATTTATATTTAGGTTAAAAATTAATTTTACTTGGATGTATTTCGGCATTATTTGGTGGTACATTAGAAGTACCAGTAGAAATATGGACTAGTGGTACATAAGTTGTACCACTTCACCAGGAGTTCCTTGACCTGCCGAGGAAGTGGAAATATGTTAATTTAGCATTTGTATGTATCATTTTTCAAACACATTAAAAAAAATTATGAAAAACTTGACTTTTTATTTTTTGTGCAGCCTGAGTAAAACTAAGTGAAGTTTACCTGTGCCTGTAAGGGTTAAACAAATAATTGTATATTTTTTTATTTAATTAAGTAATTTATAATACAACAATTTGCCAAAGGCTATTCCTAAACATGTGTGTATATACGTTATAACTGTAAGCTAACTTACTCGTAATTATAATAACCTACAGGTGATTTTAAATTTTTAATGTTTGATCTAATATAAACAGTTAACACTTACATAATAAATTATAAATGCATAACATTTCTAACAATAAATTATTTTATTCATGGACATGTCCACTCGTTCAGGCTACTTGCATTTCATAACAACATTCACTCAGACCTTGCTCATCCCTGTCGATGAACTAGTCAGACAATAGATGATACTTCGGAAACCTGTGCTTATAACGGTAAGGTAGGTCGGACTTACTCTCGTAAGCCTCCAGGGGTTAATAATTGTACAATTTTTCTTAAAGATTACATAAATATTTTTCATAAGAAGAAGCTCTAAAATAACGTATTCATTAAAAGCCTATTATTTTTCCATGTGCTAACTTTAAAATATTTCTATATCTCGTACACATCAACACTGAAACATCTTTAGTGAAAATTATGTAACATATTATCCATAACATTCTGTGTAAGAGAATCATAAAGATCTGAAAAGAGGGTAAATCAATATACTTATTTTAATTCCGCAAAAAATTTTGATGTGAATTCCATGTAATCCTCCCTTGGGATATATTTTTACAAAGAGCCTTTTATTTCTTATCACTCTAAAATGAATTTACATGGAAATGTCTGTAACTTTTTTTGAAAAAAAAAATATCACTTTATATCGAAATATCTATCACTATTGTATCGGACGTATGAGCCACCATGAAATATAATTGATTTTCTTGTAACTTGTATAAATTCATGTGTTTATTTTATTATAAATTCTGGTTTATATGTGTATTGGGCTTATGCGTCACCTAAAACTTATAATGTATTTGTTTTCTTGTTGTTTATGTTTGTAGAATATTGGTATTTTGATGTATAAATTCTTAGTTATATTTTGATGTTATTTGGTATTTTTCGATTTTGTATGTAAATTTTATATTTGTTGGGGCACGTGCTGTGTCGCGACCGTAACTGAAATATACCTTGTGCGCGGCCATCGTGAGACAATATCGAAAGTCGACCGGCCTATGCATGCGCAAAACTTGCGAAAATTGTGATATTTCGCGAGTTATGACGGCATCATCGAAAACAGGCGCTTGCGATGAGCGATCGGCCGCACATAAAAAGCGCCAAAACGCCTTGGAAAATACATTATCTACTGCCTTTTACTTGCGACCATCTACTACCTGCCTAAGAGGAATCTCTTCTACCTTTCACCGATCTACGACTCTTCAACGTGATCTGAATTCTCTGAGCATCGAGCAGCAGCCATCCACATATTGCTACAGTCCTTTGTATCTGTGCCGTACGACTATTTTAAAAATGTCTTTCACTCTATATCGCCAAGTCTATAACTTTATATCGAAATGTCTATCACTTTATATTGAAATATGTATTACTTTATATCGCGATGTCTATCACTTTATATCGAAATGTCTATCACTTTATATTGAAATATTTATCACTTTATATCGCGATGCCTGTCCCTTTATATCGAAATATCTACCACGTTTTATTGAAATATTTATCACTATATGTTATATAACGATGTCTATCACTTTACATATTGAAATGTGTATCACTTTATTTCGAAATGTCTTTCACTTTATATCGAAATACATACCACTTTATTTAGAAATGTTTATCCCTATTCATTGAAATACCTATCACTTGATTTTGAAATTCTATCACTTTATTTCGACATGTCAATCACTTTGTAAGTCTTTATAGTAAAATATCGAACACTTTATGTTCGCAGCAGCTGACTGTTTCTCACATTTTTCGAGTTTTGAGTTTGTTCGCAGTACGCTGACTTTCAGGATGACACCCAATAGAACTTTTTCTTCTTAACGTCTCCACGTTGGAAGTTGGCAATAATCATCACTTTTAATTTTGTCTGCAGCTGTTCTGATCAACGTCTCCATATTACAGTGGAACCACTCTCTGAGGTTCTTCAGCCAGGAGTTCCTTCTTCTTCCTACGCTTCATTTTTCTTTTATCTTCTGATTTCTAATTGGTTTCCTCTTGTATAATGCCTTAAGTATTCTAATTTTCTCCTCTTAATAAAAGTGAATACTTTTTCTATTTTTTCATGTACCGGAGTACAACTAGCGGGACTATCGTGCTATTATATATGAGTTGAAGTAGATTTTCTCTAAATGTGTGGAGTTATTTCCGATAAAGTGATGAAGTCGGGCATCACGTATTCTTGCACATTCGCCTAGTTGGACTATGCGAATATATATACGTACAAACAAAAGTGTTAAAAATAAATAAAAAACACAAGTGTGCATCACCGTTGGTTAGGGGACCCAAATAAGTGGGCCCGCGGGTACTTTTTCCTAAATTGCCAACCCTGAAACAAGATAACTCTAAAGAAGACATAAGTACAAGAGAGTATATGCTTATTGAAAATTAAATTAATTAGCTTTTTCTGAGACGATAAAGGTAGAGTTTTTTTCCATAGAGAACTTACGTAATAATAAAGATAAAGTTTGTTCCATAGAAAAGGCTTACAATTAAATTAAGGTTTTACCGGCGGCTAATCGGCTTTTAGTTAGCCAGGTGGACATCAGCCTGATTTATGCTCATTAAAAACATTTGTCGGTTATATCGTTTGAACTAGCATCTTCCCAAATAGGGTATATTTATGGAGGTATTAAGAACCCTTTTGGATAAATTTCTTTTAGTCCTTGTAATTTTCCGAGACCAATTGAAATAATGACCATTATAAAATTCGATAAATCCAAAGTTTTTCATGAAAGTCATGAAAATTTCATAAAATAAATATTAGGTGTGTATAATATAATTAATATAATATAAGTTGTGTCCGTTTTTTTTTTTTTTTTTTTTTTTTTTTTCAATTTAAAAAAATGAGCACCAAAAGTAAAACAAAATGATAAATGTTATACGTCATTCGAAAGAAAATTTTCTGCTCTACAAAATTTTGTGTTTGCTTTTACGTTACAAATATTATTTTAATTGATTACAAGCCTTCAAAATGGAATGTCAAGTAGACGAATGTGAGCATTTTCGACACCTCGTTCTTTTCGCGTTCAATCGAGGGAATAAAGCTGTCAAAGCTGCTCGCGATATTTGCGAAGTGTACGGTGAAGATGCTATGAATAAAAGGAAAGCTCGTCGATGATTTTTGCGTTTCAAAGATGGCAATTTCGACCTGAAAGACATGGAGCGTTCCGGACGATCAGTGGATTTCGATGAAGACCGCTTAAACCATATTATTCATGAAGATCCCCTTCAAAAATTTTTCATCACCATTTATTTCCACCATTTTCAAACGATTTTCCATCACCAGTAATGATACGGTAAAGGAACCTTTCCTTGTGGCCATGCGTAGCTCGATGACGCGCGAGCAAACCAGCAAAAATTATTGAACGTTGATTTTTGTTGTTTTCACTCAAAACACGTGGACCCCAAGCGCCGAACTTCTGGACTTTTCCCATTGATTTAAGATGGCGGTATTCAGTCAATTCATCTGCTTAGCCAATTCTTCGGTGGTTTGAAGGGGATCTTCATGAATAATATGGTTTAAGCGGTCCTCATCGAAGTCCACTGGTCGTCCGGAACGCTCCATGTCTTTCAAGTCGAAATTACCGTCATTGAAACGCAAAAACCATCGACGAACTGTCCATTTATTCATACCATCTTCACCGTACACTTCGCAAATATCGCGAGCAGCTCTGGCAGCTTTATTCCCTCGATTGAACGCGAACAGAAGGAGGTGTCGAAAATTTTCACTTTCGTCTACTTGACATTCCATTTTGAAGGCTTGTAATCAAATAAAATAATATATGTAACTTAAAAGCAAATACAATATCTTGTAGAGTAGAAAATTTTCTTTCGAATGACGTATAACCTTTACCATTTTGTTTTACTTTTGGTGCTCATTTTTAAATTGGAAAAAAAAACGGACACAACTTATGTTAACACCCAATACGAGTATATAAATTAAAAAGTATACAAACATAATATACGTTAATTCAGTTACGACATTTTTGTACTATGCCATTGTGGCTTATGATGAATGTAAATTTAATTGATTTTATAATAAAATAAAATAAACGATTTTTTTAGATTCACAGTTTTATTTATTGTAAAAAAAAACAGATGCGTGAGACTCTCGCGCGGTAGAAGTGAAACTTCTTAGCTCTTAGGAAAAGTTGATTTTATTCATTGCTTTTTTTCCATTTGTTAACGATTTTTTTAGGATCAGGAAATGGTTATGTGGAATTTAATTCAAGAAAATCTCTCTTAATTAAATAAAAAAATATCATTCTTTTTATTTTTAATAATAATTTTAATAATAATATAATACACTTAATAATATAAATTTTTTATTATTAATATTAAATAATTATTAATATAAAAATAATGAATAATAATTCATTAAGAAATAAAATATTTAATAATATTAAAATAATAATATGATACACGGTTTCAGTTTTCGTGACGTTCAGGCCAATTTGCCCTACCGCGCCTATAGAAGTTTCACTTCAATAAGGTCATTACCGGTTTCAACGACTTCTGTCTTCTTCGTCAATTTGAGCAAGAAGTCGTAATTTTCGCTGTTGTCAATTCAGGGTTCTTTTCATTTTCCTACTTAATACGCCAGTCTTAAGTTCATATTCATTTCTAAATATTTCATTCCGTATTATTTTATGTATTTTTTATTTAACTCACGAGATGACAGTATCATTAACACAACACGAATAAACATAGCACACGAGAGAAGTTAATTTAAAAACTAATATTATTTATATAGGTACGTTAACAAATTGAACGTAAAATAATGCGAAGAGACAGTAGAAACTTAAATTATAGCAATAGTTCAGGGATACGGTACAAACACTGTAGTTAAAATGAGTTGTGAGATATAAATTAAATGTCTATAAATTAAAATGTAAAAGAGATACAGAGAAAACAGTTGATAGTAAGGGTTGAAAAATTATTTTATAACAGGGGTAGGTATGTATTGTTTTTTTGTTTGAAAAATATATATTTTATCTTAGAGAAGGTAATCAAGTGGTTTCGTTCCATTAAAACTGTGAGAAAAATTTGAGCAAGATGATGAATTCTGCTATTTGGATAGTGTTTTCTCAAATAATGGAAGATTTAAGAGGGACATCGAACAGCGTGTAGCGGCAAGAAACAAAATCAATGAGGCATTAAAACATGTATACTCGATTAAGATAGTATCAAAATCTGCTTATATGATAGTCCACAACATTATTTTAGTACAAAGTTTGATGCATGAAAGTTAAGATGCTGTAGAAATCGTGCACTGGGTGAAAATGAAAGACTTAATACGGAATGAATTGATCAGGGATGAATGTGAACTAAAGGCTGATGTGTTGAGTAAGATGAAGAAGAGCATTGCTAGATAGTTTGGGCATGTGGAATGAATGAATGAAGAAGCACTAAAAAAACAAATATATAGTGCAAATGTGAGTGGAAAGTGTAATAGAGGAAGACTAAGGAAAATCTTGCTGGACCAAGTGAATAATAATTTGAATGAAGGAAGCTTAGAAAGTCATAGAAATCGTAGAAGCTGCATGAGAAGATAGATGTAGAAGAGGCGAAGGATGTGTGTTGAGAAAGGAAAGTCCATATCTTAGTCCTCTCTGTCTACCCCTGCAGGGAGATTGCGTGTTGGTATATATGTAAAACTATGTGTTATATCTTAAAATATTGAGAAATAAAGAAATTTAATTTATTCAAGACTTATTTATCTTTTTGTGACACAAACTAAAAAAAATCTCTTTTAATATAGTCATCTCGGCGTGATTATACGAGCTTTATCCTGGAGAAACGATAGACCTGTTGAATCCAGCAGGAGATGGGACAGATTATAAATGGCTCAGGGTGAATCTATCCTGAAGATGGATCGGTTTTAATTTCTACCGTACAGTTCAACTCCTCTGGGATTTTTAAGCTTGGCAATTACTCAACTTGTAGAATTTAACATTTTAATATTACTCTCGCAATATTTCTTGGCTTCTATATTGCTTTTTTTTTTGCCTTTCCAAAATAATAATCTTTCCCTCTTGCGTCATCGTAAAGCTCTGTTTAGATTTCCATTCTTTTTTTTTTTTGGTAAAAAAGAAAGTCATTATTATTGATATCAAAATATCCACAAAGACAAGACAGCGGCTTGATGGCACGTGTAAAGTGATGGATTTCTGTATAGAAGGATGTCAAATCATAATCTCTGTTGAACACTCTCAATCCACAACTCGGGTAGCAATATTTCCATAATATTTCCTTGGATTATTGTGGAATTTAGTTTAAGCACGTTTCAACTTATGTTCTCTTAAATGAGTGTTTTGATTAAAAGAAAACTGCTGGTGTAGTTTTGAGCAGTCATGACGGTTGCTCAAGATTTTATAACACTAAATAAAGTCTCCAAGATGTCGTCTTTGTTGTAGAGTAGACAACTTCAATAAACACAGTCTGTCATCGTAAATCAAATTAGTCAGACATGTTGCAATTTATGTTGCTTGACTTTGAACCGTTTCAAATGTTCAATTTATTTTAATTTAACATCCACCACATTCCAACCTTTGCAATATGTACTACATCGGTACAAAAACTGTAGAATAGGTTGATGGCTGCCGCTCGATACTCGGAGATTCGGCTCACTTGATGCTTTCCGGTGAAAAGTAGCAGGGTGAAGAGATTCCTCTTTAGTAGTTGGTCGCAAGTAAAAGGCAGTAGACTGGAGTGAACTGAGAATGTATTTTTGATGTTTTGCGCTCCTTATGTGCGGCCAATCGCTCATCGTAATCGCCTATTTTCGTCCGTGCATGCCGTCATGACTTGCGAGATATCACATATCTCGCACGTTTTCGCATGCATGAGCCGGCCAACTTTTGATACTAGCTCGCGCGAAGGTCGCGGATAAGGAACATTTCATTACGGTTGGTACACAGCAAGTACATTAAAAACACATCAAAATATATCAAACAAATAAATCAATAGTTTTGGGTGACGCATACGTCCGATACATATTCAATTTTCTTTGTAATATTTTTCAATTGTTCAAAAATAGTGGGTTGTAATCCAGAATAAGACCGCCTTTGAGGAGAGTTTGCTCTCTAAATGCCGCTGTATAAATTGTCCTTTTATTATTATTATTGATTAGATC
The DNA here is from genome assembly GCA_949825065.1 of Odontocerum albicorne. Classification (NCBI taxonomy): domain Eukaryota; kingdom Metazoa; phylum Arthropoda; class Insecta; order Trichoptera; family Odontoceridae; genus Odontocerum; species Odontocerum albicorne. Next base: position 6,697,673 of record OX463855.1, read on the forward strand.
TCTTCGATTGGGCGATAAGAGACTCATTTACATAACAATATACCACAGTTTATTGTACATAGCTTCATTTGCGGTCCACTGTGACAGTGGAATGAACTTTCAAGAGTTAACAGATGTGCACCATCCTTGATCATGTTCAAGAGATAATTCAAAATGTTACAATACTCAAAATACTCTGTCATTCTGATTTTTATTTCTGCCCTTTCCTTATCCTTGAACCAATTCCTTTTCTGTAGTATTAACATTATTGTTCAGGGATTATTTTTTTTATTTATTTATTTTTAAATAAATATTTTCTCTCCGTACAATCAAGCTGTCTGTCATATGTCAAAATATATCTACGCATACAACATAAGCCGATATGATTGATATATTTCAGTAAATTCAAAGCTGACTTATTTCCTCCAATATTACTCGATAATTTTATCATACCATTAAATACAACAATTAAAAACCTAAGAGTGTAACCAAAAATGGCTAAATAAATGAGGTAAGTCGAAGGATCTTCTTCAGCATTTATTACTTAAAATAATTTGCTATGCGAACGTTTGTTATTTGGATATTACGGAGGAACAACTGATTAAACTACTACGCCTTAAAAAAATGTTTGACAGAGATTTATTTTTAAGATGAGAAAGTACGATCATATCAGGTTAATTGCCCTATATTAATTGGTTGAATATAAGAAGATTGTCACTACTACACACATTGTCACTATTACACACATTGCCACTATTATCCTTAAACATCCCATCCCCTCTTCTTATCTCGACAAAAATATTCAGCGTTTTTTGTTTATGGACTTGCGCAACGTTCAAGTAGAGATTGTTGACTTTCCTAGTTCACCAGCCTTTTTTCCCGTCGTTCTTTACTGTTCATGAAGTGCGATTCTAGAACCAGTTACTTAATGATGTTAGACGTGTTTCATCATTGGCATGAATTTTGTACAAATGAATAATAATTTCATAATTTTTGGAACTATGTAACTACCTTTACATATTAGGTGTTAATATAAATTGTGTCCGTTTTTTTCCAAATTTAAAAATGAGCACCAAAAGTAAAACAAAATGGTAAAAATTATACGTCATTCGAAAGAAAATGTTCTGTTCTACAAGATATTGTGTTTGCTTTTACGTTACATATATTATTTTATTTTATTACAAGCTTTCAAAATGGAATGTCAAGTAGACGAAAGTGAGCATTATCGACACCTTCTTCTGTTCGTGTTCAATCGAGGGAATAAAGCTGCCAAAACTGCTCGCGATATTTGCGAAGTGTACGGTGAAGATGCTACGAATGAAAGGACAGCTCGTCGATGGTTTTTGTGTTTCAAAGACGGTAATTTCGACCTGAAAGACATAGAGCGTTCCGGACGACCAGTGGACTTCGATGAAGACTGCGTAAACCATATTAATCATGAAGATCCCCTTCAAACCACCGTAGAATTGGCTGAGCAGATGAATTTTAGTCACTTGACTGTATACCGCCATCTTAAATGAATAGGAAAAGTCCAGAAGTTCGGCGCTTGGGTTCCACATGTTTTGAGTGAAAACAACTAAAATCAACGTTCGATAATTTCTGCTGGTTTGCTCGCGCATCATCGAGCTACGCATGGCCATAACCAAAGGTTCTTTTACCGCATCATTACTGGTGAATACATTATTAACTAATTTGCTATAAAATAATGAAGGAGAATACATTATTGACTAATTTGTTGTATTTTTTTTTGTTGTGCCCTCTTGTTCTCTTCACTTGAAAAAAAAACGGACACAACTTATGTTAACACCCAATACTTTTGTCTTGTTGGTTTGAATAGAGATTGTTTTCTGACAATTAGCCAGCCAGATTTGTGAACAATAAAGTGTTTTATTTATTATTATAGGTTCCAGTCTGGTTATTACTTAATTAAGGCTTATATAAACACCTTTCTGGTTGATTGGAATAAATTATTACATAATAATAAATCCCCAAAGTCAATTATATATAACAAAAATGTGATGTCACAACAATACAATTACATTGCAAGTAAGTGAGCGTAAAATGTCAATGATGCAATTCGGATTCACGACCGTGGCGTGAGCGTGTTACATGAATGATGTATTTTCCACTCATTCTAATTAAATACATGTATAGATAACAACATAAATGCTCTCAATTCAACGAATTAATGCTTGAATTTCCAAGAGATGATGTCACGGTTATTGGAAATAGATTGGTGTTGAATGGAAACGTCATGGGTTGTTTAAGATTGTATTTACGAAGATGTATTCACTGTTAATTAGTGACGTTCATTGTCAATTCGCTTGTGGGATTTTATGTTCCACGGAATATTAATAGATTTATTCATTGACTAGTTCATGGGGAGCATTATTTTAGTTTATGACACGTTGGAAGCGTTCAAGACTTTAAATAAAATTAGTAACTCATGCTACTACCGCGTAAATCCCCAGTTTGTTCCATGCGGAGGCTATACATTTTCCGACTGATCGACTACTTGCCAAGTCTAAATATGAGTATTCGGTAGATTTTTGGTGGCCATTTGGTAATCAAGATAAAAGTTTTAAGGGAGACAAAAATATATACATACCCCCACGTCATCTTCTTACTGGGGTAAGCAGAGAGGATAGAGCGGTGGGCTATCCTATCTAGACACACATACTTTACCTCTCATACATCTATACACCTTCTCATTCAAATCTTTCGATTTCTCTGACTTAAGATATAAGATTCTATTAAATTCAATGGAAGCAATCCTTTGGGATTTTTTTGCTGGCAACACACAGTGTACACGACTATTTCTTTAGTTTAGCTTTATAAAATTAATAATTAACATTTTAATTTAAAATGTTGAATTATTAAATAGACAGCACTGGAATTATAAATGAATCTATTTCTATATTCCAGCTAGAAATACAAGGTAAAATAAACCAAATCAGAAATAATAACCCCAACAACTCAATCATCAAAATATTACCAAAGTTAAGTTAGGAATATACTCGTATATGCCTAGTTGTAGATATTTACTCATCCAAACTTAATTTATTTACAACTAAACTGTTATGAATCTCTCCCTAAATAATAAACTTGAATATTACATACATATATTATCATGCCGTGTCACCTGCGGGATAGGCAGAAATAAAAGATCGTCAAAATTTTCTAACCTAGCAAACAACATTCATACATCTCGTCATGTATAACCTTATATTATTCATATTTCTCACTTTATTTTCTTTATAAATCTGGTCAATTTGGTCCAGCCACATTTTCCTAGGTCTACCTCAACCCCGTTTTCCTAGGTCTACCTCAACCACGTTTACCTTGTACTTGTGACTTGTATATTTGTTGAGTCATTCTTTCATCATTCATTATCTCCACATGTCCATCATAAATTATTATAGTGTTATTAACCAATACAAAAATAGCGTTATAGAAAAGTTGCCGCAGATTAAACCTGCCGATCGTCATGGAAGTTAAATGTCCTTGCCATCAGAATTTTGAGTTTAATGGGTCAATAATGTATGCTTGCTGAAGTGCAATAGCTTTCACACAAATCAACACACACAGGCGTTTTTCATTCACAAGATATACGAAAATCATATTCGATCACAATGGATGGCTTATCGATCTTGATACCCGTGAATTATGACGACTTCCGTGGCCTAGTTGGTAAGACACCTGTCTCCCGACCCGGAGGTTGCGGGTTCGAATCCCGCTGCAACCCAGTTAAAAAAAAGGTTTCCAGTCTGGTTTTCACCTAAGCCCTCTTTAACATCTTTCTGGTTAATTGGTTGAACTTACTATATACAACGAAAGTGTAAATACAACACATTTATTTTAATCTTGAAAATGTTACTTAAGCATTCTAAACAATGACATATTATATAACACAATAAACGACTAAAGTCTCGAAATTGATTCTGATATATTATAATATATTTATTTTCTTTTATTCAATATGTTTAAATGGTTGTTTCCATTTTACATTTTCACGTATTTTAACAAAACGTATTTTGACCATATAATAAATAAATAATACGAGTATAAAATACCATATATCAACAGTATTTTTTATTTATTCATTTAAAATTATTATTATAACGAACATACGAGTATATAAACTTAATCAAGTCTACGTCAGAGAAAATGAGATTCCATTGTTGACACGAACGTCACGTTTCCGTTGCCAGAGATAAAAAAAAACCCTTTCATAAAATGATAATCCTAGAAAATTGTAACCCTCGACAGGTCTCGAATATGAATAGTATGATAATTGTTTACGGGCCAAAGGCGGTGATTGGTGTCAGAAATGGCGACACTTTGCCTCAAAAGAAACCAAAAATAAACCGTTTAACAAACATAACAAGATGACGTCAGTGAGTGTTGCCACTATATAGAGAAGAGGCGGCTCAAGTATATCATCGGATGTGACGTGCTTTTCTATTGTTAGGTAGTCTGCGAACACTTCAGCCCCGTCTGTCGCGTGTCAATGTGTCCACTCCAATAAACTCATAACTGCCGTCAGTGCATCTCCAGGTTCTGTGTGGTAAACAAGTGTCTGATTGGATATTCCGAGGGAGGGAAAACTTCCAGCATGGTTTTCTGAAACAATTATTTGACACGCGCGTAGGAGGGTGACGTCGAAGATGAATAAGGGTGCAAAAAATATGAACTATTTTTAATTAAATAAAAAATAAATTGATTTTTAATCTTTAATGAATGACTTTGTAAACAGTTTTGCTATACGACACCCTTAATTTAATAAGTTTTTTCACGGCGTTCAAAAATAACTTATAAAATAGTGGATTGAGATAGTTGCATGTTGTTTATCACACCGATTCTCGAATCTTGGATTCAAACTAGACACAGTTACTGTCGTTTTCTGTGCCACGTCGAGTTTAGAGCGATACTATATATGGTATTTATTACACCTACTGTTGAAAACCCAGCTTCGTAGAAGTAAGTAAAACCAGAATTCGCCGAGTTTAGCACTCAGTAAATGATTAATTCATTCCAAGGAAAATTTTATACACCGTTTAAAGATCAAACTCTTTTCAAGGGCGCTCTAACTCAGGAGTCAAACTCACTATTATTTAACAAATTACTCCTGGCAGTACCCGAGGGAATCACGCGTAACACTTTATTTTTGTACAGTACACGTAGAAAAGTGTTTATGAGACTTCAAGTGAAACTTAGACTGAAAACTAATTAAAAAAAAACTAAGTTCCAGCGGGAATCGAACCCGCAATTTCCGGGCTGGAAGACAGGCATTTTACCACGACCACGTCAATCAATTCAATTCACCCTTCTTTTAACGCTCCACAAAAGAGCATAGGGAGGCCACCAGTCTTCTCTATTCAGAGCGATTTTGGGCGGTGTTAGTAATCTCCCTCCACGACATTCCTAACGCTCTGACTTCCTTGTCATAGGAACGGTACACCGTGAAAGAGGGTCTTCCAGGCCGTCCGCCGGGATCCCAATGGACAGAAAAACTGCGCTCTTCTCGGCCAACTATCATCGGGTATTCTCAGAAAATGTTCCAGCCAGGACCATCGCCTCTCCCGAATTACAGAGACAATATTCCACCACGTAGGCCGTCAATATTTATGTTTATTTATATCTAAAACTCAACGAGTTCAAGCTAGATGTCACTTTCTACCATTGTGGCCGGGAATAAGCGCATTGATTAAAGATTGCCTGGAATTATTTGAATTTTCAAAAACTTCCCTCTGAATTAATCACGACGCCCTAGGGCATAGCGACGCGCAAGTCGATAACCCCATATCCTGGTTTATAATTTTAGGAACAGAGAACTTTGTAACCAAATTATACTCAAAAGGTGTGATGAACTACAATAAGGTCTATTATTATCCATCTAGAAGTTGTTATGGTTTTTAGCTACTAAAAACCAAAAAGTTGAAATAATTTATACCACAAAGTTACAAGATTTTAAACAAAACGTTGAAAAGTACAATTATCAAAGAAGACGAGAGCGTTAGGACTTTTTGTAGTATAAATATGTCAACGATATATTTAAATTTAAGTATTGTTGAAGTAAAAACAGATGTAAGTTTTCGAATGTAAAATGATACAAGTAAGCTAATTGTGAAAAACAAACTCACTCGTAGGTTCAAATTCATTTGTTATTATTTTATAAACTCGAGCTTCTAAATTTGTACGTTCAACGTAATTCGCTAAACGAATAAAGCACTGAACTGACTTCAGTGTAATCTATTGTTCTACATCCGAGGACTTACATTAACGTATTACTTTTTCACTTCAACAATATTTGAATCTTTTCTTAACATATAAAACCCTCATACCAGTGCAATGAAAAGTCTTCATGTTCCCTACTTCTTGCATTCTTTTTAGAAGCTGGTTTAAATTTTTGAAACATTTTAAAGATATAAAACCATCACGCCATTTCTCTATCGGGGTAGACAAAGAGGACAGAAAGCCAGATTTTCCTATCTAGACCCACATATGTTACTAAGCCTCTTCTATATCCATTTATTTTCTCATAGAACTTCAACGATTTCTCTGACTTTCTACGTTTCCTTATTTCAGAATAACATTCACTCGATCTAACTATACTTTCCTTAGTCTTCTTCTCACAAGCCTTCCACTCACATTTGGACAATAAATCTGTTTTATTAATCTTCCTTCGTTTATTAGTTTTTCATGCCCAATCCATCTCAGCGTGCTCTTCTTCATTTTACTAAACACATCCGCCTTCAGTTCACATTCATCCCAAATCACTTCATGTCGTATTCTGCCATACATTGTCACTCCATGTATTTGTCTCAAAGCACGCATTTCTCCAGAATTATTCGGTTCCTCTCATTCTTTTTAGTATTACATATTAAACATTTATTGTATAAATTATTTCGAGTTTTAGAAGTTGGTCATCCTTCGTAATTTTGAGTTTTAGAAGTCGAATGTCTTCACAACTTCTTGTGATAAAGCATATTGATATACTATATTTATGGCAATCCCATAAACATAAATGAATATCGAATGTCACCTAAAAGATGAAATGATAACTGGAAATCAAAGTAGATATCCAAGTACATAATACTCAATATCTTGTAAATAAAATAGATGTATCGGACGTATGCGTCACATAAATTAGTATTTTTTTATTTATTAATATTGTAATTACCTGTAAAATTGTTTGAAAGTAGTTTTAATATTCTTGTATTGTAATAAAACGTTCCTTTGTGTAGTCCTCGCATAATCACTATCTGTGATCGGATAGCCCCTGCGCGCAATGAGCGCATGACAAGCGTTGATCTAGCGTAGGGTGACTGCATAAGCGGTCCAATCGAGATGGTTGCGATGTGCGATGGGCTAAACATAAGGGACGCAAAATGAGCAGTATATATATAACCATCTTCTGAAACGTCATGCTGTGTTTTTATTTCTACGAAGTTCTACCGCCAACAGGAATCTCTTATTTTTACCAAGCTCTTCACCGAGACTCATTGAAATCGTACCAGAATCTCCAAGGATTAAGCGACAACCATCCACATATTCTTCAGTCTTTGTACCAGTGCTGTACAGTAGAGTAAAAAAAAGAAAGTAAGTCGAGTTACAATTACCATAAAAATAAATCACTCAAACGTTGTTACTTTTCTAATTACGAAAAAAATACAAGTAAAAGCTTAGCTTTTCAACAGAAAACTAAATTATCTCAACAAACTTCAGTATTTTGTCAAGTTGCTAATACCTTAAACAGAAACAAATGATAAATACTTTTTGTTTATGGCTATTCATTCAAATTTATATAAACTTTAGAAAACGCCATTCTCGCGTTAATACAGTTATTTAAAATTCGTAAAGAACTTCAATTTAACGATATCTATTTTAAATTTTTAATAAAAACTCCTAGTCAAATTATACACGATATATATTTTAATATTTCAATGAAAACTCAGATTCAAATTTAAATTTATCACTAGTAAGCTATAGTCAGTGCATGAGTGCAGTGTTATGAGGTACATGTCCGCGCGGTAACGCATTGGGTTTCCGTGCAGAAGGTCGTCAGTTCGAATCCCGCGCTGTGCTACACCTCTCAAATGTCACAGGTATTTTCCGCTAAGTATTCGTTGGTATAAGGATATCTATGACTTCGGTCAATCTATTCTTCCAAAAAAGAGAAAAAAAACATGCCGGTGTTCTCCGATCGTCTCACTTCGGTGTGCCATCGGATCCAGTACAGCGGTGTTGCCAGTGAGTTTGCTGGTGTGCAGCGGCTCATTCACTTAAAATAAATTCCACGGCACAGCTTTGCTTTTCAACAGAATTGACTTTGGAATAGCGAGGGGATCCTCGACTATGCGGCCCAGGACAGACGATGATAGTCAGTGTATAGGTTACCGGAGTATGACTGTAACAAGTTTAGAAGTATAAAAAAAATGAAAATGTACTACTGTATCATTACCAACATTGTCAACCAGGGTCGATCCACTACTGGATGAAGGTCTCCCCAAATTGACTCCAAATAGTTCGTTTTTTTTTGCTCGTTGGTGCCTTGTGATGTTGCCATGCTTCCTGATTCCATCTATCCAGCGTACCTTCGGTCTTCTTCTGGGCCTCTTAATGCCTATTGAGTACAACTGATTTCTTTCAGACCTCCATCGCGAATCTGACATTCTGGCTAAATGTACTGCCCATTGCCACTCCATTTTCTTGCACACCTTTATAACATCTTCTACCTTTGTTTTTTGCGAATCCAGGTGTTTCGTTTAAGATATCTTTTAGTATAATCCAACATGCATCTCTCTATGCTCCTACTTGTAGTCTGGAGCTTTTGTGTGTTCTTTCTTGTGAGCATCCATGTTTCCCACTGTATACTGTTTATTATATTCGATAGATTTTTTTTTGCTTCTTCAACTTGCAGCTTCATTTTTGGTGCCAGCACAGGAAGGACTTCCTCAGTGAGAAAGCTCTTTCATTGTATAATGATTAAATCCAATTTTGTGTACAATATACCATATAAGGAAATTTAGTTTCTTTTCTAAAGACAGTAAGGGTGGAGAAAGGACAAAACGCTTCATTTTGCATAAAAAATAATAGTCAAAATTATTTTGGAGGCAGAAGAGGTCATGGAGGAAACCAAGAAATGAATAGAGAATCCTCTAAACAGAGTAAATATTGTGACCAGCTCGGTGGTTTAGTCGGTAAACAACTTTTAGTCGGTAAACAACTTTAAGCCAGTAAACATATTTTTTGTAAAATGTACAAATGGGTTCGCTTCCGTACCGAATGTTTTTAAATATTTCTATTGTAATTTGTGTTTGTAAGTGTTTGATAAAAATAAATAACAATGTCTTTAAACCTCCACACCAATAATGCCTTAACTATAAACAACATATTTCTATTGTGTTTTCACGTAAGGCTGTGAATAAAAGAAAAAAATATCTTGACAATTTTTTTTACGAATCACTGAATTTAGTGAAAAAAAGTAATTTGAATTGAATTTTGTAGTAAGATTTATGCCCCACCTATTATTATTTTGGAGTCAACCTTTAGATTCCTATGAATAAAAGGAATTTAATTCACAATTTCATTAACGGTCCGTTAAATTGCCACACAGAATACACGAGATAGAACCTTTCGTTAGACCATTTAATGAAGACAGATGAATAAGTATTTAAGAAAATTAATATCTTTATAATAAGTTGCGAACTTTTGGATTATATAACAGTTCACATTTCTCCACCGGAAAGGGGAGACGAGCAAAAAGTCTCGATGGTAAAATAAAACGAGAACTTTCTGAAATGCTTAAATATTATATAACTGTATTGCCCCGCTGCTGTGTTTTGTTGCTGGAGCGCACAGTTTTGTTCAGTTTTCGATTCAATTTAGTTATCGTCGTCAATGCTGAAGTCAAATTGAAGACAATGGCGCACCTAAATATTTCCCCCCCCTTTCTTTAGTTAATTCACTTGGCTCGCTAGATATATTGTTTTATACTATAATTTTATACAGTACAACCTATTGGATTTATTTTGGCAATTATAGTTATATCTTCCAATCAAACCAGAATGATACCTTTTCTTTAAAAAAATCAAGCCCTTTACCATTGGGATCGAAGGCAAGAGTTTTGCCAACTAGGCACGGATGTTGCTTTCCGATCTGAAACTCATATCACATAATCAAATAACCTGTAGGGAATACCGTCGTCCCTAAATATTGTCAACACGCACGGTCAACGACCGACGAACCAACCTTCGGACATGTACAAAGGTCGCATACCAGAACATCAATATTGTTTACACGCAAATAATATTCCACGGTGGAAAGAAAACGCATCGCGTTGTCTCACCGTTTTCGCCAATAAATATTCTACCCACTATATTATCCGCAACGTCTGCAAACACCTCTGCACGCGCAGGAGTGAGATAAAGTATATATTGTGGGCGCATTCACGCACATCTATAAATACCTACTTATCGACAAATAAAGATTATTATTCACTTGACCATTCATTGCTGTTTACTATTCATTAATTGTTCACTCTCACTTTCCGCATTCCTGAATCGACGTATTTTATTTTAAATACAAAACAATCATAATCATCACGACGTATCAATAAAGCATCCCCCTAAAAACCGATTATATCACAGAACATCGGTAAAATAAAAACATTTTAATATTTAAATTTATCGCCATATTTACAAATGATGACTATTGGTAAAACATCCTTAAATAACCCGTAGTTTCTTTATTTTTAGATGAAGATGTTCAGTCTCTTGCTATATTCAAACACACGATTCTTCAAAATTAAAGAAGTTTGTCTTCTTCTTACTCTAAAAGTAAATGTGGAAATGGCTCCACTGACATATTTTAAAAAGCGACTGTAAAAACTTTTGACTTCAAGTCAGTAATGTATCGTGTTTGATTCCCGATTGCCCTTTCGTCTCCACCATCCCATCCTTTTCATTTGATCGATGATATCTAACTTTTATTTTTACTATGCATATTGTTCATGAGTTTTGTACAGTTGAATAAAGATTTGAATACTTGTAATTTGTTTTATCAAACACTGTTTATTCCACTTTTTTGTAACGGTATAACCCTATCGGTTTCAAGGCTTTCACCTCATCTTCAGGGGAGCACAAACAAGTCTTCTTTGTGCTCCCCTGATAACGAGGTGAAAACCTTGAAACCAGTAGGGTTATACTGTTACAAAAAAGTGGAATAAACAGTGTTTGATAAAGTAAATTACAATGTCTTTAAACCTCCACAATGTTAATGCCTTAACTATAAATAATAAATTTGAATATTTTTTAATGACTTTATTTACGTTTGTCTTGTTGATTGGAACCGATTGTCACCTGGCAATAAGTCCACTAGATTATTGTAAAATAAAGTGTTAAATAATTAAATGTTAAATATTCATACATGTTTTTTTTTTAAATATATTTCACTCTGACTGTTTTATATTTTCACTAATGCTTTTATGGAAAATTGAAATTTGATTTATGATTTTTGGGAATAGCACTAAATATATCATATTAAACTGTTACGCCACTGGGTAAATCTGAACGCTGTATCCTGTAGAGACATGAAACGGAGATGAAGCGAAGAGTATTTCTTATTAACAACCTCTCTCCTAGCAGCTTACAAATAGGGGCAGTAATTTCATATTGAGCCTCGATTGATTTGGAAATGGTGAATCCAAAATGAATGCTTAGTAAGCAGGAAAATTGATTATGAGTACTTACTGGGCAACAGCTTTTGAAAATGAACTGAAAAGAGTCAATTATTTATAAGTAATATTATTATTTTGGGTATATTTGCCTAGTGTCGCTTTGACTTTATTTCCTATCACTACACGCCGTTGGACATCCCTCATAACTATGTTTCATATTTATTGAATTGCTTTATTTATTGAACTTGTTACTAATATTGGGTTCGACTGTCAATATAGTTACGTAAATTAAAACGCTGTTAACTTACTCAAAAGATATAGAAAAAATCATCCAAGGAGGAAAGTGTAAGGTTAAGGAGAGCATTATGACGAGATATGTGGATGTCGATTGAGAAAATAATGAATGTTTCGGTAAGTGTGAAGATCTGTCCTTTCTACCATTTTCTTGATAACACAAGGCGTGATGGTGTGTTTCTGTAATAACTGAATCCAAAATAAACTATAAAATTTGAGAAGTTATGGTAGACACAAAGCATATTGAAAGGTTAAATAACATGATACCATAAATATAACAGAATTATCAGTACATTTTTTAAAAGAATATAACCCTGAATTGATAAAAATGCTTGTCAAGCTATGGCGGTCACACGGGACTTTCCAGTTGTCATACCCACATCATCCGTTGTTATTTAACAGATAAAGAAAAGAAGAGAAAACTTAGAAAATTGTACAACTTCTTAGAACTTAAACTGTTCCCTGGACCACCATCACCCGAGGGGGTAAATTGAAACGATAACAAATTAAAAGTTATAATTGAAATTTGGTATCTGATAAATCTTCAAGCTTGCTAAAGATTTTTATTTGATGGATAAATGTTTAAATCGTTGAATGGAAGAATATAATATATTCACAAATTTTAAGAAGTTAATTTAGCCCTAGACGATTAATTATACGGCATATTATTTGATATTGCATAATATAATCGATCGTCTGGTTGCTGTATTGAAGGGATATAATAACATCATCATTGTCAACTTGAGTCAATCTACTGCTGGATTAAGGTATCCCCAAGTCGACTCCTAACGATTCGGTTTTGAGCTCTTTGGTGATATGTAATGCTGCCATGCTTCCTAATTTCATCCATCCAGCATATTTTGGGCCTTCTTCTGGGCCTCTATGCCTCTTGGGCGCCACTGGATTATTTCGGATGTCAATCAGGAATCTGATACTTTGGCTACATATCTTGCCCATTGCCACTTTATCTTCTTGCACATTTTTATCACATCTTCCATATTTGTTAACATATGTTGCGAATTTAGGAATTTCATTTACGGTCTCTTTTGGTATGTCCCAGCATACGTCTCTCCATGGTCCTCTGTGCGGTCCGAAGCTTCTGTGTATTTTTTACAGTGAGTGTCCACGTCTCACAGGTATACGTTAGTACTGGAATAATACACTGGTTGTAGACCTTTCGCTTCAAATATATATGGAGATAATTTTTGAAGACGTTGTTCAAACGTCCAAATGAGCTCCATGTTAGGTTTGTATTTTAGCAGTGCTATTTCCTCTGATAAACTACCTAGAAAGGAAATAAGTTGGCCCAAATATTCATGTTCCTGGACAAGTTCCAGCTGCTTCCCATCAACAATTATTGGTTAAACCATTGACGACCTCTGTGTCTAAATTATTGGTTCGATTTCCAATGGTACTCGAAAAACAACCTTATTAGTATGTTTAAAAACTTCATCTGATAACATTTATTGTTTATGCTAGACGTGTAGGAGTATTGTTGCCTGTCCACGTGCAGTATTATCTACAGCATGTGCGAAGGTGAACTGTGAGTTATTAGCCCTTTCCAGTGGTTCTTAATTTGAATATTTGATTACTGGGGGCGTGGATAATATTGTTTCTCGGCCACGCTCTTCAACATGTACGCATCATTAATTTAAATAAGTAGAGGGGTAACTAACAATTGATTTTTTTTAAATATTTTTTGTATGTGTAATCGCTATGTGAGAGAATTTATATCGGCAAATAAAACTGTCAGGAAGTGTCAATAATTCAGATAGACATGTAAAAAAGGTCGTACGCTAGTAGGTATTTGGTTTGGCATATTATTTCCGATATGTATGGCGCCTCGAGGATATATGGAAGGGGCATAGAAGCCTTCGAGGTATATATTTAAGGAAAAAGACACTAACGAGGGTCAAAGTGGAGTGTTTTTTTTTCTGGAATGCGTGGGGAGGACTTATCAATCAATATTTTTTACCTTTTTCAAATGGCCACATAATATTTTTCACATTTTATATTTCTACTTAATATTGTAGTTAAAGAATGGATGAACTCAAATTTATTGACTATAATTCCCAAAAAACTAAATACATCACATTTAGCATACCTACAAGAACTCAAGCACCTACAAATAAATACATAACACTGTACACTTGTTCACCCATGGCTGACTGTAGTTGTGTTTCCTTGGAAAGGGTTGATAGTATAAAGTACCTTGGAGTTTATGTTGATCAGTTCCTTCGTTGGGAGGTCCATATTAATACGTTGAGCGCAAAAATCAGAAAACTAGGATACATATTCCGTATGATTCGAAATGTGCTCAGTGAAAATATCCTTAAAAGTATATACTTCGCCTTATGTCAGTCAGCACTTTCTTCCGGTATATCAGTTTGGGGGGGATGCACCTTAACCCAAAAACACATATTGCAGGTTTCCCAAAAATTGATTGTGAAAATAATTAATAAACTTCCTGCTCGGTATCCCACGGCGGAACTTTTCAGAGAGTATCAGGTCCTGAACATAGCCAGTTTACATCTCAAATCCATTCTCTGGCACTACCATCGAGAGGAGGGGAAGATGCAGACTCAGCAGACACATGACACGCATGGCAACTAATGAAATGTTCGCCATCCCTAGAGTTAAAACCTTTTTTGCCCAAAGGCAATATGCTTATTTGGCTCCCATTACATACAATGGCGTGCCGACTTCAATAAAGGTAAAAGTAGGAAAACCATTTAGACAGTCGATCGCAGCGTGGTTGTTATTGCGACAGGATTTTGAGTACTTGGGCTTTCAGGATGAATGACGAGTGGAAGGGATTTATGTGAACTCGTGAGTGTGGGTTTCTTCTTGTTGTTTTAATTTTGGTTGTTTTTGTATTTATGTTTCTGTGTATTTTTTTTTTTTTGTTTTAATTTTGTTTTGATTTTGATTTTTATTCTTATGACTGTGTGCGGTATAGTGTGGGATGAATATTTTTGGTCTTTCTGGAGTGATGATGTGTGAGGAGTTGAATTTCGCAACATGTTTCCAGTTGTAGTTGAGTGTCACTGTCAGGTTGATGAGAGCGTGCAACGGGGTTTTGTTTTTGTGTAATCAAAAATCGGAAAGAAGTATCGATTTATTTTTCTCATGCTAAATATCCTCAGTGAGATACAGGCAAAAGCCTAGTTTACTGAGGATACGACAAATGAAAGGCAACAAACCCAGATCCATTAAAATTGTATGTCCAAATCAAATTATCTGTTGTTTTTCTCAAATTGTGTATATTTCTTGTCATGTGTAATAATAAATAAAATAAATTGTATCATAGATAATTGATGTGAGTAATATAAATAAACGTTAACATTATAATAACTGCAATATTTGAAACGTATCGTGCGGCAAATATCAGTAAGTCGAGGACCTAGCTACGATAAAATGTCAGGACTGAAGAAACTGAAAGAGTGGTTCAGAAATCAACAACGTCCCTCTTTAGAACTGTTAAAGCAGCCAGCGTCCTTTGAGCGAATAAAGCACGAATAAAATACACGAGTTCTGTAGCCAAGTTGACAAGACGCGTGGTTTCTAGACTGGAAGTTTGCGGGTTCGAACCCTGTTGTGCTTAATTTTTTTTAATAGATTCTAGTCTAGATTTCATTCAAATTCACTTTAATAGCTTTTTGGTTGGTTTGGAAGGGATTACCACATGACAATTATTTATTTTCTCAAAACAGGCTTAGCCCAATTACTTTGAAAAATACAAGAAATGTTAACATTAAAAATACATAAAAATTATATAGAATAAAAAAAAGTGATATTAAATAATATATGTGCATATATACTCGTATCATATATACACATAAACATACACTAGATTCAGTCACTTAAGTACGTTGATGAGTGCTTTCTAACGCGCTCAATCTTAGAAGAAAATTTACTTTTGCTTTTGGTAATGTGATATGAAATATGTCAATATCCGAAGCAGTTCCGTTCAAAAGAGTTAAGGCCCTTCCAACAGGCATAGCGGCTGGAAGACCCGTTCTTGCGTATGTCATTGAGAACAGTTCATGCCGGCGCAGTCTAGTGTAATTGTTAGGAATATTTAACGCTAATCTTTGTAGTAATGCTGGACAGCTCGCAACTCCTCGAACGAGTTTGACAACGTATACCAGGAGACAAACCCGCTAAGCTAGAATCAAATTCGAGAATAATACGAAAAAATAATTGGATGTACACAATCATCCCTCAATTTACGCGGTAGATGCGTGTTAAGTTAATCGACATCGCTCAGATGCATGATACTTATCTAAAACTAGAAGATGTGATACATAATAACAAAGCCCGTGTAAATTAAGACATAGGCCTCATATGATACTCGTATATACAATTTATAAATAAAGTTACAAAGAAACAAGTAAAACGAATCTTCCAATGTAATAAACTCAAATAAAATTATAATAAATATTTTTATTCCTTGGCACAAATATTATTTTACAATAAACTAAAACTGTATATTTAATGTAGATACATATCATTACGCCATTTCCCTACCGGGTTAGACAGAGAGCCGGATTTTTCTATCCAAAGACACATCCTTACCCTCTTTTACATCCATACACCTTCTCATACAACTGATACAATTTCTCAGACTTTCTACGTTTTCTTATTTCAGAATATTATTCAGTTGATCCAACTATACCTTAAATGGTCTTCCTTTCAAATGCCTTCCACTCACATTTGCGCTATATATTCGTTAGTCTTTCTTCATTCATTCGTTATACATGCTCAAACCATTTCAACGTGCTCTTCTTCAATTTACTCAACACATCAGCTTTAAGTTCAAATTTATCCCTTATTTCATATTCTGTCATGGGTTTTCATTCCGTGTATTTTCCTAAATGCAAGCATTTCTACAGCATTTATTCGGCTCCTGTCAGTCTTTTTCCACGTCCACGTTTCACTTCCATACATCAAAGTTGGCAATAAAATACTATTGTGGACTATCATTTTTGCAGATTTTAATATTGTTTGAATCGAGTTTTTATATTTTAGTGCCCCCATTGACTTTCTTTTCTATCACTGCACGCCGTATGATTTCGCCTTCCATCATCTGAGAAAATACGTGGAATGGTTAAATATTTAATGTAATAATACAATTAAGTGAAAATGCAATAGTGATTTATTATGTTGTTAGTCTTATCCTCTGCTAACATTAACTTTAGTGCTGAGCACGCAGATTGAGGGTAGTGAAATCGAATTGTGTAGTTTACTAGGCAAAATTAAATTAACGTTAAAGTGAAACAGCGTAAAAAGAAACCGCGTAAATCAAGGGATAGATGTATATGCAAAAAAAAACCAGCCCACAAAACACATTTTTTAAATCAATGTATCAAATATCTAAAAAGTTAAGATCAATTCTGGATTTATAAAAATATTAAGTCAGTCAAATTGGTATTTCATAGCAAAAATTCACACAAATCGATATGATGTTCTCTAATTATCTTAATCCAGGTAAAGTGTTGGTTGGTTTTATTTTGCGTATAAACGTTCGCTTATATCTCAATTCCAGCTACATTCGAGAAAAATAATTAAAACAATTAGATGAATAGCTGAAAAATACGCTGAAGGGTCTAGACATTCAGTTTTTTCAGTTTCAAGTGAAATGTACGAGTATTTCTGAAATATTTTTAATGAATTTCTAAAACTGATCAAGTTACAAAGATGGAAAATTGAGTGGCACAAAAAATAAATCGAGCACTTGACTCAACATTTTTAATTCTAGTAACTACGGTTAACATAAAACTGCTTTTACATATATAAGAAAAATGACATACGGTTTTGCAAATAAGATACCATGTTCAAATACAATATGAAATTTTCAACACTTTTTAATCCACTTGAAAAAAATATATTTAATCCAACTAGTTACAAGTCATATGCCACTCATCTTCAGGGGTTCTTCTTCAACTGACAAGATGACTAGAACTAACTAGTACTCCCTTGAAGATGAGCCGCGTATGACTTGAAACGTCATGGGTTAAAATGTATATTTTCAAATGGATTAAAAAAAAGTGTTTACATTTTTAATTACATTTGAATAATCATGAGTTTCCACAGTGTTAATGCTGAAACTCTATATATACTCGTATTATTAAAATGATATGTGTTCAGGATCCAAAAAATAGGCAGTTACCTTTGTATTCATTTGAAATTTTACAGAAATATTAATAAAAAATACATTATTAATCGTTTCTGTTAAGATATTTTTTCAGTAATTACTGAAGTATGTCTACAGCTTTTGTTTATTACGATAAAAATAAACATTTATCGATTTCAGAAAAGTCTTTCAGCTGCAGTCATAATAAAAAAAAGTCCTTGTCTGAGAGGAAGACTAAAGAACGTATGATTGGATCAAATTAATGATATTTTGAAACATGGAAATGAAGAAAGTCAGAGAAATTGTAGGGGTTTTATTACGTGTATGAATATAAAAGAGGTTTATTCGTTTGTTGCTGGGCCACACAGTCGAGGATCTCTTTGTCATTCCAATGTCAATTCAGTTGGAAAGCGAAGCTGTGCCGTGAAGCTTTTGCTTTTTTTTTTATATAAGTGAGCCATTGCACGCCAGCAAACTCATTATACTGAATTCAATGGGACACCAAAGTGAGACGATTGAGGCACATTAGCATGTTTTTTTTCTCCCTTTTCGAATGAATATATGTGACCGAAGTCATAGGTATAGGGATACCATCAAATACTAGGCGGAAAAACGCCTGTGTTAGTCAAGGGAAGTGGTACATTGCGGGGTTCGAACTGGCGACTTTATACACGGAAGTCCAGTGCGTTATCGCGCGGCCATGCATCTTATAAAAGAGGTAAAGGATATGTGTCCAGATAGGAAAGTCTAGCGCTCAGTTTTCTCTGCCTACCCCGACAGAGAAATTGAATCATGGTATGTTTGTGTATTTCTCTGGTAACAATACTCGCATGCGCTAGACGTGTGTTATTGCATGCCCACATGCGCTAGTATTGCCAACACGACGATTGAAAACCGTGAGTTACTTGTCTACTCCAATAGTTGATATTAACGCGGAGGCTTGGTAACAGAGGCTGAAGATAATATTATATCCTGGCCATGCTACAATCTAGATACGTTAAGGAGTGTCATACAAATTAACGAATAATTGATAATCAATTGGATTAGTTCTTCGATTAGAGCAGGGGTGGCCAAACTCTTTAACGGTGCTTCAGCATTTTCTACCAACACTACTTTTGGTTCGTGGGCCAAACAAAGTGAGGCCCAAAAAACTTTTTTTATTGAATTAAAAACAATTCACATTATTTGAGTGTCAAATAACATAAATACCTAAATATAATAAATATATATTAGTCTTATTTTAGATACACAATACACGAACAAAAAAATATGTACCTGTGTTGTATTTTCTTTTAAATATTTATCTATATATACGTAGTATTGTATTACACTTTCGTTGTATACATAACAAACTGGCGAGCTTATTGCCATGTGATAATGTCTTCCAACATACCAGAAATATGTTAAAGATACCTTGATTGAAATCCAGACTGGAGACCTTTTTAAAAAAATCTGAGTTTCAATGGGAATCAACCCTGCAGCCCCTGGGCTGGGAGACATTCGTTTTACTATAGTTCGGAAATTCTAGGATGAGTCCTGTGACAGCTCACAAATTTGCCCCAATACAACTTTCTAACGATGTTCAGTAATTTTAATTATTTTATCAACTTTAATATAAGCCTCAATTCTAATAAATAGCAAGTTATTTAGGTAAATACGAGTACATTACATAAGGTTGTATTGGGGCAAATTTGTGAGCTCTCACAGGACTCATCTTAGAATTTCCGAACTATAACTAGGCCACGGAGTTCATGTAGTACTAGATGTATTATATTACTATATTTGTGGAAAAAAAAAATAACAATACAGATATATAGTGCAAATATGAGTGGAAGGTGTGTAAAAGGAAGACCAAGGCAAGTATGGTTGGATTAAGTCAATTATATTCTTATTGAAGGAAACGTAGAAAACTAGAGAAATTGTAGAAGTCGTATGGATGTGGAAGAGGCTAAGGATATGTGTCCCGATAGGAAAGTATGACGCTCTGTCCTCTATCTTCCCCAACAGGAAAATGGTGTGATGGTTATTATGATTTTAGGTCACATTTTAATAAGATTTTTATATATTGATATAGATTTTCTTCTTCGTGTTGGCAATCTAAAGTGTCTCCATTATTTAACAACAATGTTATATTGTTATTTATTTTATGGTTTATAAAAAAAACAGTTCGTGGGCCGTGCAAAACACCTTGACGGGCGACGAGTTGGCCATTTCTGGATTAGATAACATTCATGTAAAAAGATAAAAAAACAATCCAAAAATTATCTTGATTGATCGGTACCAATTAAAACCATTTCTTTTTACTTTAACTGGAAAATAATTAATGGAAAATTATAAAGAATCAATTGATTCATTTTGAATTATCAAGGTTTTCCAAGCAAAAAATAGATCAACTTATTTTAGGAGTAGAATGCTTTTTTTTAAGAATAATTTTTTTTTCAACATGGTTAATTAATTACCTGCGAAAGTTTTTCAGATAAGGGTTTTTTTAAAAACATTTTTGATAATCCAAACAATGAGGGAGCCTTGTAATAGGGAGAAATATCTTGCAATTGATTAGGAAAACAAAAAGGGAGGATACATAGAATACTGTAAAATGTCTTCTTCTTGCAGTAGATTATTGATGTATTTTTTTCTTCATTATAGCTATCTCTCCATCTCTTGGGGTGTATGCTTGGTGGTATGGTGTTACGATGAGACATTATTGTACGAGGAATCTATTAGGTGTTAACATAAGTTGTGTCCGTTTTTATCCAATTTAAAAATGAACATCAAAAGTAAAACAAAATGGTAAAGGTTATACGTCATTCGAAAGAAACTTTTCTGCTCTGCAAGATATTGTGTGTGCTTTTACGTTACATATATTATTTTATTTCATTACACGCCTTCAAAATGGAATGTCAAGTAGACGAAAGTGAGCATTTTCGACACCTCCTTCTGTTCGCGTTCATTCGAGGGAAAAAGTTACCAAAGCTGCTCGCAATATTTGCGAAGCGTACGGTGAAGATGCTACGAATGAAATGACAACTCGTCGATGGTTTTAGCGTTTCAAAGACGGTAATTTCGACCTGAAAGACATGGAGCGAGCGTTCCGGACGACCAGTGGACTTCGATAAGGACCGCTTAAACCATATTATTCATGAAGATCCCCTTCAAACATTTTTGACGAGCTGTCCTTTAATTCATAGCATCTTCACCGTACACTTCGTTAATATCGCGAGCAGCTTTGGCAGCTTTATTTCCTCGATTGAACGCGAACAGAAGGAGGTGTCGAAAATGCTCACTTTCGTCTTCTTGACATTCCATTTTGAAGGCTTGTAATCAAATAAAATAATATATGTAACGTAAAAGCAAACACAATCTCTTGTAGAGCAAAACATTTTCTTTCGAATGACGTATAACCTTTACCATTTTGTTTTACTTTTGGTGCTCATTTTTAAATTGGAAAAAAAACGGACATAACTTATATTAACACACAACAGATCTCATCATTCATTTTTTGGACAAAATCTCACGTCTTCTAGCCTCTAACACAAATACTCGTATTAAAAAAAAAATATCGAGAACTTTTTAAATTTTTATGAGTGTTGATGTGTGTACTTTTAAACTTAAAAGTTGATTTTTTAATATGATTGTTACTTTTTATTTATTTCTAAAGTATTTGTTTGATTTTTTTAAATATTTCATATTTAGTAATGTCTGGATCACTCACTACATTATTTAAATATTGTTTTAAGGTACATTACATCACAATGTTTTAAGGTACATTACATCACAATGTTTTAAGGTACATTACATCACAATGTTTTAAGGTACATTACATCACAATGAATGTTTTAAGTTACATGAAAAAAGGAGCTGAAATAATGACTATGCGAATATATAAATTAGAAGTGAAATATGGACATGGAATATGTTGACGAAGGAAAACGAGACTGGGCCAAAATGACCAGATTTTGAAGGAAGGTTAAGTGAGAAGTATATATTATCGAAGATTGTGCATGAAGAGATGTAAGAATGTAGAAGAGTCAAAAGTTGTGTGTTTGGATAGAAAATTTTGGAGATCGGTTTATCTGCCTACCTCGCAAGTACCACCGCGTGATGTTATGTATGTATGATACGCACATTGTATCATTGATTAATAAATAAATATTTTAGCGTAAACACTTTATGTTTATTCAAATATAATTAAATAAAAGATTGAAACTGTTTGCAAACTAGTTGCAAGTCACATGCGACTCATATTCAAGTTCGGTTCGGGATACCCCTGAACATGAGTCGCATATGACTTTTCAAGTGGATTGAATTGTTTTCATTTTGTATATACTCGTATATTTGAAAATAAATTTGATTATTTTCTTAGACAGTAAACTCTATACGATAATCATATTATCTACACCATACCGTGAAACGTTGAAAAATCGTGTTTTTTATTATTTTACGAATTTCACCAAGACATAATTTAATGTGCGAAATAACTTGTCTTTATTATTAGTTTTCCAGAATTTTCAACAAAACTCAGGGGTACTTTAATATTGCCTAGACAACAACCAGGTTACAGATGTTGCAAAATATTATCCCCCTCTCCATCATCCCCACAACCCTACGAGTCCCACCTTTTCTCTCTCTTCCCATCATTCACAATGCGTAACGGCGCGTGATGATCCAAGAAATATTTCAGGACCTGTTAAAACGCTGAAATCTTTAAATGAGCCCTTACACTCGTATGAATCAGAAAATTATTTTGACGTGATATTTACATTTCCGAGGAAGGGCATATTAAAATTTCGCATTTGTTTATGTTATTATATTTCAAAGTTTTCAATATATGTGTCTGTAACTTTTTTATTTTTAACAAATAATACACTACTTAATTGAAGAAGGGTTGCCCATATATAATTTTTTTACTAAAAATTTCTTTATCATTTCATTAATTACATTAATCACCGCACCAGAGGTCATTTCGTCATTAAATTCGTTTCCAGGTACAATCAAACCTCGAGTCTCGAACGCCTCTAGTCACGAACAAATCGACTTACGAACACAATTTCCGAACAAATGTTGACTCGACCTGCGTACAATGCCTCGGCTCACGAATTAGTTGTAACGGCGCACTACGCATTAGTTCTCAGGTGCGCGCGTTGTGAACATTGTTTGTCGTTGCGTTCGTTGTTCTTGATACATTTTTTGTTGCTTTTTATATATATAATATACAGTATATATATAAAATATATTTTGTATTAAATTAATCCTCATTATGGCTCCCAAGAAAATGAATTTCTGTTTGCGAACATTTCAGCTCGCGAATTAAATAATGAATTAAGTTCGTATCCCGAGGTACCACTGTATATTTAAGTCTAACTGCTGCCATTTTTCATCGTAATTGTGTATGGTCTGTTAATTCAAAGAATTTGGTTGCAATGGGGGGTAATTTTTTTCATTCATTACTTATTTTTTTATTTATTTGTTTTCTTATAGCTTTATGTATCTTAATTTTTTCTAAATTCAGCGTTTTGAAAATTTTTGTTACGCGTGTAAAATTTTAACACTTATCCTGATTTATTTTTATTAACGTACATACCATCACGCTCTATTTCTACCGGGAGATAGAAACGAGAGTGAATCAGAGTTTCCTACGCTACACACGTCTTTCGCCATATTAACATCCATACACCTTCTATGACTTTTAGATTTCCTTCTTTCAAAAAATCATATAATTGATCCAACCATTATTTCCTTAATCTCCTTTACTACCCGTTTCACTCATATTATCACTGTATATATGTTTTGTTAGTCTTTCTTCATTAGTTCGTTCCACATGTCCAAACCATCTCAGAGTCCTTTTCATTATCTTACTCAACATATCAGCCTTCATTTCTCCCTTATTTCTAATCACATAATTCCATATTCTGTCATATATTGTCACTCTGTATAATCTTATTATAAGACAATTTAATATAGCACCTTTTAGAGAGCAAACTCTCCTCAAGGACGTTTTAACTCGGCTTCGAACCCAACTATTATTAAACAAATTAGGTCTAGCAGCTATATGAACCCCCTGGCATATTATGTACCAGACTTTCTGTGTTTACACTACAACTTTAGGGAATTATTGTCATGTTGCTATCTCTTCCGACCAATCAGAACAGTGTTTATATTTATGAAAACCTTTTCTTTTTTTTAATCTGAGCTCCAGCGGGATTCGAACCAGCAATCTCCGGGTCGGAAGGTAGACGTCTTATCAACTAAGCCATGGAGTTCGTCAGGATTATTATCGTAAGAGTTGTTGTCAAGTGCTTTCTAAAGCTGCACACACTACCCACATCGCCAACGTATACATTAGTAAGGAGTTAATCTCCGTTTTATTAGAAGTTACAAAATCTTTTTACATACTTGTATATAAAACTAATGTTGGTGTACTTCTTGAAGTAAGACTGAACCAATTAGGGTTAGTCCATCAATATGTAAAATTATATTCCAGTTATCCCCATTATACAGTTGTTATTTTGTATTATGTTATGTATGTGTGGTGTTACTGTTCGAAAGAAGGGGAATGAGGACATCAGAAATGAATGTTTAGGATATGTGTCCTAGAGGGAGAGATGATGATGATTTGTTGATAAATAAAACAAGTTTTCGATCGCAATGCGGAAAGAGAGAAATTATATTGGTAACGTAGGTATTTATACTATTCCCGCGTGTGTGCGGGAATGCGAGCAAGATATCTCGCCATCTCGTTTCTGCGTCCGCAAAACGATTAATGTCGTATGTAGGTGATAATTTATTTACGGAACTGGCGAGACAGGTGTGGTGCGTTCTCGCTCTAGTATGGAATGCGCTCCGCATCGGCTATGAGTTGAATGACCGGACTTTGTACTTGTTTGTTTTGCATTGCTAAGGAATGCAAAGGTCATTTCATCGGTCATTGACCGCCTGTGCGACCGTCACAAATGCATGAATAAAATGGATGTTTTAAGTAAGATGAAGAAAGGAGCTGTAAGATGGTTTGGACATTTGGAGAGAACGAATGACGCAGCGAGTGTTCAAGTCAGAAGTGAAATGTGTGCGTTGAATAAGTAGACCAAATAAAATGTGGCTGAACCTAATGGACCAGCTTTTGAGAGAAGATAAAGTGAGAAGTATGAATAATGGAAGGTAGTGCATTGACGAGATGCATAGAAAAGTTTAGGATCTGTTCTATCTGCCTACCCTGCAAGGGATACGGCTTGTTGGGATGTATTATTATGTCTAGATTATAAATTATTTCTATTTATTTCCTTTATTTTTAAAATAACAACATACAAGTACCCGGCGGTAAGTCACATCGAGCTTAAGAAAGAGACCGTCGGCCATAATCGGCTAACTTTGGCTTTGTAGAGCATCGTCTCTGTCCCTAGAACGCTTTAGAACGACTGGAAAATCGCGACGGAACACGTGTATGAATGACAAAGACGACGCTCTACAAAGCCGAAGTTAACCGATTATGGCCGACAGTCTCTTTCTTAAGCCCGATGTGTATTACTTACCACCGGGTACTGTACCTTATTGTATTTCTTAGAAAAGAGCATAGAATTCACTTAAAATAGAGTCACTTTTAATATTTTTGAGAAAGATTTGTTTATTGGTACTATGATTTTGGAATCTTCAAATCATCCGCACTCCCATAAAACATCAATATTTCATTTAATGATAACGACATTGATTACGATACCGTTGAACGACGATGCCTATATGATCACAAAGGTTCCTGTTTCTCATTAAATATTCATGCTTTTTCAAACATTAATTCTTAACAACGTAAAAAAACGTTTTTTTAAGCTTTCTTATCCAATAGATTTTATAAAGATAATCTCTTATCTACCATTTTTTATTAATGGTAGCTATTTTAGGGTATTCTTAGCGAATCAACATTGAAAATCTTTTCTTTGAAATCCTTTAAGTATTCATCCTTCTTGAGCAAATTAATTTCATATTCCTCTTTAAATTCTTTTGTCAACATTTCCATCCCCCATTTTCCCGTCCCCTATTGTGGACCGGGGGCAGTAAAATTTATTTTATTTTCAAATTTATTGCGGCATTTGGAAGTTTTAATGTAATGCTCTATTGTTTTTGTTTATGTTAGGAATTGTTTCGACTTTATCAAGTCGAGTTTCATCTTAAGCCTTTTCCAAGGATTAATCAATATTTTGTTTTATATTTAGTGCATCCATGTTGAAGAAAATACTTAAAAATAATTCTGTTAGACCTTCGTGGAATTAATTACACTCGACTTAAGTTATTCTTTTTTGTTTAATTTATGTGCTTCCAAATTCAATATTTTAAGATAAATAATTTACTTTGATACTTTGAAATTCTAATATCAAATAATCAAATCATTCTTATTATTATTAAGATAATACTCGTATTTATTGATGTATTATTAATTTATTTTAATACTTTGAAACTCCAATATAAATAATCAAATCGTTCTTATTATCATTAAGACAATATTGATATATTTATATGTAAAAGGAAAAATAAGTAAATAATAACTTATTTTATATTTTTGTGTACGCCACTGGTTAATTTTTGGGTTTATTACCGGTTTCGAAAACCACTGTCTTCATCGTCAGGAGAAGATAAACTAAATTGATAAAAATACATTTCCTGTACAAGTGTTAATAATATAAAAGGAATGAGGTAGGGGGAGATAAGTGGGGAGATATGTGACCACAAGTGACGTGCACCACAAAGTGAAACTATAGTTTTTTCGAAGATTCAAGAGATTTATCATTAATTGATTTTAATACTTTGAAACTCTAATAGCAAATAATCAAATCAGTATCATTAACAAAATAAAATAATAGATGTATTATTAATTTATTTTAATACTTTGAAACTCCAATATAAATAATCAAATCGTTCTTATTATCATTAAGACAATATACTAATTGATCTATTATTATGTAAAAGGAAAAATAAGTAAATAATAACTTATTTTATATTTTTGTGTACACCACTGGTTAATTTTTGGGTTTACTACCGGTTTCGAAAACCACCGTCTTCATCGTCAGGAGAAGATTGATAAAAATACATTTCCTATACCAGTGTTAATAATATACGAGGAATGAGGTAGGGGGAAAGAATTGGAGAGATATGTGACCACAAAATGGTCACCACAATGTAAAACTATTTATTTATTTATTTAACACTTTTATTGCACATACAATCTGGCGGGCTTATTGCCAGGCGGCAATCTTTTCCAACCAATCAGACAAAAGTAAATGAAGTAAGTTAAGTGGTCACATAAATCATTCAAATGATTATCCATCCCCACGAAATCCATAAACATATACGTGAGCACATGCCCACGAACCCCACAAAGACGGACAATCACCCGAACATTATTTTTCATATAAAGTGAGGTATCATCAATCAAAAGGAAAGGAAGGGATGGTGGAGAAGAAAGGAAAAGAAAAATCAGGACTGAAACACGTTATTTTACTGACTAGAAATTAAGAAGTTTTTCAGTCGCTTCTTAAAGCATGCCGAGGACGGAGCGAGTCTTATATTGGAAACTATAGTCTTATCGAAGATTCAAGAGATGTATTATTAGTGTATTTCAATACTTTGAAACTCTAATATCAAATCATTTTCTTTATCATTAAAACAACATACTAGTTGATTTATTATTAATTTATTTTAATACTTGAAAACTCGAATATCAAATAATGAAATCAATATCATAAACAAATTATACTAAATGGATGTATTATTAATTTATTTTAATACTTGACAACTCTAATATCAAATAATGAAATCAATATCATAAACAAATTATACTAAATGGATGTATTATTAATTTATTTTAATGCTTTAAAACTTTAATACCAATTAATCAAATCATTTTCATTACCATTAAGATAATATACTAATTGATTTTTTATTTTAATACTTAAAAACTCTAATATCAAATAATCAAAACATTCTCCTTGACACTAAAAAATATACTAATTGATGTATTGGGTGTTAACATAAGTTGTGTCCGTTTTATTTCAATTTAAAAATGAGCACCAAAAGTAAAACAAAATGGTAAAGGTTATACGTCATTAGAAAGAAAATTTTCTACTCTACAAGATATTGTGTTTGCTTTTACGTTACATGTACTATTTTATTTGATTACAAGCCTTCAAAATGGAATGTCGAGTAGATGAAAGTGAGCATATTCGACACCTCCAGTGGACTTCGATGAGGACCGCTTAAACCATATTATTCATGAAGATCCCCTTCAAATCACCGTAGAATTAGCTGAGCAGATGGATTGTAGTCACATGACTGTATATCGCCATCTTAAATCAATGTGAAAAGTCCAGAAGTTCGGCACTTGGGTTTCACATGTTTTGAGTGAAAAGAACAAAAATCGACGTTCGACAATTTCTGCTGGTTTGTTCGCGCGTTATCGAGCTACGCATGGCCACAAGCGAAGGTTCCTTTACTGCATCATTACTGGTGATGAAAAATGGTTTGAAAATGGTGATGAAAAATGTTTGAAGGGGATCTTTATGAATAATATGGTTTAAGCGGTCCTCATCGAAGTTCACTGGTCATCCGGAACGCTCCATGTCTTTCAGGTCGAAATTACCATCTTTAAAACGCAAAAACCATCGACGAACTGTTCTTTAATTCATAGCATTGTAGCGATGCTCGCGTCGGGATCACCAATGTAGCGATGCTCGCGTCGGGATCACCAATGTAGCGATGCTCGCGTCGGGATCACCAATGTAGCGATGCTCGCGTCGGGATCACCAATGTAGCGATGCTCGCGTCGGGATCACCAATGTAGCGATGCTCGCGTCGGGATCACCAATGTAGCGATGGTCGGTATCAATGTAGCATGCGTCCTATTAGGACGTGCTGATGATGTTGATGTTGACATCGCTATATTCGTTTTAGTCGATTCTGCGTTTCTTCTCGTTCAGGGTCATCAGTGTAGCGATCGGGGTCACCAATGTAGCGAAGTGCTTATCTTTATAAGTCGTGATGATCTTGATTTGTATTTATTTTAAATATAAATACTCAGGAATGCGGATGAAAGCGAAAGTGGATAGCGGGCAAATAATAACAAGTCTTGACAGTTGAATGAACAATAATAATCAATATTTATTTCTCGGCGCGTGGGTAATTTATACCAGCGAGTGAACCAGTTCGCGATACATATTCTGTCTCACTCCCGCGCGTGCACCAGCGTAGCGGGTAGTGCATTTATTTGCTGGAGACAGACAAATACTATTTGTGAGTAAACATTGTTGACGTTTTAGTATGTGACAATTTGTAAATAGTTCATCGGTCATTGACCCTGTATGTTTACAATTTTAACAATAAATTATGTTTAACAATTCACTTATTTATTTTGACAATTATTTATTTATTTAGGTAGGTATCCTACAGCATCTTCACCGTATACTTCGCGAGCAGTTTTGGCAGCTTTATTCCCTCGATTGAACGCGAACAGAAGGAGGTGTCGAAAATGCTCACTTTCGTCTACTTGACATTCCATTTTGAAGGCTTGTAATCAAATAAAATAATATATGTAACGTAAAAGCAAATACAATATCTTGTAAAACAGAAAATTTTCTTTCGAATGACGTATAACCTTTACTATCTTGTTTTACTTTTGGTGCTCATTTTTAAATTTGAAAAAAAAAACGGACATAACTTATGTTAACACTTAATATTATTAATTTATTTTGTTCGATACCTAACTAAGAGCGCCCTTGTGGAGAGTACTTTCTAAACGTTAAATTACAAATAAAAATAATAAAAAATATCCTTTTTCATTAATTTTACATTTAAATAAGAATACGTAAAATAAATGAGCATATTAAAGAGTTGATCAAAAACAAAATAAAAACTTTAAAAAGTAACATTTATTAACTGAAACAAAAGAAATATATTATTCGCTTGTTTTTGTTAGAAAACCAAATATGTATATTTAAAATAAAGGAAAGCGAAAATAAACTAGATATCAAAATTATGGATAATTCATAGAGAAGAGAGTTTGACAATAGATTCATTCGAATGGAATAAATGTGGAATGTTTATGACCCCTTGATAAGAATGAAATACAACTTTTCTAACATGGCGAAGTGATAATGTTACAAGTGATTGTTTGATACAACCTAACTTTACCGAGACCTCCGTGACGTAAGCTCTCTTTTAACCCTCGAGTTACGGGTGTGATTCCCGTTCGAGCCCAGTTTATTTTAAAAAGGGTTTTTTACTTGATTTTAAATTTTATTTTTATGTCTTCCGGTTTCTAAGACGATTAAATTTTTTTCTTTAGAACTGATAAAGAAAATTAACGGCTTTGAAATTCTGTACGATGGAAAAATCAGATAAATAAAGTATGTTGAAATATCACCATTCCAGTGTAGCAAAGATGTTCATGAACAAGTCGACTTAAAGTTTTATATTGTCCTTATTTGGATTTAACTGCATTGTATCATACTTTCGTTGTATACAGTACAACATAGAGGTATTATTGTCATGAACGATTTTTTTCCAGCCCACCAGATACACATATGTTAAAAAGATCTTTAGTGAAAACTACGAGTAAAATTTAATCTTTTATAAAAAAATCTGGGTTCCAACGTGAATCGAACTCACAATCCCTGAGTTGGGAAACGTGTGGCTTGCCACTTTACTAGGCCACTGAAATTTTACGGAGAAACAGTTAAATAAATAACAACGTTTTAAAAATATTTACCTGAGATTTATCAAGACATAATATACACTTAAGCAATGAAAATAAGAACTTTTATATGATTCAACTTTTAATTTGAATCGTAATGCAACAGTTCAACATTTCTCGTTAATAATTTTTCGAGCTCAAACACAAATTTAGTGACTGTTGAAGACGGGCAATGAAATCGATCTGAAACGTATATAAAAGAAAAAGGAATTTTCTCAAAATTTAACACACAATGAGTAATACTTCCTAAAATATTATTTTCTGTTTTGTTTTAAAATCTCTGAAGTAATCCTAGTAATGGATAGTTTCAAAGCTCAAATACACACTGAAACAATGGTTTCTTTTTCAGGGTATTGCTGAGCCTGAAAGGGTATTATTGCATTGGGGATAGTGGTGGGGATCTTATTGTCCATGGGTGGTAATGTTACAATACAGAATTCTTGATGTTTAGCTTGATCATATACCAATATAGAGTTTCATTACCATATTTTACGTTTATGACATGTGGCTACTATTGACTTTTCTCTTTTTTTTATTTAATTGAAAAGTGTAAATCAAATATATTTTTAGATTATGTTTTTTAATGTTGTTGTCAGTGACGAGATAATTATATTTAATTGACATATGTGATAAGCAGGTAGACTTAAAACATTAGTTAGTCAGCCAGCAGATCTACGGTATCTGAGCATAGAAATAAAGCATGATGGAGGAAGGAGAGTATGTTGTTTTATTTGATTATTGAAATTTATCTCTTAAGACTGTTGTTATATTATTTTTTATATATTTCCTTGCCATGGAAAAAAAGGAATAAATAAATAGATCGATTTTAATATATTCGAAAAAAAAACACTCTCCCATAATCCTCTGCGCGAGTGGATAGTTCCATATAGACGGGAATCATCAAGGGAATGTATGTTATTATGGAGATTTAAAATAGATTCCCCATCGGCGTTTATTTACCCCCGTTTCAGTATCTACATGGAGTTGTAAATTATTTCTTATGTAAAAATATTTTATGACATGGTTCGAACTGAAAATTTGTGTTTATTTCCACACAGAATAACAAGCTTTGTACATGAATACTAAATTTTAACCTAGCGTTAGCAATATCAGCAAAAATGATGAATCAAAACAATATATTAGTGTCAATATTGATGGATTGGAATGAAATGTGAATGCAGTGGAAATACCTGCACTGATAAGAATATATGGTATGTCGATGTATAATATAACAGAATAAGATATATAATTATTATGGATTAATTTAAGCAAAAAACTCATATATCACGAAGGATGAAAAAGGGCATGTTGAGATGGTTTGAACATATTGAACGGATTGACGAATAAAGACTGACTAAACAGATTTACAAAGCATAAATTAGTGGGAATCAAGATAGAGGATTACTAAGATAAGTATGGTTGAACTAAGGAATCAAGATAGAGGATTAATAAGATAAATATGGTTGAACTAAGGAATCAAGAAAGAGGACTACTAAGATAAGTATGGTTGAACTAAGGAATCAAGATAGAGGATTACTAAGATAAGTATGGTTGAACTAAGGAATCAAGATAGAGGATTACTAAGATAAGTATGGTTGAACTAAGGAATCAAGATAGAGGATTACTAAGATAACTATGGTTGAAGTAAGGAATCAAGATAGAGGATTACTAAGATAAGTATGGTTGAACTAAGGAATCAAGATAGAGGATTAATAAGATAAATATGGTTGAACTAAGGAATCAAGAAAGAGGACTACTAAGATAAGTATGGTTGAACTAAGGAATCAAGATAGAGGATTACTAAGATAAATATGGTTGAACTAAGGAATCAAGATAGAGGATTACTTAGATAAATATGGTTGAACTAAGGAATCAAGATAGAGGATTACTTAGATAAATATGATTGAACTAAGAAATCAAGATAGAGAATTACTAAGATAAGTATGGTTGAACTAAGGAATCAAGATAGAGGATTACTAAGATAAGTATTGTTGAACCAAGGAATCAAGATAGAGGATTACTAAGGTAAGTATGGTTGAACTAAGGAATCAAGACAGAGGATTACTAAGATAAGTATTGTTGAACCAAGGAATCAAGATAGAGGATTACTAAGGTAAGTATGGTTGAACTAAGGAATCAAGACAGAGGATTACTAAAACAAGAACGGTTGAACGAATTTTCGAAAGATGGAAAGATAAGTAGTAAAGGTCAGTTCAATCTGCCTATAGAAAAAAGCTTTATAGTAAGTATATAAACATTCCTAACCATTAAAAAATTACCGTATAAATGAAAAAAAAATAAAGGTTAGGTTTAAAGTTTTTCATGTGATTTTTTTAAATTTCCATTAAAAAAATGCACCATTTTTAAAATTGATTTTATCTAAGAAAAAATAAATATAACCCGTGCCATAAGTGCTATATGAAGGGAGAAGCTCTGTGCGTATTTTAAACTACCAAAAAAATAGCTAGGAATTTATATAACGGTATTTTCTAACACTTATTACCTCAAGATATCTCCAATTAAACAGTTACAAAAACACCTGTAGATATACTGATGAAAAAAATTCGTATATGTAAATCCAGTTCGGGACCCACTAGTCATCGTAACTGGGACGCCTGAGTGTTAAGCAAACATGCTCACGATGTCGTCCCCAAATCTCATAAGGTTAACCGTACATCTGAGTATATGTGCCAAACACCAAAAATTTGTTTGCAATAGCTAGGATTTGACTAAGTTGTTTATTCTCTAAATTGAATATTAAAAGGGTTTATTGTAATCTAGGAAGAGCAAGTTTCGTGAATAACTCGAACCTCTATAACAAGCATGGCCAACCCGCGACAATCGGTCCATATGCGGCTAACAGGGTGTTTTGTGAGGTCAACAAACCGGTCAACGAACATTATAAATAATAATTAGACATAGTGGTTTAATAAAGAAGGCACATTTAAGATTTTCGACGTAAAGAAAAATATTTATATTAAAAAATAAAAACGTTATTTCAATGTAATCCAAAATTATAGTAATACTATACAGACAAAACATAAAAAGAAAATATTTACAACCTAGATATGTTACATACGTATCTAAAATAAGATTTATTTTTTTTATGTACGCAGCCTGACACTCAAATAACTTGAATTGTTTTATATTAATTTTTTATGTACACAACCTGACACTCAAATAACTTGAATTGTTTTATATTATTTTTTTATGTACGCAACCTGACACTCAAATAACTTGAATTGTTTTGTATTATTTTTTTATGTACGCAACCTGACACTCAAATAACTTGAATTGTTTTATATTAATTTTTATGTACGCAACCTGACACTCAAATAACTTGAATTGATTTATATTATTTTTTTATGTACGCAGCCTGACACTCAAATAACTTGAATTGTTTTATATAATTTTTTTATGTACACAACCTGACACTCAAATAACTTGAATTGTTTTACATTATTTTTTTATGTACGCAACCTGACACTCAAATAACTTGAATTGTTTTATATTATTTTTTTATGTACGCAACCTGACACTCAAATAACTTGAATTGTTTTATATTAAAAAAAAACAATTTAAGAATTCTTCGGCCCTCACTTGATTTAGCTCACGAACCAAGGGTTCCGGGTTTGATTCCCTTTTTTTTGTGATAGCGTTGGTAGGAAAACGCTGGACTTCGGATCACCATTTGGAGCATGTTACCTTGTTTCAGAAAACAAATTTTGATATGTATATGTGTATTCATTAAAAAAAATACTAGTGCGGCCCGCGAACCTTTACCAAATACAGGTTTTGACACACAACCTAAAAGGGTTGCCACATCTGCTTTACATCGACACGCTTTATGTACGATCAGGCCTCTTCTTGAATTTTGATGATATTGGTTCTTAAAAAAATAATTAAATGACAATTTATTTAGCGCTGTTAAAAGAGAAGACATTTCTCTAGGGCGTCCTTAATTGAGAATTGAACCCTCTATTATTTAAATATTCAAAATATTATCATACAAAAAAAAAACAAGTTGAGGATAGAAAGATGATGGCTGTGGCTATTAGATTTGGTACTTCCCACATCTTCATATGATTAGATAAATATATTTGGTAAAAAAACTGCAGAAAAAATATCAAGATACTAATTATAAAGAATTTTGGTAGATCTTCTGGTTTGTGTTGATAACACTTTCGATTTTAGATGTAACATAGAATAGTGTGTTTGTGTAGTGTTCATACATAATTATTGTTTCCTAGAATCAGGATTAACTCTAGGATTAATTTTGCGAGCCACTAAACTTTTTTCCAAAAGACCTTTAACTCTTCTCTTTTTCTATAAAACCTTAAATTCGGGTCACCCGGTCCTTCCTACAATGTCCATTTAATTGAAAGCATTCAAAATAGATTTCTCAAATTTCTCGACTATAAAACACAAATAACTAACAATCATATTAGTTCTGGAAAGATATCACAAACCCATAAAATAATTTCACTTTCCGATAGAGGAGAAGCTAGAGATCTACTCTATCTACACAAACTCCTTAACTACTTGATTGATAGTCCATTCCTGCTGGCTGAAATTCAATTTTACGTCCCTTCGAGAACATCAACACTCAGCAAATATTTTTTTTATATTTTATTATATTACTATATGCAATTGAGCTTCATAAATCGAGGCTGTATTGCGTGCGATAGGTAAACCGTCAAGGCGGACCTGTTGCATCGAGCGTGGTATCAGGTAGATACCAACTGAAATCCATATACCTTACATATATGTTAATACATTTTATGAAATAAAAAAGATAACCCCTAGACATACTTGTTACTTATTTCACTGAATCCTCCCCTTCCGATTCCCACACCCTTTAGTCTTGTTAAAAATATTTAAAGAAATATTTCCGGATGTTTAAAGAACACTATCTGGAAAAACAAGTATATGAACACCCAAAGCAAGGTGAGGATATACAAGACCTGTGTCCGTCCCACAATGACATACAGCATAGAGTCCAGAGCCGACACTGTCAGAACAAAAAATCTCCTTCGAACCAGCGAAATGAAGGTACTCAGGAGTATCGCTGGCTAAAACCCTTCGTGATAGAGTACGAAACACAGAAATCCGAAGGATGTGCGAAGTTGTAGATATTGTCAGATGGGAACGACAGAGAAGAAGGTTCTGGAATGAACATGTATCCAGAATGAAGGAACCAAGAGCCGTAAGAATGGCCAGGGACAGTATCCCCCAAGCAAGCAGACCTCCAGGACGACCTCCCAAAAGATGGAAAGACAGCTGGCAGTCGACATAAAAAGAGGGAAACGATGATGCAGGACCATAACAGGCCAACAGGCCTAAAAGAAGAAGAAAGAAATTATGTATTTAGTTTTAATTTTATATTTGTACTCACCATGTCTTATCATTTGAAATAGTTCTATTATTTCTCAAATACAATATATATTTAAATGCCTTGTATACAATAAAAGTGTAATACAATATATATTTATATGCCTTGTATACAGTAAAAGTGTAATACAATATATATTTATATGCCTTGTATACAATAAAAGTGTAATACAGTATATATTTATATGCCTTGTATACAATAAAAGTGTAATACAATATATATTTATATGCCTTGTATACAATAAAAGTGTAATACAATATAAAACTACGAGTATAAGACAATGTAATATAATGTAAAATAAAAAAGTATTTTGTAAGTTGAAATATAAAGATAAAACCAACATCCTTTTTTGTTCGATCATTTGAAAATTGCGAATCATGAATTGGGAATGAATGAATGAAAATAGTCTGTCAAAATATTTCAAGCAAGTGTATATATTCGTAATCCCTTAATTTTGAAACAAAATAGGCCCGAGCCCGAGACGAACAGAGGAGTTTCCAAACCTTTGGCATTTAAAATATGCGTGTGTGTACAGAAATTCTAGAAATTCACAGAGGGGGGTGGGTGAAAAGGGCGCGTTCCAAAGAGTGAGGGTATCCTAGCTATTGCAGAGCCTCGACATTTTAATGGATTGTATAATCTGTTATCAAACAGGGCATGTTAGAAATTTGCTTCTTTAGATATTTATTAGAGAACAAACAATGTGACCGGAAAGTATACAAGGTCTTCTAGAAATGAAGGGCTAAATGCCATTAGATGTGGAACAATTTCACATTAAATTTACGTGTTAAATCACATTTTACAGAAATTCACGGGACAATACAAAAAAATATTTTGTTACGTTGAATATTTGAGAAATATACTGTTGGTTTGACAATACTGAATTTTTCTTAGCAGCATTCATAATTCAATTTTCAATACTATTTAATTTTTGGAAAGAATTTTCAGGGGCAACAATGCTATAGAATAAATAAGCTCGAAACTTTTTCAATGTGTTTCATAGCGTTGGA
This sequence comes from Odontocerum albicorne, assembly GCA_949825065.1. NCBI lineage: Eukaryota > Metazoa > Arthropoda > Insecta > Trichoptera > Odontoceridae > Odontocerum > Odontocerum albicorne. Next base: position 6,734,894 of record OX463855.1, read on the forward strand.
AAACGAAACCTTCATAGCTCCAGGTGGCATAATTCTCCATTTTCAGTATCACCTCTTTCTCTTATGCATTTTTACTGAGTGCATAATTCCTAGCACCCAAGGTAGCAAAATGCTGTACAATTTGGAGGTAAAAATTTAACTTGAACGTGTTCTGGGTCGAATGTTAATTGTGTGCTAAGCAATTGTCAATTCAAACAAAGTATAATCCTACCGGTTTCAAGGTTTTCACCTTATTTTCAATTAAACTTATGACAACAATACATCTCATATCAAGAACTAAAATAAATTTGATCTTATATCAAGTACCTAATACTTGAAAATAAATTACTTTGATATTCCACTAATACTGTTAACCCCCGCGACACGTGTTTCTATCTCCCATCTAAATGCTCTCCTTAAGCGAAATGTTCTCTTTGAGGCTCTTCCAGGTGGAAACATGTGGGAAATGGAATAAAAAGTAATGTTTTATTAAATATTCTAAGATGGAATTCCAGAAAATTCAAGTCGAAGCATTTAATACATCAATCGTTATTTTTTATTATGGTGGAAATTCGAAATTGAATCGAAGGAATATAAACCTTATTTAAAGTTTTTATTTAGTTAATATACAAATAAATCATTTTATTGTGGAAAGCAATTTCTTCCAATAAACCAGTTTGGTGTCATAATTATTATTGGTACTTTTATAAAAGATGTATCTTAAGAAACAAAGGAATAAGCAAGTGGGATGTTTTGAGAAAAATAATGCTTATTTAGTTTATTCTTAGATATTGATAGGGATGTGGTACATCTGATCGAGCCTGGAAATCGTTCCAAAGTCAAGTCGAACAAACCGCAAAAGATGATGTGTGATGCGTTAGTATACGAAGGATTCTTCTGTCACCAGATCGAAGAGACAGACCATGCTCAAAAAGAAAATTGAAATTTACACGCAGATACTGAGGTCAGCTCGGATTGTTTACATACCAAAGAGTGTAAACAGAATATGGAGATTTCTTTGCTGTCTTATTTAAAGTCATTGTAGTTTGGCACGATATTCAGATATTTTATAAATTGTATTTATATTATATTTTAGAAAACCGAATCCAAACATTTTAGTCTCTAGTCCAAATATTCCCAAAGTGGTTTATATGGACCCCCAAGGGTCGATTTCGACTTCCAGGGAGTCTATGTCAGCGAGAAAAGAAATTGGGGGTGCACGAAATGTAAATGGGGGTCCACGTGAGCGGATCCCATTTAGGCAGATCATCATCAATATTTAGGCGTTCCGTAAATGTCTTATTACACCTAACATAGATCGTGTGTACATAATACTTATATTAGACATAGAAAATACTTATAATAAAGAAATCGAATGCAAATCACTAAACGTGGAGATTTAAGACTATACCTCACTAATTTGAAGCCAAGTATTAAACCATTGCTATCAGAGCATCAGGTTCATCCCTCTCATTAACAGTATTATTTGTGTATTTATTTTATGTAAGAGTTTTACTAGGTTTTAAGTTGTTTCGTTCCAAAGCCAAATATTTACTTGCATTTTGTGTATTTTCAATAAAGGTATGAATAAAAATTGTACATGGTTTTCTTTTTTTACAATTGTCCACTCTGTAAAAAAACCTTATCAAGGTGAACAACACTGTGTCAGCTGTCAAAAACCCATTTGAAATTAATAAGTTTAGGAAAATGCAATATTAGGCAGGCAGGGGGTCTACGGAAAACAAAAAAATCGCCAAGTGGTCAACGTTGCGAAAAAGTTTGGGAAACTATGCTGTAATCTATTCAATGACTCCTCACTAGTATCGAGTTAGATAATATCCCCGTAGTCGATAAAGGGCAAGATGAGATTTCGGGCTAGTCAATTTTTGCTTTTAATAGTTTTAATTTAGTTTTACTGCTTTTTTTCACTAGCGACTGCAGTAATGTCAAATTTGAGTTGATAATACCTATAAATATATTTAAAATGCAGCATTATTTGGTCGAGTAGCCATTTGAGAATTGAGTATCAACGATTTGGCAACCAAAAAGCAAACAATTTGGCAATCGTAAAGGAAATAGTCGCCAGCACTTTCATATCACATACCAGGGTCGTTAGCAAGGGCCATAACCGGCAGAAATAACTGACATAACTGTCACTTGAATGGCAAGCATAGCTGGCATAAATGTCGATAAAGTGCCGGCACAATCATACTGATGCAAACACATTAACATAAGCACATAACTTTTAAAATGGTCGTTAAGCGAAACCTTCGCAGTTTTGTCCCTGAGTCAACTCTAACGTAAATTATAATTGCGTGTTTAAATTTATAACTTGGAAAATTGTACAATTAAAATCTGGTAAGTTCAGGATTTTTTCTTTTGTATTTATTTGAATTGCTGCTTCAATATATTTGAATTGCTGACTCGGACATATAGAAGAGCGTGGCCGAAAGACAATATTCCCTTCGCCCTATCAATCGAGCCTTCGGATTTTGAAAAACATGATCGGGAGACAATATTTTTTTTGGCATCAGAAATCAAACCTTCGGGTTTAGAATTACTGAAGTAGGCACGCATTTCGTGGTACGTCATTGCATGTACGATTTCGTATAAGCATTAATACCGCACGTGAAAAGATAAAAACAATCGCACACATATTCGGCACGTGCGACCATTATTACCAGATTAACTCTATTATCAGATTCGTTTTTTTTGTACCATCGGGAATCGGACCCAAATCTCTCGGGTGGAAGTCAAGCGTTTTATCAGCTAGGTCACAGAGATCGTCACCATTATATGTAACATTAAATTGTATGTTTGATTACTTTCCTATTTGTATGAGGTCAACGCTTTTGGTTCTGAGGTAGTTTTTCAATCATGGGTTCTCCGCATCTTTTGTATGTATCATATATACGAGTACAGTACCCGGCGGTAAGTAATACACATCGGGCTTAAGAAAGAGACAGGCGCTTTGTAGAGCGTCGTCTCTGTTGCACGGACTGTTAGTGCATCGTTCAACAGAGACGACGCTCTACAAAGCGAAAGTCTCTTTCTTAAGCCCGATGTGCATTACTTACCGCCGGGGACTATATGTAAATTATACATATGTGTACAAACAATTCGTTCGACAATGTTTTATAGAACTGTGATGCAATGCATTCGTTAAAATCATTTATACACAGGGGAAGTTTTTTCCTCACTGATTTAAATCAGTTTAATTTTTTTAATATTCATTTTTATTATTAAATCATAGGGAAAAAATAGAAGTAATACTTTTATGGAGTTTTTTTGATAAATAATAACTACGAAAGTATTTTTTTTTCGTTAGACATATTTTATTGTATTAGGCAAAAATACTTAATGCATCATTAAGTAGTTACTAAATACTTAAATAACGAGTGAAACCTTAAATATAAAATTATACAGAAAAATTCACATACCAAATTTAATTAGATACAACATGCTCTAATTTGGAAGAAATGCTCGTTTTGATCATTTTCTATGATTGCTTGCACAATATAAATAAATATTATTATTTAAACAAATCTGCAAATACTATAATGAATAAAAACACGCGTTAACTTTTGTCAAGATACTAATCGTAAATTAGTCATTTAAAAAATATAAAAAAGAGTATTTGTTCACGAAAAATAAAATGTTATATACAAATATTTATTTACGTAGGGTTTGGAATTTTAAATTGTGCGCCATTTCGAAACTGTCAAACCTAAAGCAATCATCTTTTACAAATGTCATCTAGACAGATGGGAAATAAAATGTTGCAGCGCTACACAATTGCAAAAAGCGTTTAAATCATACAATTTATATATGAAAATAGCCGTAAAATATGCAGGAGCACTTCGTAAATCATTTGATGAAAAAAAATTATAATTGATAAATTTATTTTACAATTATTCAAATTCGTAGACAAAAATTCGTAAGCCCGTTTATTGTCCTTGCCATACTGTGCTTAAAAATTCCCCCAACCACGGTGCTGGACACTAAGCGTCCAGTGAAAAATGTATATTTTAAATAAAAATTATGCAAAATCTGCTAGGTTATTTTGTGTAATTAGCTATAAAAATAATTTTATTATGTATTAAAACGTCGAATGATCAAATAAAGTCCTGGTCACTCGCTGTCCATCACAGGGTGGCAAGTGTTAAATTAAAAGCCTTCATCTACGTACTTCAAGATGGTTCCTCTTTTCTGTGAAAGAGAATTCGACAAAGGAATTATTTTCAAAACATACTTAACATTTTAACCTTTTTAATATTAAAACTTATTTCGAAGTAAAAATATTTTTAAGTGTTTAAGTGAAAATAAAAGCAAGCGAAGATGTTTGCTTAAGAAAAAAATTGTTTATATATTTTTTGTGTGCTTTCAAACATTGTTTTCGTATGTACTCTTATTGTTTAGTAAAATTTTATATCATTATATTCTTTTGGAAACTTAAAAATATGTTAATTGCTCTAAAGCTCTCTTTCGAACGAAGCTTTTAAGTAGTATTAAAAATTATAATATTATTGAAAAATGTATTATAATAGAAAATATAATAAAACAAGGTTGTGTTCTGCAGTTAAATTTAAAAAAATACGTTGGGTTTACAACGATTATAAAATAACTATAAAATAATAAAATATATATTGTACTTATGTCCGTATGTTATATTAGGTGTTGTTATATTTACTATTTGATATTAATGTCTAGTAAGAACTTTTTTATTTTTCAATTATTATTTGACAGCTGTCACTTCTTGATATGATTGTAAAATATAAGTGTGGCAGGGGGCCTAGCGGTGTCCTACCGGTAGGCACCAAGTAGCTATTTGATGTTAATATCTAGTCAGAACTTTTTTAGTTTTCAATTATTATTTGACAGCTGTCACTTTTTGATATGATTATAAAATATAAGTGTGGCGGGGGCCAGCGGTATCCCACCGGTAGGCACCAAGTTGCTATTTGATATTAATGTCTAGTGAGAACTTTTTTATTCTTCAATTATTATTTGACAGCTGTCACTTCTTGATATGATTGTAAATTGTAAGTGTAGCGGGGGCCTAGCGGTATCCCACCGATAGGCATCAAGGTGCTAGTTGATATTAATGTCTAGTGAGAACTTTTTTATTCTTCAATTATTATTTGACAGCTGTCACTTCTTGATATGATTGTAAATTGTAAGTGTGGCGGGGGCCTAGCGGTATCCCACCGATAGGCATCAAGGTGCTAGTTGATATTAATGTCTAGTGAGAACTTTTTTATTCTTCAATTATTATTTGACATTATCATGGCTCTGCATATGCTTCTAGTTCGGAAATTCTAGGATGAGTCCTGTGACAGCTCACAAATTTGCTCCAATACAACCTTATGTAATGTATTTACCTAAATAACTTGCTATTTATTAGAATTGAGGCTTATATTAAAGTTGATAAAATAATTAAAATAACTGAACATCGTTACAAGGTTGTATTGGGGCAAATTTGTGAGCTGACACAGGACTCATCCTAGAATTTCCGAACTATAGTAAAACATATTTGCTAAGAAAAACGCGGGAAACTTACCAAGGGAACCTTTGTGGATCTTCCGATATGTGAAAGTAACACATTCGGCTTTAGGTGGAGTGTAGTGTGTATGTGTCATGTTCATATATAATCAAAAAAATTGGTAAGACTTCCTAAAAACGATTGTTCTCTAGCGATTCCTAAATCTGCATATATCTCTAATACTGAGATACCATTTCACCATTTCGCGCCACAGGACCAGCAACGGCAAAAACCCTGTTAATTTATTCCAAAAAAGCCCTGTCATAATAATCTGCCGTATTCGGAAAAAAAAATCCTGCCATGATACCCTATTGGATCGATTCGGAACAGTCAATTTATTCGATGAAGATGAAATCGAACTCAAAGTTTTATTCCTTTCCTAAAGAACATTTTTGAAATGGAGATTCGTAATATACGAGTATAATGAAGGTATCCCATTAAGAATTGAATACAAAGAAACAAAGTTTGAAATATATTCATTCGTGGTACTTGAATCAATGTATAAAGGCGAGGAAGGGTAGATGCCTATTGAGTACTTTAATTTTTAAAAAATATATATTTTCCAAATATCTTTACAAAACATATGAAAATATATCTGTCGTCATTCGCATTCACACACATGTACTTAAAAATCAGTCAAAAAAATATTTGGCCATATTTAAAAACCAAATTTTAGTTATTGTTTTTGCACGTCCTTTGTCGGGCTTTTCCAGCTAGTATATAAATAAATTCTTATGGGCGAATATTAATGCCAGCATTATCAGTAAGAAATGATATTTAAATTAAACGTTTAAACACCACAAACTGTGTAAAAATTAAAAACAGAAAATTTAATGAATCTCCGATAAAATTTTATATTTTTGTGAAATAAGCATAATAAAAACTGGCTTGGTTATGTTTTATATCTTCGTTAATAAAAATGACAATTTGTACAGCGCCGTTTAGAGGGCGAACTCTCCTCAAGGGTTTTAATGAATATCAGATGACAAATACATATTTATGTATAAAATTCTTGTTATCTTTAATAAACATATATCGTTTGAAAGTTTGACTAAAAAATTCAAGCTTTAAATATATGTATATTTTTAAAATTTACTTATACTTTTTTTGCCTCTCAATGAAATCTAATACGAAACACTCACATGCCTAACAAGGCGTATAAGGTAGGTTTCGCATGAACTTTAAATAATAAATATGACTATGTAGGGAACCACGGTCGTCGCTGAATATTGTCGCATACATACGGTCAATGACCGATGAAACGATCTTCGGATTCCTCGATAAATTATATTAAACAGTCCAAAGGTCACATGCCAACCATTGACGCCGGCCGAGCGATCGCACTGCATTCCATACTAGAGAGAGAACGCACCACGCTGTCTCACCAGTTTCTTAAATAAAATATCACCCACATACGATATTAATCATTCTGCATTCACAGAAGCGAGACAGAAGCATATCGCGAGCGCACTCTCGTGCACATTCCAAAAACATATAAATACCTACGCTACTATAAAAATAAACACTCTCTCTTTCCGCATTGCGATCAAATGTGTTTTATTATTTATCAACAACTATCATCATCTCTTCCAATAAGAACCATTCTGCTAAAACTATCATAAAAACAAAGCTCACACATTAAATAGAAAATAAGATGGATGTTGTGTAGAATGTGTAAAAGAAAAATAGTAGAACCTTAGGATAGAATGTGAATTGAAAAAGGATACAGCGCATAAGATGACGAAAGGAGCTCTGAAATGGTTTGGCCATGTAGAAAGAATGAATGAAAAATAATCTTTATAGAAGATGTATAGAAAATACAAAAAGTCGGGAAGACACGGAGAATGTAGTACAAATAAATCAATCAAAATTGGAATTTGAAAATCCTTTATAATATAGTATGTATGACGATGTATATGGACGTAGAAGAAGCAAAATATGTCTGCCAAGATATAATAAAGCAGATTTCTTTTCTCTCTGCCAACCCCAATAAGGACATGATAATATATGGTGTAATATAAAACCAACTACCAATTTAATATACCATTAATCAAAATATATAAAACCAGAATTTTCTATAATATTTACAAAGTACCATTTTTTGATAGACACTAAAAAATTACACACAATTAACAGAGTAAAAAAAAGGAACTGAATTTACGAGTCTGAAAGTTATCAGTGCATATTGTGATTTCACAAGATGAAACCTCAAAATTCATAACATTCACACCATCACGCCGTTTCTCTGGAATAGGTAGATATATGATACAATTTCGCAGACTTTTACATTTCCTTGAGGAGAGTTTGCTTCCTAAATGGCGCTATACAAAGTTCTCCATTGAATTGAAATGAAATGAAAAAAATGTTCTTATGACATTTATCGGAGAAATACGAAACTATTATACTCTGGACAACCCAATATCATTAATATATATTTATTTTATTTTTTATTAAATATATTAGTATTATTGAGCAAGATTATCGGTAGCAAATCGATACATTTTTTTAATGAAATACTGTATTGCTTTCATTAAACAATGTTCTTTTTTCCATTTCAGGTAAGTGATTGAGATGGCTGAAAAATACTTCCTTCTGAAGAATTTGCGACTTGTAAAGTTGTGAGTATTGCTTCTATCTTTATTGACAGTTTTTATATACAATAAATGAGGTTAAATGTATTTGATATTATATACTCGAAAAATATCCCTTTGAAACCATTGCTTAATATAATGAGAATGAACAAGATGGAAGTGTCGTTTGCGGACGGGCTTCTGTGCGATGGATAGTTACCTTATCAGAATGGATATTGTGGATAATCCCGACAGCGAGTGTTGGCTGGATAATGAAACTATATATCATGTGTTTTTTGATGGTCCGTTACGGGACAGATTTTATTTACTTAACGCCAGTGCTTTTTTTGCGGTGGAGCGCAGTGGAGCGGCGCTCCACCACCTTTTTTACAGTATATAAAAAGCTTGACAATAAGTGAGCTCTGGCACCTTCTCTTAAAAAAAAAAAAGCACTGCTTAGTACCATATCTTTTCCGCATCCAATAAATGTTGCGTTTCATCTTTCTTCGAGGAACTTTTTCACTTATATATCGATTATTAAATTTTATGAGTTTAATCAGTTGATACTTTGAATTCTCTAAAAATGTGATTTGAAACTTTATTTTGTCTAAAAATGTAATTTGTAAACATTATATTGTAAAAATATTTTTTATTTATTATATTGACTCAAATAATAACAATTATGTGGTATCACAAATCATCCTAGTGTAGGTGAATTGCCTATTAAAAAAATACTAAATGGTATTTGTTAAGTGAATTTCCGAAATCGAACATTTGAAGTCATGTGGTAAATCAAGTGTTCAATAATTAGACTACGATGGTCCCAATTGCTTGGTTAAAACCACAAAACCCTTGAAGTCTGAAACTCCCAAGCGGAAGATGCTTAAGTTTCAACCAGGAATTTCGGGTTCGATTCTCAATAATACTCAAAAAAGGCGTCTCAGTCTACTAAACAGTGTGATGATATGTATTTAGATGTAATATGAACTCTTCGTCCTCTTGACTTTATCCCACTACATGCGGTCGGCTCTAAAATACTTCTCGATTCAGAGTTGCCTTTTGCAGACAAGATTCTTTGCTACTTCCAGCACTCAGAGAACAATCAAAATTGACTATCAGATCTTATTCCGCCTGCTTTTATTTAGTGACGATATTTATTAAATAAACTTACGTGCCTAGTACAGAGATTCTAAAATCCGAAGGTTCGATAAATGGGGCCGAAAATAATATTGTCTCCCAGCCAAACTGTTTAATATAAATACATATAGTTTAATATTTTACGTCTACAAGAGTGTGGGTTGAAATACATCTAATATCTTCTCGACTGAGCCCACCCTCTATTGGTGGGACTAGATCTCGACTATTGGATGTTATAAAAAGAGCTCTGTCCGTTTAATAGCTTATCTCTTAAATGTATTTTCTTTTTATTTAAATATATGTATTGTATATATTTATGATATATGTGTATAATCTTTGTTGCTACAAATAAACCAATATTTATTTTATTTATTTGTCTCTATCGCCAATTCGGATATATTTTTGGGTACCATGCGAATAAATCAGATGATGGAAGAGTTACGAGGGATATTAAATGACTTGTAGTGATAGAAAATAAAGTTAACTGGACACTAAAACATATATACTCGAAACATACAGTATCAAAATCTGACATGATGATAACCTACAGCGGTTTGTTTGTACCAACTTTGATGTACGGGAGTAAAACGTGGAACAAGACTAAAAACAGCCAAATAAAAGCTGTAGAAATGCATACACATATAATAATACATTGGGTGATAATATATGACAGAGTACGTGATGAAGTTATTACAGATGAGTGTGAACTTAAGGCTGATATGTTGAACAGGAAGAAGAAGAGCATTCACGAATGGTTTGGGCACGTGGAACGAATTAAGGAAGAAAGACTAACAAAACAAATATAACATACAGTACAAATGTGAGTGAAAGGTAAGAGAGAGGATGCCCAAAAAAGTATGATTGGATCAATTATGAAATATTTTGAAAGAAGGAAATGCAAAAAGTCAGGGAAGTTGTGTGAGCTGTATGAGAAGGTATATGGATTTAGAAGAGGCGAAATATGTGTGCCGTGATAGAAAAGTCTGGCGTTATTCTATCTGCCTACCCCAATAGGGAGACGGCGTGATTGTATGTATAAATATCAATGAATGAATCAGCTCACATATGAGTATGTTACCTGTCATATTATAATACTCATAGAATCTGAATATTTTACGTAACGAACCTTGACATATTTACATAAGCAGACAATACACAAGCCCCTTCTGTTTGTCCGATTAGAGAGATATACGAGTAGGTGTACTTGTTAGTCAAAGGTGGCCCTCGATTTACGACGGGGTTCCATTCACAGAAACAGCTGACACACAAAGAATCAGCATATAATGAACCTAATTGATGGAATGTCAACAAGTTAGTTAAGTTTGATAAAAAAAACGCAAGATATTATTTTTCAGTTATGAATACAATAAACGGCTCCTAACTGTTTTTTTACATCATTGCTCCTCAAATTTTTTTATACGGCGCCCCCCGAAATCTGAGAAAAGAAATGTAAGGTATCCCAATAAAGGTGTTTAGCGACCAACATTACTTTAATTTTCATGAATTATTATAGGCACATACTTATTAAAAATAATATAAAACATAACTTACTTACATAAAGTAAAAACTAAATGAAACATAACGAAAACTAACTTAAATTTAGCTGGTAAAAAATAAACACCTCCATTTGCTTCGTCTCCCGACATAAATAACTCACGCGTAGCATGCAAATTACGACAATATGAATTTTGTTTTCGTATACCTAATATTACTTTAATTAAGACATTTAAATAATTGGAAAATTAACTTATAAATATAAGCAGATCTAATTTTTTTCACATACTGTTAAATTTCGCGGTTCCACGGTGGGAGCTTCACTGCCCGTTAGGGAGATTTGCTCCCTAGTTTGAGAAATACTGTTTTACATAAGACAGTAAAACTTAAAAATCATGCCCAAACCATATCAAAGTGCTCTTCTTCATCTTACTTAACACATCATCCCTAATCACTTCATCTTACTAAACACATCAGCCTTAAATTCACATTCATCCCTAATTACTTTATTCCATATTCTGGCATACATTGTCACTCCGTGTATTATTCTCGGTGCACAATTTATTCGACTCCTTTCAGCGTTTCTTCACGTCCACGTTTCACTTCCACGCATTAAAGTTGATACTTAAATACTTTTGTGGACTGCATCAGTATCAAAAAAATTAAAAATCTATTTTTTTACCATTTTATTGTCCTATGTGGGATTGAAATAAGACACAAGTAAATATTAAAAAAATAAATATTTAAAAAATAAAGATCTGCCGACTCACTACGACACTTTCACGGAAATACCAAGAGTCAAAAATTATCTATAAACAATTTATATGTGCTCAAGGAAAGTTTAAATGGGACTGTCAAGCATCCGTACTGATTATCTTGTGTACTTGTAGACTAACTATTAGCAAATCGAAGGGACAGTTGGTTAATTGATGACGACAATAGAACTGTTCATGTTGTCGGGATAATGTTTACATCATCATCATCATTGTCAACCAGGGTCGATCCACTGCTGGACGAAGGTCTCCCCAAGCTGACTCCAAATAGTTCGGCCTCTTTATGCCTCTTGTGCCCGATGGACATCCGAATTGGATTATTTCGGATGTCCATCGGGAGTCTGACATTCTGGCTACGTGTCCGGCCCATTGCCACTTCATTCTTTTGCACACCTTTATAACGTCTTCTATCTTTGTTATATTGCGAATCCAGGTGTTTCGTTTACGGTTTCTTTTAGTATATCCCAACATGCATCTCTCCATGTCCCTTTGTGCGGTCTGGAGCTTTTGTGTGTTCTTTACTGTGAGCGTCCATGTCTCGCAGCCATACGTAAGTACTGGAAGAATGCACTGGTTGTAGACCCTTCGCTTCAAGGATATTGGAAGATTACTTTTGAAGATGTTGTTCAAACGTCCAAATGAGCTCCATGCTAGTTTTGTCCTTCGTGCTATTTCCTCCGATATGCCACCTACAAAGGAAATAAGTTGGTCCAGATACACATATTCCTGGACAAGTTTCAGTGGCTTTCCATCTACGTTTATTGGTTTTGGGGTAGCAAAGCCTTTCATCATATATTTGGTTTTTGATATATTCATTTTTAAACCAATTCCTTTGCTGACCTCTGCCAATTCTTGCAGTTGGTGCTGAAGATATCGTCTGCAAATCTGGTTTACATAATCATAGATATTTGATGAAGTTCTGGTTTCCTGGCAATGCTAGTAATTGTTAACTTGAAGGCTCGATTATGCTCATTTGTAAGTTATTATTTTAAGTCTATCTCAAATAGTTTTTCAGTTAGGTCCTCCACAATTGAAAAGATGCAGCGTACGAGGGTAGGCTGAAAAATGCGCCGATTGAAAAAATATTCACAAGCCGTGCTCATTTTTTGTACTATTACCAATAATGTGAAGTTTTTTTTTACTATTGGCAACATCTGATATCACGCGGAATTTTCATTCCTTTTTGACAGCTATTTGAATTTAGCGTGTTTGACATTTTTGTGAAAATTGATATATTCATCTGCGCTCCGTGATTATTTTTTTTATCAAAGATTACATTCTCACCTAGACATGTAACATACATACATCACAATACTCCATTCACTGAGCAAATAATAAATCATTGAACTAAATGAAACAGAGAATTACTTCATATCAGACTTACAATATGTAATTTTCGTATTATTTGTCTAACACAGTAAGATTTTTTTAAAGAATTGTGCATATTCTTTGACACATTATAAATAAATAGGTTCGCCATTTTTGTTCTATATCGAGGGGTGCCTGTATGAATGTAGGACCTCAGGTGCTGTTCTGTCATATTCGTAAGTCGGACACTCGTTATGTATAAAACCTTCGGAGAAACGCCAAATAAACCGGTGATATTGGGAATTGGTGCGAAATAAATCGAAGACTTCCTGTACGTGCATTACAATGAATTAATTCAGGCTCATGTTGATAATATATTCACCCGCATAATTACGACAGATCCAGCTCGTTTCAAAACTTTGCATGTTCTGTATCTAGAAACGCTGTATTGCTCTAATTATGTTGTAGCGTTTAAAATTATCAAACAAACTAATGATAAAACTTTTAGTATAAACACTGTTTTAATTTTCTTTATAGTAATGTTTTATTCCCTGTTGAAGACATATATAATTTTAATCTTTCATATTCATCCATAGAAAGTAATTTATTTACTTGTTAGCATTTCACTGTGTTATAACATGGCGCGCTCATTTTCAGGTAATTGTATTTTCTAACCGAGCAGACAAAAGTAAATAAATAGACAAAAATACTGAAAAAAAGTGTGGGATGCTCAGGGTGCCTTTTTAAATGGAAAAGTATGTGTGGATAAGATTATCTCTTTGCGTTTGGTTGAGGGAAAATTTATGTCAAAATATAAAAACTATTGTGCGTTTGTTAACTTGGAAAAAGTACATACTATATGTTAGGTATATGCCAGACTGATAAGATACAAGCTATGGAAAATATTAAATAAATATAGTGTTGAATTAATACGTGGCATTGCATCATTATATATTGATAGTAGAGTATGTATTAGAGCAGGGGTCGGCAAACTACAGCCCGCGGGCCAATTCCGGCTCGATGTATATTTTATGTGTTTGTTTTTATAAATTATTTTAGTTCAGTCGTAAATGTATAATATTGTTTCATTTAGTACATAGTTAGTTTATGTTTATTGTAATACTTAAATTAAATTAAATTATTTTGTCAGGAACAACATTTTTATTTCTAGAAAATATAAGTTTTCACAAAAAATGTAAATGTTCAAAACTGACATATGTAAAATTACAATATAGGGCAACATTAACAGACGACTATTTGCAATCAATTTTGTTGGTAGGAAGTACTAACTTCGATCCCCAGTTTGATGAAATGTTATCTCAGAAAAAGCAATTACATTAATCTCATTAGTAGAGATTATTATTATTGTGTTGCATTTGTTATTCAATAATACGAAAATTTAGCCTATTTCTATGATACATTGATTAATAAATATAAATATTATATTATTTCATACGTTTTTTCGTGAGTCAGCAAAATGTGTATAAATGTTATCACCGCCTAATAAAAAAGGTAAAACCTGTTTTTTTTTCTATATAAGTAGAATTAACTATATATGTTAAATATCCTTGAGTTTGCTTCCTGTCCCGACGATCTGCTCTGGGTGCTAAAATACCTATTTCAGCCCCTGGTGATGATAGTGACTCCTATTTATTAAAACGGGTTCTGTCTTCAAGGATATCGCGGGGGACTTAATACATTTATGTGCCGTTAAGTTGGTTGCATCCGAGATATGTGTTGACGCGAGCAAATATAACTTTATTGCAAGATTTGCCAACTTAACGTTTTATATCCGAGTAACAAAGGGTAAGAAAACTCTCTTGATAGTACGATTTTATTGTCACTTGCATCATAAACGTTTACTTTGGATGCACATTTGTGACAAGGAGGAAATATATTTTCACATAAATTGTACAACGTGGATTAATAAAGAAAGGACAAATAATGCGCGACTTGGAAATAACGGAAAATTTATATTTTTATTGACAGTCGAACAGATTTTCATTCTTAGTAGTATCTTCTCCATCACACGCTCAGTGCTGAGCGCCCTGTTCCTCTACCATGTCTCGAACCAGCGCACCACCTGTCTCCATCCCTCCCGGTACTGGATCATGTTAAATACAGCGCTTAAAGATAACCTGTCAACCTCTTTATTTTGCAATCCCACAACTATCTCCGCGATCATCATACTTAATATTTTTTTCTAGCAGCATGCCCAAAATACTTACGAGTAGTTTAGTTCAATTCCATATTGTGTGTTGGATCCATTTTGCATATATACGTCTTAATTATGTGATATGTGTATTAGAACTTTTCTTTAGTTTTTCGCGACATCGTGGTTAGTTCAACTACATTTTGTATGTTGGATAAATTTTGAAGATTTACGTCTAAATTATGTAATATGGACGTTAAACTTTTCGTTTAGTTTTTAGGTGAGACTTTGGTTAGTTCGATTCCATTTTGCATATATACGTCTTAATAATGTGATATGTGCGTTAGACCTTTTGTTTAGTTTAAAGTAAGATCGTGGTTAGTTCAACTTCATTTTATATGTTGGATTAATTTTGTATTTATATATATATATATATATATATATATATATATATATATATATATATATATATATATATATATATATATATATATATATATATATATATATATATATATATATATATATATATATATATATATATATATATATATATATATATATATATATATATATATATATATATATATATATATATATATATATATATATATATATATATATATATATATATATATATATATATATATATATATATATATATATATATATATATATATATATATATATATATATATATATATATATATATATATATATATATATATATATATATATATATATATATATATATATATATATATATATATATATATATATATATATATATATATATATATATATATATATATATATATATATATATATATATATATATATATATATATATATATATATATATATATATATATATATATATATATATATATATATATATATATATATATATATATATATATATATATATATGCATCCAACTTATGTAACATGACTTTAAAATTTTGTTTAGTGTTTAGGTTAGACCGTGATTAGTTCAATTCCATTCTGTGTGTTGGATCCATTTTACTTATATATGTGCATCTTAATCATGTGATATGTGAGTTAGATCTTTTTATATATATTTTTTGATAAGTTCAATTGCATTGGATCCATTTTGCGTATAAACGTCTTAATTATATGAACTGTGGGTAAAAACTCTTTTTTTTGTTTTTTTTTCTATAGATTGTGGTTAGATCAATAACATTTTGTGTGTACTTATCTATTTTACACGTATAAGTCTTAATTATATGAAACGTGAGTAAAACCATTTTGATTAGACCGTAGTAATGTCAATTCCATTTTGTGTGTGGGTTCCATTTTGCATACATGTCTTAATTATGTGAAATATGGGTTAGACCGTGGATAGTCCGATTCTACTTCGTGTACGTATACCTATATACGTATATCGTGTGCGTATATACGTCTAAATTATGTAAAATGTGGGTTAGACCGTGGATAGTCCGATTCTACTTCGTGTACGTATACCTATATACGTATATCGTGTGCGTATATACGTCAAAATTGTGTGAAATGTGGGTTAGACCGTGGATAGTCCGATTCTACTTCGTGTACGTATACCTATATACGTATATCGTGTGCGTATATACGTCTAAATTATGTGAAATGTGGGTTAGACCGTGGATAGTCCGATTCTACTTCGTGTACGTATACCTATATACGTATATCGTGTGCGTATATACGTCAAAATTGTGTGAAATGTGGGTTAGACCGTGGATAGTCCGATTCTACTTCGTGTACGTATTCCTATATACGTATATCGTGTGCGTATATACGTCTAAATTATGTGAAATGTGGGTTAGACCGTGGATAGTCCGATTCTACTTCGTGTACGTATACCTATATACGTATATCGTGTGCATATATACGTCTAAATTATGTGAAATGTGGGTTAGACCTTACTTTTAGCTTTATCCCATCATGTGTGCATATATAAGCCTTAATTATGTGAAATGTGAATTAGACCGTGGTCCAATTTAATGTTATGTGCACGTATACACATATATAAGTTTTAATTATGTGATAATTGGGTTAGACCCTTTTGTTTACTTTTATTGGTTAGACCGTGGTTAGTTCAATTCCATTCCTTTTATATTTAAAAAGTATTTGATGATTCCCACCTCTCTTTGAAGTACACAGTCCCAAATTAATATTTTTTTACTATCCCGAATATAATTACTCTAGTCAAATAATTGGGAAAGTAATTATTTCCTGTAGATTGGTACAGGGAAGATTGACCCTCTGGCTTAGCTCGTTAAGTAATATCTGAAAATGATCTGAAGGATATCTTGACCTTTACGTTGTGGCAAAACCGTTTCTTTAGACCAGTGCTCCGCAACCTTTTCTCACCTACGACACACCAAAATTCTTCCTAGAATTCCGCGGCACACCAAAAGCTAAAATATATAGGTATTAAATTAGGCATGAGTCTTCAGCGACGCGCATAAGGGTCATTTTTCTTTGTCTATGACTAATTTGGTGCGGCCATGGTGTGTACAAAGCACACTACGCAGTTTTCAACAGTTGGCACCAGGCGCTGGGGGACCATTGAAAAATTATTTAGTTATAATAATTATTCTATACTACATTTTGAAAAATAGACAATATCATGAAAAATAATTTGTCATTGTGTATTAAATACATAATGAAAAATTGTTAAATGTCAAATACATTGAATTTGACCGCGGCACACCTGTATCCGGCTCACGGCACACCAGTGTGCCACGGCACACCGGTTGCGGAGCACTGCTTTAGACCACGAGTTTCCAAACTTCTCATATGCTGAACTCCGTGAAGATATAAAATGCACAAATGAACACATTCTTTGTTTAATCATTTTAATATTGTTACTAACAGCTGCTGAACTCTATGATTTGGCTCTCATATAACATATGTTATAATATAATATTTAAGTTATTTCTCAGCTATTCGATTTTCAAAGATTTTTTTTGTATTTCTAGGATATTAATATGTTGTTAGGACAAATTATCAATGCTTACTTCATTATCTATGTCCTGAATATATGTTATTATGAAAAGTAATAGTATAGCGCATTTTTTCAGCCATAGTTTACACAAATTGTATGAGCGGTATTTTATTTGACGTCATTTATGGTATATGCAAAACAGAATAAAATAAAGCATAATAAAAATTACAATCGCATTTTTAATTAGAAAACTACTTTAAATTCATCACGATTAATATAAAATGAAAAATAAACACACTAAATGAAAATAAATGTGAAATAGTATAAAATTAAGGTTTATCAATCTTTCCACTAAATGTACGTACTTATAAAGATACATCCTTGTGAGTAAACAAGTTTGGCTAAATATACCTCACATTACGTATGTTAGAAATTCCAAAAACAACAATGTGTTTCTCGGCCTTTGTCCTTTTGAGCCAAGGAAACTATTAAGGAATCTGCCTGAAACAGAAACACCTCTACTACTTCCTCTGGATAGCTCGTCTTGTCTTAGGCCCCTGTTTCTTAATTAATTCTACCACCAACAAAGGATGAGCATTCTACCTTTACTGCAAATATATCTTGAGGATAATCTCCGAGGTTAATGTAATGACTTGGGGTCACATAACTTCACACACAAATAATTGTTGACTGAAATTCTTGGCAAAGATATTAAATTCTCAAATATTTATAAACTAAAATGACGAGTTGAATGACAATTAACTCCCCGCAAATAAAGAATAGAGTGTCTCAATAATAGTACCGGATTTAAATTTGATGTAATTTTTTTATAAGGTTGGTACCTCTAAAAATTTCACATATTGTCAATCTTGCGATTAGTAAATATGGAACGCTACATGAAAGAACATTGAGTTGTTGCAACGAAAATTTCTAGATCGTGTAATCTCAAGAAACGCTGATCAGAACTGCCAGCAAGATCGTGTATTTTGACTCCACGCGACTTCTGTTTTTGTTTTTTTTTTAATTGCATGTGTATGCCAATAAACCACAAATAATTTCCGCGCTTAAAGCGGATATCCAAAGTGTTATTGCCACAATCAACCCACAATTATGCAACGATGTTATCTTAAATTTCATGAAAATATCAAGAGTTTGCCAGTGCGCATTTGTCTTACATTTTGTTCCATACATAATTGCAACATTTGTAATTTACAATAAACTAAAAATATTATCACTTTTCGAATAAATAATGTGTTTAATTCAAAAACTAATTTTTGCACAATTTAAATCCGGCGCTCTTATTGGGACGTCATAAATGGATTGCTTCAAAGAGTTTCATTTCTTATATCTTTAGGTTGCTGACGGGGGCAATATCTTAGCCAACTGTAGGATACCTACCTAAATAAATAAATAATTGTCCAAATAAATAAGTGAATTGTTAAACATAATTTATTGTTAAAATTGTAAACATACAGGGTCAATGACCGATGAACTATGTACAAATTGTCACATACTAAAACGTCAACAATGTTTACTCACAAATAGTATTTGTCTGTCTCCAGAAAATAAATATCTACCCGGCAATGCACGCGCTAGAGTAAGACAGAATATGTATCGCGAACTGGTTCACTCATTTGTATAAATTACCCACGCGCCGAGAAATAAATATTAATTATTATTGTTCATTCAACTGTCAAGACTTGTTATTAATTGCCCGCTGTTCACTTTCGCTTGCATCCGCATTCCTGAGTATTTATATTTAAAATAAATACAAATCAAGATCATCACGACGTATCAAGATAAGCACTTCGCTACATTGATGACCCTGAACGAGAAGGAACGCAGAATCGACTAAAACGAATATAGCGATGTCGATATCAAAATCATCAGCACGTCCTAATAGGACACATGCTACATTGATAACGACCATCGCTACACAACTATATAAGAAAATATTTGCTTTTATGTACTTGAAAACTGTTTGATATTTATGTAAAAAGAAAAATAAGTAAATAAAACACTTGTTTTATATTTATGTGTTCACCGCTGGTTTATTTTTGGGTTGACTACCGGTTTCGAAGACAACCGTCTTCATCGTCAGGTGAAGATAAATTAAATAGCTAAAAATACGTTTCCCGTACAAGTGTATATAATATAATGAGGTAGGGGGAGGGAAGTGGGGAGAGATGTGATTCAATGGTAAATGGGGCGGGGAAAAAATGAAAATGAATCTTTCGGGCAGGCCAGGGTCTGGATATCCAAAGGGGGTGGATTTTAAATAGGAAACATATTAAGCAGAGGGCTATTATTAAAATTGGTTTGGTTGTTGATGATATTTACCATAGGCTTAATTTTATGCATTTTTTAATCTCGAGAATTTCCAAATTGTCAAGCTGCAGCCCCCCTCGGCTTATGTGTAGAATCTGCAAATCACGATTGATATCGAACGAATGGTTATTTTCAATTAGGTGGTTAGTGAACTCTGAAAAATTATTGTTGTTCAGGCATCTTAAATGTTCCTTAACTTGTTTCTCGAAATTTCTTTTTGTCTTGCCAATATAAAAATATGAACAATCATTACATTGTAATTTGTAAACTCCGGATTGAGTAAGTTTACTTTCCATGTCTCTATTGTTCAAAAGTTTATTTTTTAATATATTGGACGTATATTTAGACTGGCAATAAGTAGAACTAACTTTTCAAGTGTTGAAAGTGTCTGGGTGCCTATCAATGGGACAGGATAATGATTTCACCGAAGAAGATCCTTGGGAGGTTGATTTATGTTTTTGCAGACGCATCGTCTGTATCTTTTCACTGGATGGTGTTATTGTTAAAGCAAGAAAAAAAATCTGGTACGATGGGCAAGGATATTTAGCTTGTCATGGAGATGTTGCCAGGTTCATTCGTTTCTCCGTAAGGGAAGAAACGAATGAACCTTAAACGTATACCCAGATTGAGTGATGACTGGTGCCGCAGTCCCGGATATATTTGGAGACAATCCTTTACTTAATGCCTCTTAAACACTCTCGTTGATTTTTTTTCTTTTCTTCTTCGAGATACTTTTTTTCTCATACTCTATTTTCTCATAAATCTTTTTTAGAGATCTATTTCTAAGATCTCTAAAAAATATGTTGAAATTTCGATTTATGTATTGGTTATTAAAGTGGATGAATAATATGAAGATATTCATATATATTAAGTGGATGTATAATATGAAGACATTTATGTATTGTATATTAAGTGGATGAATTATATGAAAATATTTATGCATTAATATGCGGAAGTGGATGAATAATATGGAGATATTTATGTTTTTTAAATTTTTCATACAGTTTTTTTATATGTTATGGCTTTGGATCTCCTGAGCCATGCCTGTCGTATGTTTGTATTATATGTACCTATATATTAGGTAGTATAAAATTTCTTGTCTGTCTTGATAGTAAGCTCTCCTTCGATAGACAAATTGGTTATACAGTTCTTGAGGTTTTTATAGTCTTAGATATTTAAAATGTGTAAGCCGATGTCTTCCAACAAAGAAAAAAAATTGAAGACTAGTAAAACTTAAAGGTTGGTTTCTTTTTCATCTAATAAATTGGTTGTTTAAATCAATCCAATAGGGCGGGGTATTGTGATAGAGCTTTTGCCGTTGCTGGTCCTGTGGCGTGGAATGGTCTGCTTCATATTATCAGAGATATGGGTGGCGTGTGCAGCTTTAGAAAGCACTCAAATACAGTAATTTTTGGTAGGTTTTATCAAAATTTATAAACGGATTCAAATCCTGAGTTTGAGCGCCCTTGAGGAGAGTTTGCTCCCTTAACGGCGCTGTATAAATTGTCTTTTTATATTATTACACACGTACATACTGGTTTCTTAAAAATTTGTTCTAGTCATATTAATGTTCATACTTTTTGTAAAACGTTAGTTTTGTATTCATGCACACTTAATATTTTTATTTGAACTTTATTAATAAAACCATTTTTAATGGTGTGTTATTAATATAACTATTTTTAAAAGACCGCACATTGTGTTCCAAATAAATAAAATCATGCTAAGAAAGTGTGACACTATCCTCTTTGTCTACCCCGACAGTGAAATGGCGCGATACTATGTATTTATCGAATGTAAAGACGCAATTTTTCTGGCTTTAAGCGTGCCGGATTATTTTCAAGTCACTTTAATCCGAATACAAGGAAACGGTTTAATCTTATTAAAAACCATTTTTGTTGTAATCTTATTAGTTTTCTTTACTAACAAGGTCTTTGGCTTTTTCTAAGTTAAAAATAATATCTTTCGGCCATATGAATTATTTGGTAGCATTTCTGATATCCACTCGGATATATTAGATTTCTGAAGACACCCAAAAAAATATTCCAGTCGTTCTTAACCACGACCAAGGCTCGATTAACAGGACTGTTAACAATTTTGCCTTCCAGCCACGCTCTTCAATATGTCATCATCACTTATTTAAGTATACAATACGAATGAATTTATTAGATTTTTTACGGTACGGCTGTACCTTAAAATTAAAAAATAAAGTAGTTTGTACTTCCTTTATAATATTTATTGAATAATTTTAAACGCGTTGAATATATCATATATTATTATAAAAGCTTATAGTATGACACATTTTTTCGATAATTGATTTCTTCAATCGTTTGAGCTTTTGTCATTTTGAAGATGGAACAAAATAAGTAATTTTTTACAGAGCTTGGTGCTTTTTTACTAACGCAATTAAAAAAATGTCGTGTGTCAAATGTAGTTTAAACAATCCGCAATAGTGACACAACCGTCTAAGACGGTGTCCACTCCAGAGGCCTGATTATCACGACCAAACCAAGGCTTTAATCGAAAACAACTAGATTACTACGAAACAAAATATTGCTGATATAGTGACAATATCAGAAACTACCGTCTTCGAACATTTGTTGCAATTTGGCCCTTCAATGGAAACTTAATGTGCGGAAATTACTTTTTTAACAACGTACTTGGTTTTTCACGTTTGACCTCCAATAACTTTGAAGCTTTTCTTTCTTTTGTTTTTCAAACCCCTGAATAAGTCATATGATATGAGAATTGCCCTAGTGTATTTTCCTGTCATATAATTAAGAGAGGCAGGATGAGAGTGATGGGAGTCCTTATTGGGAAGAATTATAAATCAATTGGATTTAAGATAAAAAAAGGATTACTCGCACTACGAAATTGAATAGAAGAAATAAAGAAACAAAAATTGTAAGTAATAACCCCTAATAGAAATTCGATTGAATTTCGTTGAAATGGAAAATGAACTGAATACATTGTAAATTCGAGTACATAAAATAATAATACATTATTTATAGTTAAGGCATTAACACTGTGGATATTTAAAGACATTGTAATTTGTTTTATCAAACACTGTTTATTCCACTTTATGTAACGGTATAACCCTACTGCTTTCAAGGCTTTCATCTCATCATCAGTGAGCACAAACAATGTCTTGTTTATACTCCCCTGATAATGAGGTTTAATATTGAAACCGGTATGGTTGTACCGTTACATAAAGTGGAATAAACAGTGTTTGATAAAACAAATTACGAGAAATAAAATATCCATTTTAAGAATGTAGAAAAATATAATACATATTAAATGGGTAAAACTCAAGCAGCCTGCAGTAATATATCAAACTTCAAATATTAAGTCAGTGCATCGAGGTGAACATCTGGAAAACACATATATACCAAGAATCTCTCCCCTGCTCGCCGAGATCGTCCCATGCCTCCCTCAGCCCTCAGTCCCCAGCCCGAATGTACCCAACCGTTAGAAGCGTGTATCTCGGTACCAGTTTGAACAGAATTCAGTCTTGTTTGTGCTCCCATAATATCCGAAAAGTGTCCTACTTGGGTCATGTGATCATCCAAGGCAAAATAGAGGGTCGAAGAGGTGTTGGCAGGAGGCAAATCTCCTGACTCCGCAATATATTTGATTGGACTGGCATTAGGGGCGTTGGAGATCTTTTGCGGGCTGCCGGGGACAAAGATGTCTACTCACAGGTGATATTCAGCGTTGGGGGGGGGGGGGGAGAGGGGGGCAGACATGACACTGGGAAGAAGAAGAATTATATTTTTTTGCGTGACTGGGAGTCAATATTATGTTCGACTCCATTCATCGAGTTTTTGGATATAAAACCACTTGAGTATGTACGGAACATGTTTTGAGTTATCACACGTGTTAGCAATACAACTGTACTTGAAGAGATTATAACACTATTGCATATGATTGTTGATACCAGACAAACTCAATGGGTCTCTTTTTTTCTGTGTTGTTCATCTTCCCGTGATAAGTTTTCTGTGGTGTTCATCTTCCCGTGATAAGTTTTCTGTGGTGTTCATCTTATCGTGATAAGTTTTCTGTGGTGTTCATATTATCGTGATAAGTTTTCTGTGGTGTTCATCTTCCCGTGATAAGTTTTCTGTGGTGTTCATACCAAATATGTTTTTTAAACAAATGCAGATGCGAAGAAGTAAGTACTCGTACCTAAAGTAATGGTCGCAACTGGTATATTTTTGATCTGTCAATAAAAGTGGGTTCAAGTCCCGAGCTAGAGCGCTAAAATAGGAGAGTTTGCTCTCTAAACGATGCTATATAAATTGTCCTTTTATTATAATTACGAGTATCAGGTAGATATGAAGCGTCGTGTCATCTGGGCTATGGAGATCGGGGTAAGGATTAAATGAATGCATATAACCAAGTGAGAATATAGTCCACTTATTAATTTCTGTGTTCGTTCTGTTATTTGATTATATTAATAACTTGTATATTAGGTCCTTACATATGAAATTGGCGTTTTGCCGTACTGGCAACTTTGATCTCAAATATCTTCTCTTTGGTTAGGAATTCCAAATTCAAATTTATACAGCTATTTACTCAAGTATTTGTGTTTCGAAAATTATAATTCATTTGTTTTTTCCTCAATTGTTTTTTTTCTTTGCGTCACTCAGTTTACAAAATGGAAAACTTGAAATATCGCGTTATTTACGAGTACGAGTTCCACCGTGGCACCAGTGCTGCAGAAACGGCTCGAAGGATTAATGATGTGTATGGCGACGGTGCCGCAAAAGAAAACACAGTGCGTTTTTGGTTCCAACGTTTTCGTTCTGGAAATTTCGACCTGCGGAACAAGCCCCGTGGACGGCCGGAGACCAAAGTTGATAATGAAGAATTGAAGGCTATTGTGGAAGCGGATCCATCGCAAACCACGTCCGAGTTAGCTGCAGGCTGCGGTGTTAGTGATAAAACTGTTTTAATCCACTTGAAGCAAATTGGGAAGGTGAAAAAGCTTGAAAGGTGGGTACCTCACGAATTGAGTGAAGCAAATCAACAAACGCGCGTTGACTGCTGCGTTGCATTACTCAACCGGCACAATAATGAAGGGATTTTGAATCGAATCATTACCTGTGATGAAAAGTGGATCCTGTATGATAATCGGAAGCGCTCATCGCAATGGCTGAACCCTGCCGAACCAGCCAAACCATGCCCCAAGCGAAAATTGACTCCAAAAAAGTTACTTGTGAGCGTTTGGTGGACTAGTGCTGGTGTCGTTCACTACAGCTTTCTTAAATCTGGCCAGACGATTACGGCAGATGTCTATTGTCAGCAACTGCAAACCATGATGGAAAAGCTAGCTGCTAAACAACCGAGGCTGGTTAATCGCTCTAGGCCACTGCTGCTTCATGATAACGCTAGACCACACACTGCACAACAGACGGCTACCAAATTAGAAGAGCTTCAATTGGAATGTCTAAGACATCCACCGTACTCTCCGGACCTTGCCCCAACAGATTACTATTTTTTTCGAAATTTGGATAACTTCTTGCAAGGGAAAAAATTCAACTCCGATGGGGCAGTCCAAACCGACTTCAAAGATTTTATTGATTCCCGTCCGAATGGTTTTTTTAGTAAAGGGATCGATGAACTACCTATGAGATGGCAAAAGTGCATAGATAGCAATGGTACATACTTTGATTAAATAAATATATTATATTAAAAAAAAATCAACTTTATGTTCCTCCCAAACAAAACGCCAATTTCATATGTAAGGACCTAATATTATTAAAACTTAAAAAAACAACGACGAATTCGACGTAATAAACAAAGTTTGATAGCTCAATAATACCAACTTAATCTGCCACATTTAGTTGCTATTAATATTCCTTTCCAATTGAAATACGAAAATCCGAACTAAATATTGTTTCCTTCATAAATTTCATGGAAACACAACACGAGAGCCATAAAACACGAAAATGGCGTGCAAAAACTTCAACATACAACAGGCAAGTTGTTTTTATTACTATTATTTATTCAGGGTATTGACTTCGTGAATATTTTACGCTTATATTTTTATGCACAAAGTTTCGTGTCTATAAAATGAAAACACTCATTATTTCGCTACCTAAACCGAGTAAGTAGGTTTATATTTTTATCTAAAAATAATAAAACTATGCCATTTAGAGTACTGGTTAAATCAAGGGCGTTTTTACTCGGGATTAGAACCCACTATTATTGACAGATAAAAAATATTGTATAAACAACACAAGTTTAGTGTAACTTTACCGCATCCGCATATGTTTAAAAAATATATAATATTTGGCAGGAAAATTTACCAAGGAAAGACGAGTTACAAGGAAACCTTTGTAGATCTTTCGATATGGACTAGTAACACATTCAGCTTTAGGTGGAGTCTAGTGTAAGAAAACGAACGTCATCAAAAATATAAATCCTTAAACTAGGAGTGTTAACAGATAACAACTTGTAGCTAGACCAAATAAATGAAGTAAGCTGAAGGATTTTCTTCAGCCTTCATTTCCTCAAAGTATTGCAAAGATTCCTGCCTACTACAACCAAAATTTTGCTCGTGCAATCTCTGTTCTTTCCAATTTGAAATATGCGGACGTCTGTTAATTTGGATATTGCGGAGGAATTGATACGAACAAATTACAGCATCTTCAAAATGTTTGTCCGAAATTTATTTTGAACCTGAGAAAGTACGATCACATTACTTTATACCAGAAGGAGCTGAACTGGTTGAACGTGCGAAATAGATGCGAAATTCACATACTGTCACTATTGTAAATATACTTAACTGTCCCGATACCGCCTCTTATCTTGCAGAGAATATTCAGTGTCTTTCCGATCATGGACTTGCGTTATGTACAAACTATTTTCTAGTAACGACACATCTGAGTGGTAAACTAATATTAACGACGGCGCACTTAAGATTCGACATAACGTGAGATGGAAAATTACTCGCAGTGCAGTAAATATACTTAGAAAGTGGCTTAAGGTCTGAATTTCAAACAGCCTAGCAAGTTTCCAGTACTGTTCCAGCAATGTTGTAAAACTATCATTTGACGCCACTAGATCGGATTAGCCAATCGGTCCGAAGATGAATCGATGTAAGGCTAAGATGAGATCCCTTCAGAAATTATTGTCTCAATTGTCATCCCAGTTCCACAAATATAATATCCGGATTGAACCAGATGGCCACAAAATTACAACAGGACGAAAGGACGAGATTAATACAAATATAAATAAAAAAAAATATTTTTACAAAATTGTCAAGCCGGTGGATTTTTAATTTTATGAACAAATCTCCTTACTATGCCTTCTGCCTCATCGATAGTGGTTGTTTTTAAAGCATGTCGAAAACTTTTCAGCTAATCTGAAAAACAAAAATGTTCGTAATATTTTCAGTGCCTCCGTAATGTGAAACATAAAAAATAATATCCGAAACGTTTTATACTAATCAGTTTTTTCTACTTTGCTTTTTTTTAATTGAGAGAAATATACACATGTATTTATACAAAATAGGTAACGATGGCAAGTCATTTTACGTGTTTATGTAAAAAGGAGCCGATCCACAAATATTAAATTTTTTATCTTGAATCTTAGATACGATGTTGGTTTCACTTTGCGGTGAGTTTATAATTTTTTTAATAAAATAAATACAACTTTTATTCTTTTCCCTTTTCTTTTATATCCACTGTAAATAGTGGTAAATACAAAAAAATAAGTGTTTTATTTAATTTATTAAAAGGTTAAATATTTTTTTTGGTTTGTTTGAAATATATTGTAGCACGCACGAACATATCTCAATAGACCATTTGCATAAACATTAAGCCAGCATTCTCCAATTTGGTTTTCCTTATTTTTAATTTGTTTTTTTTTTATTCAGTTTATAATATGATTTAATTATAAACAAGTTTTCAACTAATTAAGTTACTTTTATCATTTTACACACGACAGCTTGCATTTATTTATTTTTCACCCCAACAATACTTAAATCTACCCTCAACATATAGAAAATATATATTCTAGCTACTTTAATGGTATTTCACATTTGAAATTTTGTTATTTTGGTTCAAAGTCGAAAGTCATCACAACCTTTTACGTGTCTCCTTATTGTATGTACATCACCCCTTTTCGAGTGAATTTATTTATTTATTTAATACTTCATTGTAGAAAATAATGTGGCGGGCTTATTGCCAAGTGAGAATCTCTCAACCAACCAGAAAAAAGTAAATAAAGGAAGTTACATGGTTGCAAAAATTATTATTCATCTATACAAAGCTTATAAACAATATACATAGTAAAAATAGAAGTGAGATATCATAAATCATAGGAATAGAAATAAAACACGTTATGTTACTGACTTGAAATTAACAGATTTTCAGTCGATTCTTAAAGCATATCAAGAACGGAGCAAGTCGCGATAAATAATCTTAATTTAAGCGTGGCACCAGTCCATGATCGGAAAGTCGCTGAATATTTTCAGCGACATGAGAGGAGGTGGCGGACAATTAAGAATATTATTTAATCCTTCCGTGGTTGCAGTCCTAAGACTGGTTTGCAGCAATTTGAACTCTTCTCCTCCATTCTCCCCTGTCTTGTGCGGCTCTTTTTAAGTCTGTATATGTTGAGCAGCGCACGTTCACCAACAGGTCCTCCAGGTACTCTCGGCGTGGGCGTCCCCTAGAGTTTGTCCCCTCGGTCATACCCTCCATTATGGCATGCAAGAGGCCCTCTTGTCGTATTATATGACCGATCCATCTTGCACGCCTTTCGGACAGGATCCTGAGCAGGTGCCTTCCTCCTTCGATTCGTTGGAGAACCTCTTCATTCGTGATACGGTCTCTCCAGGAAATTCCTAATAGTCTTCTATAGGACCACATATCATCTCACATTATTTAATAGAGACAGTATATAATTTTTGCATCTATTTCTCACGTTCAACCAGTTCAGCTCCTTCTGGTATATAGTGGTGTGATCGTACTTTCTCTTGTTAAATATAAACCTTGGCAGTGTATTTTGGGAATAAAACGTAAATTAAAATTATAGAACGAATTCAATTCACCACACTGTGGAAAGCCGGATATTGATTTGATCAAAGTAATAAAAGAAAAGAAAATTCAGAGCAATCGTAAAAGCTGTATGAAAAGGTTTTTAGACGTAGAGGAGGCGAAAGATGTGGATCAAGGGAACGATATTTTTAAAGTAAGAAATTTGAAAAGTCAGAGAAATCGAAAAAAGCTGTATGAAAACGTCTTTAGATGTATAGGAGGCGAAATATATGGATCAAGGGAACGATATTTTTAAATAAGGAAATTTAAAAAGTCAGAGAAATCGAAAAAAAGCTGTATGACAACGTCTTTAGATGTAGGGGAGACGAAATATATGGATCAAGGAAACGGTATTTTTAAAGAAAGAAATTTGAAAAGTCAGAGATATATAAAAAAAAAAGCTGCATGAAAAAGTCTTTTGATGTTGAGGAGATGAAATATGTGGATCAAGCGAAATTTTTGAAGAAAGAAATTTGAAAAGTCAGAGTTATTGTAGAAACTACATGAGAAGGTATATATGTTAGATGTGAAAGAGGCGAAATGTTTGCGACGAGTGAGGAGACTTTGGTGCTGTGTCCTCTCTGCCTATCCCAATAGTGGAACGGCATGATGGTATGTATTAAAACTGTTAAATGACGTTTATTTTCAAGATATACACAAATAAATTCAATTTGAAATAAAGCGAGGATATATTTTGAAATAATTGCCATTTGGCATTTTCACGCAGATTTAATTAGCAAATGGAAACTTTTGCAAAACAGAAAACGTTATTTTGAATGTAACTAGAACCTTAAATTAACGAAGTTGAAATTCAGTTTCATTGAAATTGGTTTAAATTTCACTGAAGGTGAAAACGTAGAATTGAAAAATTTATAGCAATTTTTATAATTTTAAATTGAAATCCCACTCGGAGTCTAATTTGTGGTAGCACATTTGTGGCGATTTTACATAAATATTAAATTTCAACAAGTAATTTGTGTTTGATGTTATTTACTAAAGTGGCAGATCATTTCACGCTCCAGGACCAGCAATGGCAAAACCCTTGTCATAATATCTCACCCTGTTGGATCGATTCGGAAAAACCTTTAGCGTGTGTCCTAGTAGGACGTGCTGATGATGTTGATGTTGACATCGCTATATTCGTTTTAGTCGAATTCTGTGTTCCTCTTCGTTCGGGGTCATCAATTTAGCGTGATGCTTAATTTGATACGTCGTGATGATTTTGATTTGTTTGTATTTAAAATAAAACACGTCGATTCAGGAATGCGGGAAGTGAGAGTGAATAATCAATAAATAGTAAACAGCGATGAATGGTCAAGTGAATAATAACAAGTGCCCTTTATTCATCGATAAGTAGGTATATATATATAGAATTTCAGAACGGGGCGCGTGAATGCGTCCGCGGTATATCTCGATCTCACTCCTGCGCGTGCTGAGGTGGTCGCAGACGCTGCGGATAATACAGTGGGTAGAATATTTATTGTCGAAACGGCGAGACGGCGTGATATGTTCTCTTTCTACCGTGGAATGTGATGTAAATATTATTTGCGTGTAAACAGTATTGACGTTCTAGTATGTGACATTTGTACATATCCAGAGGTTGATTCATCGGTCGTTGACCCTGCATGTTGACAATATTTTAGGGACGTGGGTATTCCCTACAAACCTTTTTTTTTCTCGATGTAGATGAATTCGGCCTCAAAGTTCAACTCCTCTCCAAATCAAAATTTATCATGCACTTATTTGAAATGGAGACATCTCATTAAAGGACTTGAATACAAAGATACTAAGTTTGAAATCAATTATTTCGTGACTGAAGGTTCGTGTTCGTGTACAAATATATAAATAATTGTTTTAATAATGTGTCTTTCTCTTAAAATAAACATAGGAAATCAACAAGTTAATTTCAAGAAAGAAAAGTTTCCGAGCGTATTCTTAATTAAATGTTTTCATCATTTTTAAGGGAAAAAACGATAAAACAATAAAAATATAATATCTACAAATCCTCTTTATTCTTAATAAAGAGAAGAATATAACAGACATTTTTAATTAACAGAATTCCATTTATTTTAAATGATTTCGAAAGAAAAGGAAAACTAAATCCCTTCACAAGGACTGTACGAGTGAACGAATGGAGTTTTTAAGAGCAATTTTCAAACTGGAAATTAAAACTGAAATGGAAATGGAAAAGCGTCGAAGTGGAACCGGTTCACAGGCAACAAGTAATATTGGCAATATTCATAGTAGATTGAAGACTTTCTAAAAAATAGCCGCGAGGTTTGAAAGGAAATTGATAATTTCGAAAATATATATATTTTTTTCTCACTTCATTTTAAAAATAGCTACTTCCGATACAATCCTTATTCATTTAAACTCGTCATTGTACAACGAATAGCTGTTTTATCTCTTCCAACCAACTAGAAAATTGTTTAACAATTGAATTTCCAGTGCTGGGGTGACATATTTACACTATAGCTTTTTACAAAGAAAATAAAATAATTGCTAGATAAAAATAAGACAGGAATTATTGGACAGTTTTAATATAACGATTTTATATAAAGCTAGGAGATAGGGGGATATTGGGGGAACCAGGAAATACGCTACGTTACTGAAGGAATATATAATGCTTTTTGAGTCTTTGTTTGAATTATAACAACGGAGCGTGCCCAATGTTAGTTGAGAGCTCGTTCTATAGCTGCTAGGCAGAATTTTGCAGGGCATGAGAAAATTCTAATTATCTCCAAGTGTCGCGGTCCACCATAGAATAATAATAGCAATATTAATATTAAAAATAATAATTAAAATAATGTTAACAATAATAAGAACAACAGCAAAAATATTAATAATAAAATAACAATTTAAATAGCACCGTTTAGAGATCACTTCACAGGGCGTTCTGATTTGGGATTCGAACCCACTATTATTGAGTAATTAAAATAAATTATTTGAGTGTATGGAAAGGAAAGTGTGGTTGTGGCCATTTAATTGCTTACTTTTACGCATCTACATGTGTCCAAAAAAACATATACATACCGTAGAAAATTCACAAAAGGAAGATCAGTTATAAAGAAACCTTTGTAGATTTTTCGGTATGCGGTCGGAATACATTTGGCTTTAGGTGTAGTGCATATTGCTCATATATTTAGGTGTAGTGTTTATTACTCATATATTTAGGTGTAGTGTATATTGCTCATATATTTAGGTGTAGTGTATATTGCTCATATATTTAGGTGTAGTGTATATTGCTCATATAGACAGAATATCTGTACCTGCCATTTGAAGACCCAAATGCCACAACTCCTTCAATGCAACTGCATGGGGAAATATTAGCCGGCTGTGACTCATTTAAGTATCTGGGCGCACTCATTCACAAAGACGGAGGGTGCGCCGCGGATGTTGACCATAGAATAAGTGTGGGATGGATGAAATTCAGATCGGTAACAGGAATCTTGTGTGACCCAAAAATGCCTATAAAACTGAAAGGAAAGGTATACCAGAATATCGTTAGACCCGCAATTATGTATGGCTCAGAATGCTGGAGTATGTACAGCTCCTACTCTAGGCAACTTGAAACAGCAGAAATACGAATGCTTAGGTAGTCGGCAGGAGTATCACTGAAGGATAAAATTAAGAGCTCACGCATTCGTGGTAGCCTGGGTGTCACTGGCATAAATAGTAAGCGGGAAGAGCGACAGATGGTACGGGCACATAAGACGGAGACCACCAGACCATACTGTAAATCAGGCAATGTCTGTGGATCTTCCTCAACAGCCGTTCAGAGGAAGACCAAATAACTCCTGGATGTCTCAATGCTCCAAAATCCTGCAGTTAAACGGCCTAGATGAAAGCGACACCCAGAACCGAAGAAAATACAGTCTGAGCACGAGAAGAGCCGACCCCAACACCCTACCTAGGCAATGAGTTGGGACAGTGCCAGGAAGAAGAAAAGATGAAGTGTATATTGCTCATATATGTTACCATATTTAGGTGTAGTGTTTATTGCTCATATATTTAGGTATAGTGTATATTGCTCATATATTTAGGTGAAGTGTTTATTGCTCATATATTTAGGTGTAGTGTATATTGCTCATATATTTGGGTGTAGTGTATGATATATTACTCATACATTTAGGTGTAGTGTTTATTGTTCATATATTTAGGTGTAGTGTATATTGCTAATATATTTAGGTGAAGTGTATATTGCTCATACAAAATCACACATTTTGGCGAAAGCATAAAAGTCAATACCTCTTCGTAACTTGTTGGGACATTTCTCACTCATTCTAGATTGTATTGTAATACAATTTCATTGTATTAAGTACAATCTGGTGGGATTTTCGCAATCGCAATGTGGTAATCTTTTCTTGCAGAATATATCCTCGCGACAGTTACAAAACTAAAATTATTTTATATTTTTTAAATCTTACATCGTTATACAAAGCTTGAGTTTTTTTCTTTGATGGAAAAATTTACTGGGCCAGCATGTAAAGTAATACGCTATAAGATAAATTAGACGTTGGTATACAAAAAGTTCACATTTTACGTTTCTGAGATAATTGAGGCTACATCATAAAAACGAATTTTCCTGGCTTGTCATTCTGCACACACAAGAGTGATGTATTGTTTTTCGTTATTGAAAAAAAGATAAACCAAAAAAAATGTGTTTAGGTCTTTTTTGCGTGTATACGTTCAATTTTATGTGATATATTCAACACAGTGTTACCTCAAAGCTGCACGGATGTTTATGAAATTTTCATTTTTTTTCCTTTACTTTTTTGTTCAATGTTTATTAACTGATAAAAATAAATACAATAACTATTTATGTGTGAAGGTCAATGGGGTGGTGTGAAGGTCAATGGGGTGGTCATCAATAATATCAGATATGCGGATGACACCGTTCTAATTGCGGACAGTTTAAAAGGCCTTCAAGAACTGCTTGATAAAGTTGACTCCGTTGGTGAACGTTTTGGTATGAACATTAATGTGAGCAAAACTAAAATGATGGTTTTTAGCCGAGAATGTCATCCAAATGTCCACCTTACGCTAAGGGGTGTTGTTGTCGAGAGGGTGAAACAGTTCAGGTACCTGGGAAGCATGATTACTGAGAAACTGGATCCTGACATTGAGATAAAATGCAGAATGGAAGCGGCACGAACGGCTTTTAATAAAATGAAAAACCTTCTTTGTGACGATAATATAAACTTAAAGCTGAGACAAAGAATGGTCAAATGTTACGTATGGTCTGTCTTACTTTACGGCGTAGAGGCGTGGACTCTTAAAGTTAACATAATAAACCGCCTTGAAGCGTTTGAAATGTGGATCCACCGTAGAATGTTAAGAATATCTTGGACCGATATGATAACAAACACTGATGTACTACGTAGAGCCAATGCAAATAGAGAACTATTCACCACTGTTAAGCTCCGTAAAACATCATATTTTGGCCATGTAATGAGAGGTGACAAATACACCGTACTTCAGCTCGTCATGAAGGGGAAGATCGAGGGCCGCAGAGGGGTCGGCAGAAGACAGCTCTCCTGGCTTCGAAACATCCGACAATGGACCGGCGTCAGAACTGTGGGGGAGCTGTTTCGCGCCGCCCAGGACGGGGAAGCTTTCTCTCGGATGGTCGTCAACGTCGGGGGGACCCGGCAGGACACGTGAAGAAGAAGAAGAAGAAGAACTATTTATGACAGAATGCGGATATATACAATAAGAAATAAAAAACAGAATCCGGAATAAAGACATGAAAAAAGAATGTGAACTATGGACCGATGTAATTGCAGAATGAAGACGATCTCTTTAAGTTAGTTTGGGCATATGTAAAGAATGAATGGTCAGATAAATGCGATATATAAGAGTTGTAAAATATAAAAGCAGATTAAAAAAAAAGATGGAAGTGTTACCAGATGTATCGAACGGCGTGTAGTGATAGGAAACAAAGTCAATGGGGCACTAATACATATATATTCGAACCGGCAGTATCAAAATCTGTTACGCCAAATGTATACGAGTTTAGTACTTGTCATTAGCGCTTCTCACTCGCACTTGTATCCACGTGTAAACAAGCATATTAGTACTAAGCATTAGTAAATCTGGCAAGTGCAAGTGAATAGGAGGCCGACTTATTTACTAAGTGACAAGCAGCTACCCCCACCACAATTTAACTAAGAACTTATCGCTTGCAGAGTCGTCTAAACAGTCGCGACAAGTGTTGAGTGACAAATTGAAACGGCAAGTTTTATTGGTATTTGAACACATTTCTCAAAACAAGGCATCGGTTGTCCATTCCGGACGGATGTCGTGCTACTAATATATCTTCCTATCACCACCGTGCAAACGATTTCTTCTTACTTGTCACTAAGCAGCTTAGCTTAGTGACAAGTGAGAAGTAATGAGCTCGTGTAAACATGGCATTAAGACAATTAGTTCATAACAGTATTCAGTCGTCTCCTTTTCCGCATTGTCGTTTCACTCCCGTATATCAAAGATAATAACGCGCAGAAAAATCTATGCCGTGCAGCTGGTGAAAAAAATGAGGGAAAATTGATAACACTTAATACTAACGAGTATTATATCCCTATCAGCATGAGATGACTTCGTAATACGAGTTAGCACAATTGCACTAAGTACAAACAGGCTAATGCCGTGTACATACCGACACCGACACAATAATACTATACATTATCTCTGTGTACCCTCATTAATCATGCACGATACGATTGTTGCTATAAATTAACCATATCTGAGCAAATATCTCCCCGCTTACGTCATGGCTCTCCTTTGAAATATGGCATATTAACTGTAAGCTTCGAGTGGACCCATCACCCTTTTGCCCTGGATTGCGAAATTGAGCATGCCAGTTTCACAACCGTCAACCTAATTGCATCATTATAATAATGATAATAATCATAATTTTCCTTATCATTAAAAATAATTATAAATGATTATAATAAAAATACTAGTGAATAACGATAATATTAATACTTATACTTATAATAATATTATTATTAATAGTAACAAGAATAGTGAAAATGATAATTATAATAATAATTATTATTATTTTCAATAATAAGAATAAAAATGGTACAAAACAAACAACAGTTAATGAATTGAGAACACTTATTGGAAGATATTGTGCCCAAATACCAAAACAAATGCTTCGTGATGTTTTCGAATGGCCATCAATTTGAACATTGGCGATAATTTACAAAAATCTAAGTTTTAATCTCATATAATAGGTTAGTCAATAAGTTTTGAAAGCGACATCTATGGAGCAGTAGAAAAACCAAAATTTCTACGCCATTTTAATATTTCATCTTTCATAAGAACGTACTCAAAATTTCATTTCGATCTGTCAATTTATTCTTTGTTTACAAGCCATTTGAAGTTGACGTGTCAGTGTATTTTTAACAATGGAAAAATCCGAATATCGTGCAGTGATTAAATTCTTTGTTTTGGAAGATTTATCGGCTACTGAGATCCATGCAAAGATGGTGAAAGCATTAAAGGAGTCTTCTCCTTCATTTCCAACTATTCACCGATGGGTTTTGGAGTTTAAGCGTGGCCGTACAAGCGTTGAAGACGATCCACGCTCAGGACGTCCAAAAAGTGCATCAACACCTGAAATCATAGCGAAAATACAGGATATGGTTTTGGAAGATCATCGATCGACTGTGGATGTGATAGCTGACACCATAGGCATCTCACATGGAACAACATGGCATATTTTGGCTGAAGTTTTGGGTTTCAAAAAACTGTGTGCACAATGGGTGCCGCATTTGCTAACAATGCAACAAAAACACGTTCGAATGCGACTTTCTGAGCAACATTTGGAGCAATTTCGAAAGGATAAAAAGGATTTTCTGGGTCGATTCATCACTGTGAATGAGACTTGGGTCTACCACCATGATTGTGAATCAAAACAAGAGGCTAAGGAGTGGTGTGAACCAGGCACTTTGGCTCCGAAGCGAGTTCGTGTCCAGAAATCGGCCAAGAAGGTGTTAGCGTCAGTTTTTTGGGATGCAAAAGGAATTTTATTGATAGATTATCTCCAAACTGGTAAGACAATCAACTTTGATTATTATTGTGATCTTTTGGACCAGTTGGATGAAAAAATTTGTGAAAAACGCCCGGTTTGCAGAAGAAAAAAATCATTTTTCATCAAGACAATGCACCTGCTCACACAGCTCAAAAAACCATCGCGAAAATCAGTGAATTGGGGTACGAATATTTGCAGCATTCACCCTATTCGCCAGATTTAGCTTCTTCTGACTTCTGGCTGTTCTCACACCTCAAAAAATTCCTTCGTGGAAAGCATTTTTCATCAAACGAAGAGGTTATAGCCGTCGTAGAGGAGTATTTTGCAGGCCTTCCAGATAGTCACTTCCGTGATGGGACAACAAAGTTGGAAGATCGTTGGACCAAGTGTATCGATCTTATGGGAGACTATACTGAGCAATAAAAGTGATTTCCCCCCAAAAAAAATGTATTTTCATTTCCGCTTTCAAAACTTTTTGACTAACCTAGTATATCTTAATAGATACTGAATGAATAATCATTCAAGTGTGCATATGGTTTTGAGACAATCTGTACATACAAAAAAGAACTGAATTTATAAAATAACTTTTCATATTTATTTATAACATCAACAACGTTTACCAATCCTGTATGTGCAAATGTGTCAAGTTCAAGATATACTCGTACACATTCAATGGTCAAATGTGTCAAATTCAAGATATACTCTTACATATTTAATGGTTAAATGTCTCAAGTTGAAGATATTCTTTACATATAGTATTTAATGGTTAAATGTGCCAAATTCAAGATATACTCGTACATATTTAATGGTTAAATGTGTCAAGTTGAAGATATTCTTGTACATATTTAATGGTTAAATGTGTCAAATTCAAGATATACTCGTACATATTTAATGGTTAAATGTGCCAAATTCAAGATATACTCGTACATATTTAATGGTTAAATGTGTCAAGTTGAAGATATTCTTGTACATATTTAATGGTTAAATGTGTCAAATTCAAGATATACTCGTACATATTTAATGGTTAAATGTGCCAAATTCAAGATATACTCGTACATATTTAATGGTTAAATGTGTCAAGTTGAAGATATTCTTGTACATATTTAATGGTTAAATGTGTCAAATTCAAGATATACTCGTACATATTTAATGGTTAAATGTGCCAAATTCAAGATATACTCGTACATATTTAATGGTTAAATGTGTCAAGTTGAAGATATTCTTGTACATATTTAATGGTTAAATGTGTCAAATTCAAGATATACTCGTACATATTTAATGGTTAAATGTGCCAAATTCAAGATATACTCGTACATATTTAATGGTTAAATGTGTCAAGTTGAAGATATTCTTGTACATATTTAATGGTTAAATGTGTCAAATTCAAGATATACTCGTACATATTTAATGGTTAAATGTGCCAAATTCAAGATATACTCGTACATATTTAATGGTTAAATGTGTCAAGTTGAAGATATTCTTGTACATATTTAATGGTTAAATGTGTCAAATTCAAGATATACTCGTACATATTTAATGGTTAAATGTGCCAAATTCAAGATATACTCGTACATATTTAATGGTTAAATGTGTCAAGTTGAAAATATTCTTGTACATATTTAATGGTTAAATGTGCCAAATTCAAGATATACTCGTACATATTTAATGATTAAATTTGTCAAGTTGAAGATACATATTTTATGGTTCAATTGTTAAATTCGTCCTGGAAGTTTAATCTTCTTGCCAAAATAATTTGGAGTTTAATATATCTATAATGTAAGTGCAACAGCTTGCATGCAATAAACAAATATACGCATAGACGTCTTTCATTACCAAGATGTCTGACAATCATTCTTGATCACGAGTGATCATATTGTAATTGATCAAGAGATTTTGATACATTATTAACTATACAATATACTTCCTTTTCATCGGCTGCTCAATTTACAATATACATAGTTGATTATACGATAGGGACACATCTCCAGTCAGCTGTCCGCATTTCATCACATCGAGTGTCACGCTTGACATCATACTGAAAAAATAATATATGTTGTAAAAATTCAACATTTCATACATTGTGCAGCTAACATTCTTTTATAGTTCAAAAGACGATGGCAAAACTTTACAATGTCAACAAATTGATTTCTCAAAAGATGCATTGTGTAATATTAGGTCCTTACATATGAAATTGGCGTTTTGTTTGGGAGGAACATAAAGTTGATTTTTTTTTAATATAATATATTTATTTAATCAAAGTATGTACCATTGCTATCTATGCACTTTTGCCATCTCATAGGTAGTTCATCGATCCCTTTACTAAAAAAACCATTCGGACGGGAATCAATAAAATCTTTGAAGTCGGTTTGGACTGCCCCATCGGAGTTGAATTTTTTCCCTTGCAAGAAGTTATCCAAATTTCGAAAAAAATAGTAATCTGTTGGGGGAAGGTCCGGAGAGTACGGTGGATGTCTTAGACATTCCAATTGAAGCTCTTCTAATTTGGTAGCCGTCTGTTGTGCAGTGTGTGGTCTAGCGTTATCATGAAGCAGCAGTGGCCTAGAGCGATTAACCAGCCTCGGTTGTTTAGCAGCTAGCTTTTCCATCATGGTTTGCAGTTGCTGACAATAGACATCTGCCGTAATCGTCTGGCCAGATTTAAGAAAGCTGTAGTGAACGACACCAGCACTAGTCCACCAAACGCTCACAAGTAACTTTTTTGGAGTCAATTTTCGCTTGGGGCATGGTTCGGCTGGTTCGGCAGGGTTCAGCCATTGCGATGAGCGCTTCCGATTATCATACAGGATCCACTTTTCATCACAGGTAATGATTCGATTCAAAATCCCTTCATTATTGTGCCGGTTGAGTAATGCAACGCAGCAGTCAACGCGCGTTTGTTGATTTGCTTCACTCAATTCGTGAGGTACCCACCTTTCAAGCTTTTTCACCTTCCCAATTTGCTTCAAGTGGATTAAAACAGTTTTATCACTAACACCGCAGCCTGCAGCTAACTCGGACGTGGTTTGCGATGGATCCGCTTCCACAATAGCCTTCAATTCTTCATTATCAACTTTGGTCTCCGGCCGTCCACGGGGCTTGTTCCGCAGGTCGAAATTTCCAGAACGAAAACGTTGGAACCAAAAACGCACTGTGTTTTCTTTTGCGGCACCGTCGCCATACACATCATTAATCCTTCGAGCCGTTTCTGCAGCACTGGTGCCACGGTGGAACTCGTACTCGTAAATAACGCGATATTTCAAGTTTTCCATTTTGTAAACTGAGTGACGCAAAGAAAAAAAACAATTGAGGAAAAAACAAATGAATTATAATTTTCGAAACAAAAATACTTGAGTAAATAGCTGTATAAATTTGAATTTGGAATTCCTAACCAAAGAGAAGATATTTGAGATCAAAGTTGCCAGTACGGCAAAACGCCAATTTCATATGTAAGGACCTAATATTTAAAGGGGAATTTTATTGGTAATTAGACGTGATTTGTTAATAATAGGAAATAACTCTGTGGCCAGTATGCACTGAAGGAATTCGAATATTAAAAAAACCAAACAATTCAGGGCAATTTACGAGTAAGTGCGAGTTGACGATTTTATGTAAAAAAGGTAAATCATTTAGAATTGTTCTTTTGCTCAGAGGTATTAAATGTATTGTATCATTTTAGTTTAATACAGAAGTCTGGCGGGCTGATTGCCATGTGACAATTTATTCCAACCAATCTGGAAGATGTTAATGAGGTCTGAAAATACTAGAATCCTTTTTAAAATATATTAAGTTCCAACGAAAGTTATGTTAGGTTGTATCGTACAATATTAAATATAACGATTTTACTTTGTCATTCGAGAAAAGTTATCTTTCATTCTTATCAAACGTCATAAACATTCCCCATTTATTTCATTCAAATTAATAATGTCTCAAACCTCTACGAAATATTCACATTTTCGATGTCTCCCTAAATTTTCATTTATTTTTGCGTTCCTTTGTCTGAAATAGACGTATTTTGTTTCATAACAAAAACAAGCGAATACGTTTTCCCTTTAATTCTTTTGTTTAAATTTATAAATGATACTTATTTTTGTTTTATATTCGATTCATTGTACCATTATTTCATTTATTTTACGTATTTTCATGTTTGTATAATTTTAATAAAGGAATCAAAATACAGTTTGTTTATACGTACATGTAATTCATAGAATTTGTTAACAACATTTTGTGCCTTTTTGTTAAGTTTGTTGAACATAATTAAAAGAAAGAAAAACATTTATATAAATACACACTAACTCGCTAGCAGCATTAATGTATTTTAAAAGATAAAACATAAATAAGTATAGTTATACAAATAAAGGCCGAAGAGGTGTTGGCAGGAGGTAAATCTCCTGGCTCCGCAATATACGTGATTGGACTGGTATAAGGGGCGATGGAGATCTTTTTCGGACTGCCGGAGACAAAGATTTCTACTCTCAAGTGATATTCAACGTTGGGGGGACCTGACATGACACTGAGAAGAAGAAGATACAAATAAAATATTAAGTGACAATTGAAGTGATTTTGTATCAAGAAAGTAGCTGAAACCCCCCATTCAAGGATGTGAGAAAACAATTACTAAATACTTGTTAGTTATGACACCTACTTAAATTCTACCCCATTATTATCTTCTTAACATATGTGAATCTGGGTCTTACAGGTGTGTTCAAAAACTTTTTTTGCATAAAATTGAAAAGTTAACGGTTGCGAAAAATGATTTTTTTTTGTATAAATTTAAAAAATTAACGGTCGCACCGAACGTTATGACTTTTACGCATTTGAAAGTCAAAAAAACTTAAAAGTTTTTTGCATTTTATCACTTGAAAACATAATTATGTGATATTTCACTTAATTTTTATCTTATTTTTTAGTGCGTCTGTACTCCAAATGTGTATGACAATAAATCTATTTTCATTTGTTTTATAAAAAGTAAAAAACACGAATGTTTAATTTAAAAAATAAACGACCTAATTTAATATTGCAAGTGCTTATTTTTTTAACCGACTTGTTTTTAATTTAATAGCATATTTCGAAATTGGAATAGTAACTTTACATTGTAGCTTCTGCTTGTATGTTTTGTTTCATTTTCACTTCAGGGTGACAGTATGTTTTATATCATTTTAAGTTTCACGGCATTATGCAAAGTATGACATAGATTTTTCTACAGAAACGAATGAATTTTTTTGTGTTGTTGGTTCGATTACCGATAGTAACCGAAAAAAAAGTGCGTCGTCCTAGTGTGATAAGAAAGTTCGCTTGGAAACAAGATTCGTACATACAATAGTGTTGTTAACACATACAATGCCTAACTGTGAGGTCCAACCCTTATTTTCTCTAAAGTTAAACTAAAAAACAATATTTTTTTCCCAGCTACTTCAATATGTTCGAATCGTGAATTCAAATATTTTGAAGGGTAATGTAAAAATGTACAACAGTACCCGGCGGTAAATAATACACATCGGGCTTAAAAAAGAGACTGTCGGCCATAATCAGCTAATTTCGGCTTTGTAGAGCGTCGTCTCTGTCATTGATACACGTGTTCCGTCGCGAGACTGTTAGCACATCGTGCAACAGAGACAACGCTCTACAAGCCGAAGTTAGCCGATTATGGGCGACAGTCTCTTTCTTAAACTTGATGTGTATTACTTACCACCGGATAATATACATACATATATTAAAAAAAATGAAATTGCTAATTCCTCTCTCATTTATTTATTTTTTACACGATAATGAAAGATAGTAGAAGCACTAAAGAAACCGTTTGATAATAACCTTTAATAATTGTTTAACAATATTTATTTCTCAATTAAAAGTCATGGTGATATAAAAGTGTACAAGGAAATCTAAATCCGTTGTATGGACGAGCAATGAAATATTGAATTAGAGTTAACAGGGATATCGAACGGCGTGTAAGCAATAGGAAACAAAGTCAAT
The DNA here is from genome assembly GCA_949825065.1 of Odontocerum albicorne. Classification (NCBI taxonomy): domain Eukaryota; kingdom Metazoa; phylum Arthropoda; class Insecta; order Trichoptera; family Odontoceridae; genus Odontocerum; species Odontocerum albicorne. The sequence goes on from OX463855.1 coordinate 6,778,176, forward strand.
GGAGCACTAAAACACATAAACTTGAACCGGACAGTATCAGAATCTGCTGAGATGAAAGTCCACAATAGTATTATAGTACAACCAACGTTTATGTATGAAAGTGAAACGTGGATGTGGAAAAATACTGAAATAAGTCGAATAAATGCTGTAGGAATGCATGTGCTAAGAAGAATATATGGGATGACAATGTATCGCAGAACACGAAACCAACTTATTGGACTTGTAAATCAGAAATATTATTTATTATCCTTAATGTCAAATTCAGAAAATGTATAAGTAATTATAAAGTATACTGAGTCAACATTAAGAACATTAAAAAAATAATACAGAAAATACAGTTAGAGATAATATGTTTTTGATGATGTAACGGTCTTGAAAATAATAAAATTTTAAAAAAATATTTAAATCTTGACATTTAAAATTTCTACATTAAAGAAATAAAGAACTAAAGTAGGCGTCGAAAAATATTTTTAATCAAATTCCATACTGAGAATTAAAATACGTCAACGAGCTGCCAAATACAGCGCAATACACCTGGTGAGCTTATTGCTATATATTGTAGCATTTTTTCCAACAGACCAGTCTTACTTAACACTGAAAATTTAAATATATTAACGAGCCGCCAATTACAACGCGATACACATGGTGAGCTTATTGCCATATATGTTATTATAGCATTTTTTTCAACAGACTAGTCTTAACACAGAATTTAAATATATCAACGAACTGCCAAATACAACGCAATACACCTGGTGAGTTTATTGCTATATAATATAGCATTTTTCCAACTGCCCAGCCTTAATACTGAGAATTTAAATATACCAACGAGCCATCAAATACAACGCAATACACCTGTTGAGCTCATTGCTATGTAGACGCCAAATATAATGCAGTACATCTGGTCAACTTAATGCTATGTATTGTAGCAATTTTTTCCAACAAACCAAGCTTATTAAATATAATTTACTATCATATCTTATGTCAACTTGGAAAAAAACATTTGGCTATATGATAAGAGAACAAGTACAGAAAATATTGAATGAATATGGTGTTGATTCTAAATTAAAGTGGTATTGTGTCATTATATGCTGAAAATAGAGCCGTTTACTCTAAAGTAAACGGTGCCTTGACAGAGTGATGTTATACTTGAAAAAAAAACGAGGATGTGTAATATCATCCTAGCTGTTTAATATTTACACAAATCATGCGCAAAAGAACTACAGAGGTCAATGGGTGGCATTAAAATGTCAGTGGGTGGCATAAAAATGTCAATGAGTGGCATAAAAATGTTAATTGAGATTGATTGCTGTACATTGATGACATGGAAGTTTTAGCAGAGAATAAGGATGAATAAGTAAATTGCATGAAATATGTGAAGGAACATATCTGAGAATTGTTGCGAAATATAAAGTCATGGTGATATAAAATGTGAAAGGAGAAGTCAATACGATAAATGGGTGAGCAATGAAAAATTATAAGCAAGTTTGAAAATTCTGTTAAAAAAGAAGTGTTTTTTTTTCAGATGATGGAAGAATAGTTATGAGAGATATTGGATGGGATGTAGCGATAGGAAACAAAGTTTATGATGCATTAAAACATATAAACTCGAATCGGTCAATATCAAAATCTGCTAAAATGATATTCCACAGCAGACTTTACTACCAACTTTGATATGTGGGAGTAAAACATGAACGAGAAAAAAGACCGAAAGGAGCCGACAAAATTTGTATGAAATGTGGATATAGTGCAAATGTAAGTGGAAAGTGTGGTAAAGAAAGGCCAAGGAAAGTACGGGTAGTAAGTCAAATTAATTATATTCTGAAAGAAAGAAATACAAAAAGTAAGATAAATCGCAGGAATTATATTAGATGTATAAGAGGCAAAATATGTGTCGAGATAAGAAAGTCGAGCGAATATATTTTGTCTGTGGAACGATCAGTTCAGCTTATACGACCCATGTCAACTGTAAAAAATACATTGAACATTTTTTAACCTACTCTTCCAAAGAAAATACCGTTACCAGTATAAATACTTTTATATTTTACGCAAGATCTCAAATTATGATTTGATTTCATGATCTAATAAAAATGTATTTAATGGTGCCTCAATATATTGATTGTCCGGACGAAAATCTCGTTTTTTAACTGAAAGAGGTAGATCGATTTAAAAAAAATATTTTCTTATTACATCGATACAATATATTCTCCTACGGTAGATACAACGTTCTTCCATCTATTTAACAAATTTTTAATACCGTCAATAAAATTTAGTAGATTTGTATGCAAAATATTCCTCGATGCCTCTTTTCATTTCTTCTAAAATGCCAGCTAAATAGTGCTGTATAGATCTAAATAAATGATAATTTGAAGGAGCCAAATCGGGACTACGAGATGAGTAGTGAAAGACTTATGAAATAAATATACTCGTATATATCTGGAATGAATGGAGAGTGATGAAGAAGTAGACGAGGAAAAATTGAAGAAATTTAAACTTAGGGAAATGTCATCGCCGTTGCTGGCCTCGTAGTCGAAGATCCCATCGCCATTTTAATGTCGATTCAGTTGGAAAGCGAAGCTGTGCCGTTGAATTTATTTTTTAAATGAGTGAGCCGTCGCACACTAGCAAACTCATCGGCCACACCGCTGAACCAGATCCGATGGCAACCGATGTGAGTCGATCGGAATATACCTGCATGTTTTTTCCCCCTTTTTTTTAAATAGTTATGATCGATGACTCCTGAATACTAGGGGGGAAAAATACCTGTGTCCTTTGAGGGGAGTAGCACAGCAAAGGATTCGAACCGGTAACCTTCCTCAAGTTAGAAGCATGAGAAACAGGAAAGCACGTATGACAAGGTGTATAAATGTGAACGAGGTGAGAGCTGTGTGCATGTATAGAAGGGCGTAGAGCTCTGTTTTTTTCTTCCAAAAGGAATACGGCGTAATGTTATGTATGTTTGAATAATTGTATTTTTAGCAAAACAAAATCAAATTTCTAGAAATCTTTATGGCTGCTAAAGACGATACAAAATTCGTATGTAATTAATACGTAAATTTTTAAGAGTATTTATTCAACTTAGGTCGATATCGATTACAAAATAATACCTTTATTTTTAGCATGCTTTGAATCAATGAAATTGGAAGCTCTAAAAAATAAATTGATTAAATATAATCGCAGCATTCTGTAAAGCGGGTTCTTTTACCAACAAGCGTACAGTACCCGGTGGTAAGTAATACACATCGGCTTAAGAAAGAGAGTGTGAGCCATAATCAGCTAACTTTCGCTTTGAATTTGGAAAAATATCAACAAAATTGTCGTTTCGTTATGTTAAGTAAAAAAAATAAATAATAAAAAAAAAACAAAACAAAAACCACATATATAAATTATTCAGGATAATAATTGACCATATGCGAGAATAACCAATCCAACAGTTTCGAATGAATGAGGTGGATAAGGTCTATCGGAGTATTGTATTGTGTGATTTGAGTTTCGGAGTGTTGTATCACAAGTCACTTTATATAATATGTATTCAAATATACGCTATGATTAAATATTTTCTCCCGTGACTTAGAACTTCAAGTCCATTATCGCTGTTATTCTTCTGATGCTCAGGTGTGTCGCCAACGGAGGAGTTCTTTGGGCAGTTCGTTCTTCGTCACTAACTAACGTTACGCTCATAAAACATCAAGATTTCGATCGCGCTGGATTGGCACTAGTTTTGTCTCTTATATTGTAACAGCGTGAGATCGAATTGAGCTAATTTTCATATTGCACTTTCGTTGTGTAAAGTATAACCTAACGGTTTTATTGCAATTTGACCATATCTTTCAACTCATTAGAAATATGTTAATGGCCTTAAGTGAAAACCAAACTAGAATGATTGTTTTAAAAACCCTGGTTCTATAGGAATAGCACCCGTAACTCACGGACTGGACGGCAAATATGTTACCAATTTGACCACGGAGGTGGTCGTATTATCATAATAATAAAAAAAAACATAAATTGACAATTTATATTCGGAGTATAATTTGTAGTAAGATACTAGCGGTGATTTTATAAAAAATTAAGATTTTAACAAGCTGTTTGTTTTTGATGTTTTTATTTCATTTAATAACGTAATCTATTATATTACGAGTATACAAACATTTGCCAAAGGCTACACCTACTCGGATATACAAATTTATATCTTAAGAACTAAGTTTATTTATATATTATAACTATGAACTAACTTAATTTTGATTACCTATATGTAATTTTATTTTACAATTTAATTTCTTAGAAATAGTTAACTCCTACATACTAACTTACGAGTATAACTAGACAATTCTTCCAACTATTTTATATTAATTATTTAGCGCGTACATATCTACTAACATACGAGTAATTCAGGTTTCTTGAATGTCATCACATTCACTCGGACCTAAGTCCTCCCTGCAAATACTATAGGTATACTAGTCAGGCAACAGATAATGTTTTGGAAGCCTGTACTTATAACGGAAAGGTTGGACTCATTCTTGTAAGTCCCCAAGACAGCGATTAAAGGATTGCTGTGGTGCTGTTATCTTTTATAGAACTTTATGGCTCTAACGAGGATGTGGTGAACTTGTTTTTGATGTTATTTAGTAGACCATTTCACGCTTCAGTAGGAAAGCCTTGTCATAATATCCCGTCTTATTGAATCGATTCGGAATAATTATTTTATTTAATACGGACGAAATCGAACTCAAAGTTCCAGTCCTCACCGAAGGAACATCTCTCAGATACGGATTCAAAAGATTAAGGGATTGCTTTATATATTTCATTGATGTAAGGTAAGGGTGTAAGGGGATGTACTCCCATCCCAGCAGCCCAAAAATCAACTTCACGTGTGATGCACCTGCTGACAACAGACGAGTATTGACGGAATATTCGATGATGGAATCCAACATCTTTCTACATAAAACGAAAAGGAAATTACTGTTTCCAGGACAGCTCTGTCATTGGCCTTGTCGTCTTAGTTATTCTGTTCCTCAGAACAACCATCAAAGAGCTGCATCTCAAATAGGACAGGGAGTGTGACTGGTCCAATGTAATCAATTATACGCAGCCGGTAAAATATTTCATTATTTTATGGCAAGAAAATGTATTCGAATAAAAAGAATGGCTGTTTACAAAGTATTGTTTATTTTGTTCAATACCTTCTAGATCGAAATATTGTATATTTATATTAAAGAATTGTGGGCTGATCAAAGAATTCCTATTTTAAGCCAACAATGCTATCACAAGGGTCAATTATATAATCTGCCCCACTGAAAAGAACATTACAAAAAATTTAAATTAGGTACGGATGAGATTTATATAAATTATTTACCTTCCACCAAAGCTTTCACTGAACTTGAATATATAAATAATTCAAGTGGAGAAATCTTACATACATTTTGCATAATTGTTACGTAGTTCTTACATCGTTCTTTGTTACTGTCACTTGCAGAAGGCATTTGTTGAGAACAAGCAATTCTCTTGAATAACTAAATGTTTTGTTTATATTTTAAACCTCTAATACTTGTTATGAATGGAAAAATATCTTGTTATTTTAATTTTTTTTTGTTTCATTTTAACTCTTTCGTTTATATTGGTTAAAACATGGTATATCTGGTGAGTTAAAACATGGTACATCTGGTTAGTTAAAACATGGTAAATCTGGTGAATTAAAACACCTGGTGAGTTAAAACATGGTACATCTGGTGAGTTAAAACATTGTACATCTGGTGAGTTAAAACATGATACATCTGGTGAATTAATACATAGTCCATCTGGTGAGTTAAAACATGGTACATCTGGTGAGTTAAAACATGGTACATCTGGTGAGTTAAGTGTTTTACGGCAATTTGTTCCAACTAACTAGCGTATCTTGCATACATTTAACTATTCAATCCATGACAGATTTTACAAAAAAAAATTATATTATACACAACTTCGTTTAAATTAAATAAAAAAAACATTAGCAAATGACTAATATCTATCAATAATGGTAGAACTAGAGAAAAGGAATTCGTTCAAGGATAAAGAGGGGAAGAAAAAGGAAATTTTACGTCAGTAACATAAATATTTATTAAGTGATTTTAAAATCACTTAAATATCTAATTTCACTTAACATATAATACAATTAATCGTATCATACAAGTAATGTCGTTGCAATTGCTCAAATTGAGGTCTAATTTGTTTTGATATTTGGGCGCATTCTCTTTATATGGTTGCTATCAATTCATTAAATATTACCAGTTTTGCACCTCTACTCGGAGTATTATATATTCAGTGATATCCAAGTAGGCCACGCTTCCCTTATTTCAACATCCCTTTTAACTCGCCCATAACACGTCTCTCCATATTCAGGTTTTCCGAATTAACCCATACTTATTATTCAGGTTTATTTTTATTATATTATTGCAACTTATTATCTGTACACCTCGTGCATAACAAGACTGCACATATTGGGTAATCAATATGGCATTGTAAGGATTTTCATATGACTTTGACTACTTACAGGAGTAAAGTGATTAAGTTGCTCTTGCCGGGATGAGTTGGTTGAATTGTTCAGATTTGCTTTGATGTGTTATTCGACTTAAACTGTTTTTTCCTATTATATGACACTGTTTACATGACAATGTTATAAAAGACCGTTGAAATAAAACGACCGAATTTGACCGTTCAAATAAAATAAAATAAAATGTATTTATAGATTTTCAGGAAACGACGCCTGAATTATTAAAACCAATTGACTTTTTTAAAAATGTAATTGAAATTTACGCTGTTATATAAAGTAGAATTTTTATTCCGGTATAACTTGACCGATTTCAAGGTTTTCACCTTATCATCAGTGGAGGACAAATAAGACGTTTGCGTTCTCCTAATGATGAAGTAAAAATCTTGAAACCGGCAGGGTTATATCGTAATATTAAGTGGAATAAACAGTTTTTGAAAATTAAACAAATTACAATGTCCTGAAACCTCCACAGTGTTATTGCCTTAAAAATAAATAATATGTAAAAATTTCAATTTTAGCGTGAAAACTGTCAAATTATTTAATATGCTCGATTTCCCATTTTACTCAGATATCAAATTAAATCCGCGCCACCGGGCCGGGGCCGCTTGACAAATTCTGATGCCATCGGATGAAATTTCCATCTCGACTCTGTTTTCCCTGATAAAAGGGGGAAGCGAAATATAATATTCCGATTCTGGAATAATATCATTCCCGGGAGTAATGGATCCGAAATAAAATATGAGTTCCAGTCATAAATTGTGTGTGACACAAACTTCAATTAGTGTTTCGTTCCCGTCATATGAACACAATTACAATGTTGGACGCCAATTTATTTACAAACGAGAAGGCACTTCCACCATAGGAAATCAAATTTAAACACCCTTAATTTGATTGATGGAGCCTTTTTCAAAATGCACGGAAGTGTTTTCTTTTTTCTATAAGATTGTTCATCCAAATTTGGATGTTTTCAGTCGGAAATTTGAAGTTTTCTGTGAATGTACTGGCAACTTGCTGGGCTGTTCTGGAAGTCCAGGCCTTAAGACACTTTATAAGAAAAAACATACTGCACTGCGAGTCATTTTCTTACTCCGGTAATGTCAGATCTTAACACGTTTGCTGCTAAAGACGCCCATGGGCGTCATCACATTTTTTGTAGAGACGCTGATGACGCCCGTTGCGCTTCATTCGATTCTCTTTGTTTGTATGGTACCGAATATTTTAAGATTTTAAGGTTTCCGTAAGATTTTAAGGTTTCGAAAATACCGTAAGATTTTAAGGTTTCGAAAATATGATTTTTTTCAGTACCTCAACACTATTCTATAAATACATACCGCAGTCAACGTGTTAAGTCCGTCGTCACTTATTTTCTTTTCACACTCAGGCGTGTAGCCCTGTTCCTTTGGACAGTTAGGAAGAGTTCATTTTGTGCAGTCCCTTTGTCATCACTACGTGACGTCACACTCATTAAAAAAAATAAAGAACACACGATCTTCTACTGTAGATTGCGCTAGATGGGAACTTATTTTATCCTCCATAATAGTGTGGGTGGTGGTGGAATCGAACTTAACTGAACTGTTCCCAGTCAATGTAAAGTTGGATACGTCATAATAAAAGGACAATTTATATAGCACCATTTTGAGAGCAAACTCTCAAAAGTTTATTGAGAATAGCTCTCGCTATGAAATTCGATATAATACCATATTGCCTTTCTTAGAATTAACATACTTTCAGTATTCAAGTCGCTCCTTCTCCCCTTTTTTTCAATAAGGTCATTCCGTATGCGAATAGTGATAATCTGAAAAGCCCAGTTCGTGAATACGGCACCAAAAACAATCTTAACTCACGATGGCATAAATAATTGTTCCGTTTGTTCTGCAGACTCTCCTTAGGGACGGTCTAACTCGGCACGATTTCACCTGAAAATACGAATTTACTTTTCAAACAGAAATATCTCAATTTATTCTTCGGATAGAGTATCATGCGATCACCGAAAAAAAATCGGCTTGCGAAATAAATATTGATATTTTTTTTTCGCAAAAATCTTCTCACCCTTTAAAACTCCTCACCTTCACTTATTAATTTCATCATAGAGTAAAACTCCTCACCTTCACTTATTAATTTCATCATAGAGTAAAACTCCTCACCTTTACTTATAAATTTCATCATAGAGTAAAACTCCTCACCTTCACTTATTAATTTCATCATAGAGTAAAACTCCTCACCTTCACTTATTAATTTCATCATAGAGTAAAACTCCTCACCTTTACTTATAAATTTCATCATAGAGTAAAACTCCTCACCTTCACTTATTAATTTCATCATAGAGTAAAACTCCTCACCTTCACTTATTAATTTCATCATAGAGTAAAACTCCTCACCTTCACTTATTAATTTCATCATAGAGTAAAACTCCTCACCTTCACTTATTAATTTCATCATAGAGTAAAACTCCTCACCTTTACTTATAAATTTCATCATAGAGTAAAACTCCTCACCTTCACTTATTAATTTCATCATAGAGTAAAACTCCTCACCTTCACTTATTAATTTCATCATAGAGTAAAACTCCTCACCTTCACTTATTAATTTCATCATAGAGTAAAACTCCTCACCTTCACTTATTAATTTCATCATAGAGTAAAACTCCTCACCTTCACTTATTAATTTCATCATAGAGTAAAACTCCTCACTTTCACTTATTAATTTCATCATATAGTAAAACTCCTCACCTTCACTTATTAATTTCATCATAGAGTAAAACTCCTCACCTTCACTTATTAATTTCATCATAGAGTAAAACTCCTCACCTTCACTTATTAATTTCATCATATAGTAAAACTCCTCACCTTCACTTATTAATTTCATCATAGAGTAAAACTCCTCACCTTCATTTATTAATTTCATCATAGAGTAAAACTCCTCACCTTCACTTATTAATTTCATCATAGAGTAAACGAACATTGTTTTGGTTTCTAACATAAAGATATCGCTCGATTATTTAGTTCAACAGGATGTCATTCTATTCCCATTGCTTTTAATTACATCGGAATGGCTCCTGACCTTTTCGTTAAAACTGTAACGCTGTGTTTTCAGTTGATTAAAAATCTCCACTCATGCGAGACGTCACAGTTTGCTAACGATGTTTGCGAATTGGAAATAACAAACATTTCATTTGTCCGACCGTCAACCATGTTTATTTTGTTAAAATAATTCGTATGTGTCAGTCATTTTGAAATTAATTATTTTATTCCTTCTTTATCAAACCCTTGTATTTTCAACACATTAGAATGATAAGGGTCAATTTATTCAGCATTACCCTGGTGCTGTTTTGAGATATTTCATATTACATATAAAGTGATATATGGAAGTGGAACCTGGACATGGAGATAATACTGAAATGAGTCGAATAAATCCTTTAGAAACGCGTGCACTGAAAATATAATATTGGGTGACTATGCATGACTGAATATGGTGTGAAGTGATTAGTGATGAATGAAAAAGATCACTCTGAAATGGTTTGGATATGTAGAACGAATGAATAAAGACTGTCACAAAAAATATACAGTAAAAATGTGAGTGGAAGACGTGGTCGAGGAAGGCCAAATAAAGCATGATTGGATCAAATGAATTATATTTAAAAAAAAAACGTAAAAGGTTAGAGAAATTGTAAAAGGTGTATGCATGTAGAAGAGGCGAAGAATGTGTGTCCAGGTGGGAAAGTCTAGCCCCCGGTCTCTTTGTCTACCTCAGCAGGGAAATGGTGTGATGGTATATACTCGTATGTACGTATTACATTAAACTGTTCAATAAAAAAAAATTGTTTCAATTTAATTAAAATAAAAACACTTACAATTACTAATATTTATTAACTAGTTGCAGCCCGTGAAATATTCACGGAAGTAAAACAAATTCTACATTTATGAAAATATATATTCATAAATGTAGAATTTGTTTATATACTACCTTGATCAAAAAGTTTTAGGACTCTATTCATACAATCGAAAATACAAGTTTATTCATCAAAATCGATATGGTCCCCTTCAAATTAATCCCCATCGACTGCAACGCACCTACACCAGCGCTTGATCCAATCCTCGACACACCGCTGGTACTCAATTTTTGGTATGTCCATCAGAGCCGTCTTCGATTTTTTCATGACATCCTCTCGGGTGCTGTAACGCGTTCCGCGAAGCGGTTTTTTAAGTCGGTTGAACGGGAAAAAGTTGCAAGGATCAGGTGAATTCAAAGGCTGCTGGATAATATTCGTGTTGTTTTTGGTCAAAAACTCATGTAAATCACGTCTGAAGCCCAAATCACTAACCAAAATGTCTTGAGCGGATCCATAAGCGATGTTAAAGTCCTCTGCCAGCTCTCTAATGGTTAATTTGCGGTTTTCGGCCAACATTTCTTTGATTTTATCGATGTTTTCATCGGTTTTCGACAGCCACTACGTTCGTCATCCTCGACCGACTCACGACCACTTCTATAGCGTTCGTGCCACCGAAAAACACTTCTCCAACGTTTCCAAGGTCTGCGGACCGTTAAATCCGTTTTTCACACAAAATTTAATGCAAACTCGTTGATGCACAGTTGATGCCATTTTCAAACTTGTAAAAAATCGAAAACACGCACAAAGGTAGATGTACTCAGTACAGCGTAACTTTTACAAATGTCAAGCTATGATGGGGGATTTGGAGAGAAGTGTCAATGATAGATGTAGTAACCTAACAAAAAAAAAAGAATTAGGATCGGGTGACTGACAGCACCACACGGGGGCCGGTCCTTAAACTTTTTGATCAAGGTAGTATATATCATTTATACATCGTCCTCTTTTACACCGGTTCAAAAATTGTTAGCTAGGTATTTAAAATTCGTTCAGTAAAGTTTCCATCTTTTCATTTATCACGGACCCACCGAGATTCGAATTTCGAATTACTTTCGGAGAGAATCCAAGTATTCCTCTCTCGCTCTCTTGTATTCAAAATTCAATTCTCGTATTCGTTCTTTGGCGACAGCTGTCGTATGGGTTTTGGCCTATTTATACTATGATAATGGTAGAACTAGAGGAAACGAATTCGTTCAAGGATAAGGAAGGTAAGCGAAGGAATATTTAATCATTTTTAAATTCTCACATAAACGTAAACAAGGATCTGTGGCGGTCGCACACTCGGCGTTCATACATACGGTCAATGACCGATGAGATGACTTTCGTACTCCTCGACAATTTTAAATAAGCGAGTCCAAAGATCACCGGCCGGCCAGTCATCCCGTAGCCGAGCGGACCGCACTACATACTAGAGAGAGAACGCACCACGCTGTCTCGCCGGTTCCGTAAATAGATTGTTACCTACATACTATAATTGATCGTTTCTGCATTCACAGAAGCGAGACGTAAGCATATCGCGAGCGCACTCTCGTGCACATTCCAAAAAGATATAAATACCTACGTTACTATGAAAATAAACACTCTCTCTTTCCGCATTGCGATCTAACGTGTTTTATTTATTTATCAACAACCATCATCATCTCTTCCCATAAGGACCATTCTGCTAAAGATCTATCATAAACGTAAACATTTGATAAGTTCGTTCGATAGTCACGCCGAGTGTACCACAAATGAAAATTTGTTAAATGTGTGATGTGTTGGTATGCAAAGAAGTCTCATCGCATAATGGAAGAGAATGTTCGTGTGTATAATTTGTGAAATGTGTGATGTGTTGGTATGCAAAGAAGTCTCATCGCATAACGGAAGAGAATGTTCGTGTGTATAATTTGTGAAATGTGTGATGTGTTGGTATGCAAAGAAGTCTCATCGCATAATGGAAGGGAATGTTCGTGTGTATAATTGACTTTTCCTTTGAGATGATTATATTGGGTATTTCAACGTTAATTCTTAGATAAATCTATTACTTTAATAAAATATTGACAGTTTATTTAGCATTCCCTAGCCTTTAGTTATTAATGAGATTCCTTCAAGGATACAAAAGAGTAAACTTAATTATTTACTAGTAAATTGGCCATAAATTACGTATCGTGTGTCAAATTTGGTCTAGTATTAACGCCTTACTATTCTCGTATATCACGGAGAGGTCAGGGTATGATGAAATGGCTAGCGAGAAGGTCAAATCGCACACTGGGTGAAAAAGACTTTTTATAATAAAGAAAATAAATACACGATCATAAACATTATTTGAAACAAAATTAATTAATGACTAATCCAGTTGGTAAGATGCCGGTCTCCCAGCCCGGAGGTCACGGGTTCAAATCCCGCTGGTATTCAGATTTTTTAAAAAGGATCCAGTCTGGTCTTCACTTAAGGTTACTTCAACATATTTGTGGTTGGTTGGAAGATATTGCCACAAGGCAAAAAGCTCACCAGGTTGTACTGTATACAACGAAAATATAAAACAATACAATTATAATATTTTTTAAATGTTCTCTATCAATACGCTTTTGAAGTTTCGAGAATAGGCTGATTCCAAGCTTTGTTGCTTTGTATTCAAGTCTGTAAAAGGGATGTTTCTACTGTTTTTTTCGAATCTGTATCTTAAAGATCTGCCTTCGGAGAGGAGTACAATTACATAAGAGATCGATTTCATATTTATCAAATAAATTTATGGTTCCGATTCAACAGGGGAAGTATGACGATATAGATTTTGCAGTTGTCCGTTCTTTGGAATGGAATGGTTTACCTCTAATCGTTAAATATATGGGTGGCGTGTGCAGCTTTCGGAAGCACTTGACGATAACCTTATTTGAAAGGTCAACATTTATGATTATATATTAACGCTACATAGATACACTACACTCCACCTAAAACTGAATGCGTTATTGTTACATCACAAATCGGTAGATCTACGTAGGTTTTTTATAGTTCGTTTTCCTTAAGTTTTCTTATCAAACATGTTTTTCTAAATATGTACAGATGCGGGGAAGTACCTTATATTGAGGCCGTAGCCACCACCTTCCAAGAACATTGAAGAAAGACTCTCATCCCTCTAACATATGTAAAACGTACGTCCCTCTGTCTAAACTCTATGCAAATGCATCAAATTTTCGTATTTATTTTTATTACTACAATCCATAACGATTTTATTTTCTTAAAAATAAAGAAATGATAATTTTCATTAATATAGGTAAATACGAGTAAGTGCTAAATTATTGTCTATACTTGTCATGTACCACTAAAAGTCCCTAATTCGATAATATTTTAATATAATTGGAACGTCTTTTTCAATCCAGTGTGCCCCTTAACTTATATCAGCATGACGGAGGAAGGGTGTTATTAGACCTCTGTTGCTCAATGGCTGCCCATAAATCCATGGGGAAGACCTCTTTGACACTACCAAGATAATTTCTATTGGTCAACCCTTGATTACATCTCACAAAAACACAACAAAATATGTAACACAGAATTTTCTAGTTGCTTTTTAGATGACGTAGTTGAAAATAGTCTGCGGCCGTGGTCTGTTTTTTTTTGCAATATTTTTATTCTGTATATATTATTTATAGTTTAGACATTAACATTGTGGACGTTTAAAGACATTGTAATTTGTTTTATCAAACACTGTTTATTCCACTTTTTGTAACGTTATAACCCTACCGGTTTCAAGGCTTTCACCTCATCATCAAGGGAGCACAAAAAAGACTGAATTCTGTTCGAACTGGTACCGAGATACACGCCTCTAACGGCAAACATTCGGGTTGGGGACTGGGGGCTGGGGGAGGCATGGGACGACCTCGGCGAGCAGCGGAGAGATTCTTGGTAGATATGTATGTGTTTACCAGATGTTCACCTCGATGCACCGACTTAAAAATTTCTAGGGCCTCTAATCTGTCCAATTTATTTCCGTTACTACTGCTATATAAGAATTTGGCATCATAGATAGAAAATGTATGGTTTTCACGGTGACAATGATTAACCATTTTAGAATAAATTAGAGGATTTGTTAAGGCGGATTTGTGTTCATGGAATCTGTTTTCAAAAGATCTTCATGTCTTTCTTATGTAGAAATTATCACAATCAGCACATACAAGTTTATACACACCACTGTTGAAAAGTATTCCATTTTTATCTTTACCGTTAAATAAGAGTTTCCGGAGATTAAAATTAGTGTAAAAAGCTGGCTTTATGTGACTTAATTAATTTTCATTGTTCATGATTAATAAACATCGGTTTTCTTAGAAGGGTTGAGATTTGATTATCAGTGGTAAGAATCTATATAACTCGTCTCACATTAAACACTTCGTTATTTTCCAAAATGACATTTCCAATCTTAGATAGTGAATCAAATATAATATAAAGGGGAATCTCTTTCATGTTTTGATTATTTTCCTCGAAATAATTTCCATTCGCAGAACAACTCCAAATCGATATGTGGGAGGTGTTATTTATTTAATTGTAACAAAATATTGCATAATATTTTAAATATGTGTGTAAATAAATTCAATAAAATCAAATCGACAAAATATGCTTTATCCGTGAACTCTTACAAATTCCAACAATCACTCTACGATTTTGTAAAAACGTTTCATTGTTATTGTATATATTTTTTAAATTCAAATTCAATGGAGAGAAATAAAATAAATATTTCATCAATTAATATTTTCTTTGTAAAGGTTTTCAATTCTCAATACGTTTATTTATTTCTCTGTCATTATTTTGTGTATGATATTAGAGAGTCAAAACATAAATCAATTCACAGATATTTTATGTGTTGTTTTACTTCGTTTTAGATCAATCCATAATGTTAAATGTCATGCTCATTAACGTTCCACTGAAATTCTCATCCAGTATTATTTTTTTTTTACTTTATAAGAAGCTTCCTAAAAACTGCTTCCATGATATATTATTTCAACGTTGTTTCTGTTGAACTATTTCAATGTTGTTTCTGTTGAACTATTTCAATGTTGTTTCAACTATTTCATATCCCATTTTGTAAAATTTGGACTCCTTTGAGGCTTTTCTTTTTTTCGTTCTTGCTGACAGTTAACTTGAGGTGGTATATGTGGGTTTACTTTTTATTTTGTTTTCTGTCATACGTTTTTGTTTTTTTATTTATTTTTTAATCTAGATATGCGGGGGTGTGGGATGGAAGCCCCCCGATGCCCTTGCGGTCGGGCTCGCCCTACATTGGTGGGGTGTATCTCAGCCGGGGGAATGTTTGTGGGATGAGCCCGGACCTTTTTATGTCTTCTCTCTTATTTGTATTTTTTGTAATCTATTTATTATCTGTGTTTTTTTTTATCTTCTTGTTCTACGTGTTCAAGGGTGTGGGCTGAAAAACATCTGGTGTCCCCGTGGCTGGGCTCGCCCTATATTGGTAGGGTGTATCTTGGCCGAGAGGATGTTATTAGATGAGCCCAGACCTTTTGAAAGCTTCTGTTTTTAATGTATTCTCTTTTTAATGTGTTCTTGAAATGTGTCTAAATGTATTATGTACATACTATGTTGCTATCAATAAACCTGTATTTATTTATTTATATGAGAAGCCAACATCTGCTTTTCCAGTCTTAAGTTCCATAAAAGCAACTTTTCAAGTCTGTTGTTCTTTCCTTGCACTTGTATTTTCATAATATTTATAATTGATCGAGACATAGCGCAGAGAGATAAATTCCTTTATATATTTAAGCTCTTTAATGATTTGCGAAGATAAGAGTTGAGAGTAACATCGAGCCATATGGCTAGATTTTACCTCTGGAGGCATTACCAAATGTCTTAAAACTGCCCTGGATGACCTGGAAGTTTCTTAACAGATTCCGATCAAGAATCGGAAGAACCAAGAACAACATTTTTAATGGAAATATTGCATGACGGATTGACTAGTCATGCGACAATTACTGCAATACTCGAAGAGGACTCGATTCGTGGAATGCCTAGTGCTGTTCAGATGAGAATAATTTAGTGCTCTTTGACTTGATAAAAAGACTGGTCAATTGATTGGATATTCTGACTACCCATTGAATTCGCAAAATATTATAAAGTACCAATAATTTCTGTTTGTCAGACATTGTTATGAAATTGAAGATCTGTTACAAATGTTCATAGTTAATTTTTCCCGAGGTGTACTGCCTCCAATCTATGTGGATATCATAGTAGGGTGACCACACAATGGAATTGTAGTCAACTATTTTCCTACCAGTGATATGTAGAAAACTCTTAGTGAATCAAATATATTGAAACTCGACAAAACTTCATCAAGAATTCCAAGGAAAAAGGTGTTCTTGTGGTGCTTATAATAAATAATAAAAGGACGGAAGGATGGAGATAGTATTGCAGTATTAAAGTTTTATGAGGGTTGGTCGTTTAAAATCTGGTGGTTTCCAACATGCCAGGAGGGTCGGCTCCTATTAAGTTTTTATGTTAGTTTTAATCCATATATTGTAAAATATTTTTCAATAAAAGCTTGGTAAACAATGTATTGAATACAGTTTGACAATGCTTTTATAAAACAAAACACTTTAATTAAAATTTACTGTAAAGATTTTTTTTCACATTTGAGTGTTGAATCATGGAATGGAGGCTATAATATAAATAATAAATTAATTAATCAACTCAGTAAAGTTTACCATGATGGTGGCCAACCTCCAATATGATATGGTACCTTAAGGAGTAATTAAATAAATAAATCTGATTTCGAATAAAATAGGCTTTGATATCGTTACAGTTTGACGGAATTCAACAAACAGCCTGATATAACATTTAACAAGATTCCGTTAAAGCCTTATGAATATTTGAAAGCCTTGCTTAGCTATTCAAGTTGTGAAATTTCATAAAATTAAAATATTTAGATAATCTATTTAATGTTCAACTTCGTTTGGCGTGTCAATTTAATGTATTTGCGTCATAAAATAACAAAAAAAATTGAGATTCATGTTTTTCGTTATTTAAAATAGAAAATTAACGATTTTCTTAATTGTTTTTTTGATTTATTTTATATTAAAACGTGTTTTATATTTGGTAATGTTTAATTCTTATATAATATATAAATGTATCTCTCTCAAAGGTGTTTATATTACTTAATAAAACATTGTCATAAAAACACTATTTAATTAAAAAATATTCATATATCATCCCAAAATGTCCTTGTCGAGGTAGGCAGAGAGGACATAGTGACAGATTTTTCAATCTCGACACACCCTTCTCCTCTTCTTCATCCATACACCTCATACAACTCCCATGGTTCCTCTGATTTTCAACGTTTATTTCTTTCAAAATATCATTAATTTGACCCTTAGTCTTCATCTCTCACGCCTTTTAACTACTTTTGAATTAATTTATTTGTTTTATGAGTCTTCTTTATTTATTCGTTCTACATACCCAAACCATTTCAGAGTGCGCTATATAATTCGAAAACTATCATAAATATAAACACTGTTGAAACTGTTATTAGTACAAACACCCTTGAGGGTATATTGAAATTAATGTTTTTGTTTTCACTTGAGGGTATATTGAAATTAATGTCTAATGTCACTACTATTTTCAAAGGACATCGATATACTAGATAAAAGCTATACCGAATCTGGCCAGACTCTATTTTCAGTATATGATATACGATAGGTGGAAAAATACGCTGTGTATATCACCGATTCCCATCAGGAACAATATCGTCTCCCTGGTGTGTGATTTTAACTTTAAGGTAGTGTCGAGGTGTACAGTATTTAAAGGGGGCTTTCGAATATTAAAGAAGTCATTGTGGCAGTGATTAAATTGTGGCAGTGATAAAATTTTCCAGCTAGAAAAAAACCTCAGTTTGACTATATACTGAAAAAAATTGTGTCTAAAGTTAAAAATATGGAATTTATGGGTTTTAGTTACATTTATAGCAAACGACGCCCGTAACCTGGCTGGTTAGTTGATTATCTTCCAGCCCATGGGTTGTGGGTTCATTTCCCGCTGTAAACTGATTCTTTACAGGGTTCTAATCTAGTTTTCTCTTGAATAAAATAATGTCTTATACGTGACAATATAATAAAACGCACAGTACAAAATGGACCATCAGGGTGCTTGACGTTGGTTTCAATGAAATGATTGTGAAAGCTAATTTATGAAAGGCATATCCTGTTGCATATATGGCAAGGATTTTCAGTACTTGCTGCTTGTCTGCGTTTACTTTCTACATTGGACCCCTGATAACTAGTCTTTCAGTTATGGTTTACTCCCAGTTGTGCTGAGCATTAATGTTAGAAGCGTCTTATGCAGTATGTCTTTATATCTGTTGCGCTGCCCGCCGTGCTTTCTTCTGTTTCCCGTTATCTGAAAAAAAAAACAGGATATTTCTTGGGATATTATAAACAAACGCAGGCAAGCTTTAACACCAGAATGTCAATACTACCGTAACAAAAAGTGTAATACAATGTAACTAGTCGACCTCCGTGGCCTACTTGGTAAGATGTTTGTCTCCCAGCCCGGATATAGCGGGTTCGATTGCCGTTGGAACCCTGATTTCATTTAAAAGGATTGCAGTCTGGTTTTCACTTAAGGCCTCTTTAACAGCTTTATTTATTTATTGAACAGTTTTATTGCAAATACAATCTACCGGGCTTATTGTCAGGCGGTAATATCTTCCAACCAACCAGACAAAAGTAAATGAAGCAAGGTACATGGTCGCATAAGTCATTCAAATGACAATCCATCTCCACGAAATATTCCAGTCTGGTTTTCACTTAAGGTATCTTTAACAGCTTTATTTATTTATTGAACACTTTTATTGAAAATACAATCTTGCGGGCTTATTGACAGACGGCAATCTCTGCCAATCAACCACACAAAAGTAAATTAAGCAAGTCACTTGGTCGCATAAATAATTTAAATGACTATCCACCCCCACGAAATCCATGCTTTCTGGTTGGTTGAAATATATTGCCACTTGGCAATAAGCCCACCAGATTGTGCTGTATACAACGAAAATGTAATACAATACTATACAATTCTAATGCATTTAGATGTAAGTATGGAAGGAAGGGTTGTTTAAGAAAAAACTAGCACCCCTCAACCTTAAACCGAATATGTCACTATCACATATCGAAAGATCTACAAAGGTTTCTTTATAGTGCGTCTTTCCTTGGTAAATTTTCTGCGAGTTTCTTACCAAATATGTTTTTCTCAACATATACAGCTGCGGGGAAGTTCCTAATGTAATTACTGCAACCACTATCTTTCTTTTCTGACACTCAATTTTTCATTTTAAATCTTTCAATAACAGAGGGTTTGCATCCCGAGTTATAACACCCTTCAGGATAGTCTGTTCTCTAAACGGTGCTAAATAAATACACCATTTATTATTATTATTATTTATTACATTTTTGTTGTATACAATACAACGTGGTAGGCTTATTGCCATGTGCCAATCTCTTCCAATCAACTAGAAATATGTTAGAGGGGCCTTACATGAAAACCAGACTGGAGTCCTTTTTGAAAAAAATCTGTGTTCGGATGAAAATCAAACCCGTTACCTCTGGGCTGGAACTCAGACATCTTACAAACTAGGCTATGGAGGTAATAATTATTACCACGTCATAAGATTAAAAAATATCCAATGTTATCGTATATTAGGGGGGGTTGACTTACATATTTTAAGATGCTCTGAGGGGGCGTTGGTTCAAAAAAGATTGAGATACCCTGTTGTATACTTATTGTTCTTAACATGATTTACGTCAATGGTTTTGACGAAAATTTTAAGAATTTGATTCAATCGAAACCTCCGTATCATTACCCGTGTTAAAAGTGTGGTGACTTGTTATTTATTATTAACATCCTATTTTCACCTTCAGACATAATTTCACCTGAATTAAGTGGCACATGAATTTATAAAGTGGTGTTTTATTGTATTACACTTTCGTTGTATACCGTACAACCTGGTGAGATTATTGCCATGTGGCAATCACTTTTAATAAATCAGAAAGATATTGAAAAATGGAAAGATTTGTATAAAAATATCGGTTCCAACGGGAATCAAACCTGCAACACCAGGTTGGAAAACAGATGGCTTACCAACTGGGGTCAATACTACCTTGATCATAAAGTTTTAGGACTTTATTCATAAAATCGAAAATACAAATTTATTCATCAAAATCGATATGGTCCCCTTCAAAGTATTCCCCATCGACTGCAACGCACTTACGCCAGCGCTTGATCCAATCCTCGAAACACCGCTGGTACTCAATTTTCGGTATGTCCATCAGAGCCGTCTTCGATTTTTTCATGACATCCTCTCGGGTGCTGTAACGCGTTCCGCGAAGCGGTTTTTTAAGTCGGTTGAACAGGAAAAAGTCTCAGGGAGCCAGATCAGGTGAATTCAAAGGCTGCTGGATAGTAGTCGTGTTGTTTTTGGTCAAAAACTCATGGAAATCATGTCTTTCGCGATTTCAACGCGGATTTTTGCATGAAATTGAGATCTATCGGCACCAGTTTTGCAGCGACACGTCTGAGGCTCAAATCACTAACCAAAATGTCTTGAGCGGATCCATAAGCGATGTTAAAGTCCTCTGCCAGCTCTCTGATGGTCGAATTTGCGGTTTTCGGCCAACATTTCTTTGATTTTATCGATGTTTTCATCAGTTTTAGACTGCCACTGCGTTCCTCATCCTCGACCGACTCACGACCACTTCTGAAGCGTTCGTACCACCGAAAAACAGTTCTCCAACATTTACAAGGTCTGCGGACCGTTAAATCCATTTTCACACAAAATTTAATGCTAACTCGTTGATGCACAGTTGATGCCATTTTCAAACTTGTAAAAAATCGAAAACACGCACAAAGGTAGATGTACTCAGTACAGCGTAACTTTTACAAATGTCAAGCTATGACGCTGAAATTAAGAGGGAAGTGTCAATGATAGATGTGGTAACCTAACAAAAAAAAAAGAATTCCAATCGGGTGACTGACAGCGCCACACGGGGGCCGGTCCTAAAACTTTTTAATCAAGGTAGTATTTTATCACATTTTACCCAGCAACTAGCATGAATCTGCGTAACTCTTGTCTGATTGTTTGGAAGACATTTTGCTTAGAAATCAAGTCGCCATTTTTATAATTTACAATAAAGTCTATAAATAATATGATTGTTTCCATCATTTTGGAATGTTATCCCTCCATTTATATTTAAATGCTAAACTGTTATATAATTAATTATTTTGCACACAATATCTCTATGATTTAGTTAGCAATACGCAAATCTAACTAACTAACCAGGGAGGGAGAGTGGATTTGATTTCAGTTGAAAACCAGATTTAAAAAAAAGGTTTATAATCTGGTTTTCAATTATGGACTTTTAAACATATTTCTGGCGATATGGTAGCCAGGTTAAACTATGTGCAATTAAATTTTAATATAATATAAAACGTCTGTTCTCAGTGCCTCCCCCAATAGGAAAATGGCGTGATAAATGTATCTATTAGAATTACAGTATTCGTTAAGCAATAAAGTCGAATCAATTAAAATAACGAGCCCTTATCAAATCTATGGAACCTTAACTTTTGTTTCCCGAGGGTTTCTTATGATCTTAATAAGATTAACCCTTTTCAATAGCACTGCTCTTCTAAGCCAGCGAACCATTAACAATTCCCTTTCACAGTAATGGATGCACATTAATATTTCATTAAAAGACATTAAGAAGATAAAGATAACAGAAAGAGTTGAAGTCTTAATGTAAATAAATTCAAGCTAATTTCACTCGATAAAATATCAACCCTTCAGCAATGGAATCTATTCCAGTCCTGTTTCAGTTGGAATGCAAGAAACTTTTATTTCTTCGAACTTTCAATTGTAAGCGTTGAAAACTTGAAACAAAATATTAGCATTTCGATGCTCTCAATTATAAAGAATAGCTTTAAAAGTACGTAATTAAGTGTTAAATCGAGGACAAAATAAATTCTCAGCTTGAATAATAATGATTTTATAACGAGCTGATAATAACGATTTTGTAATGATGAAATTTTTTATAAGGAACTGATAATTTTGATTTTAAAAGAATCTAATAAACGTGATTTTATAAGAAGTTGATAAGGAACTGAAAATAATGATTTTATAAGGAATAGATAGTAATTATTTAAAAGAAACTGATAATAATGATTTTATAAGGAACTGATGATAATGATTTTATAAGGAGCTTATAATAATAATTTTGCAAGGAACTGATAAAAATGGTTTTATAAAAAACTGATAATAACGACTTTATAAGGAACTGATAATAATGATTTTATAAGGAACTAATATAATAATTTTATAAGGAACTAATATAATAATTTTATAAGGAACTGATAATAATGATATTAAAAGGAACTAATAGTAGTGAGTTTATATAAAAGTAATTATATTGATTTCACAAAGAATTTGTAATAATTATATACAAGGAACTGATAATATTATAATTTTATACGGAATTGATAATAATGCTTCATAAAGGTATTTTCGTGTAGTAAGGGTAGCTGAATTACGAGTATTTTTGTGACCTAGTTTATAAGACGCCTGTCTTCCGATTCAGGGATTATGGGCTCGATTCCCGTTGGACCCCTAATTAATTTCTAAAAAAAATCAATTTTGTTTTCGCTTCAAGTCTTTGACATCTTTCTTACTGGAAACATAGTTGGAAGATATTGCAAGAAAAATAAACCAGTCAGGCTGTACTGTATACAACCAAAGTGTCATTCAATACAACTGAACAATTTTAAAAATATTTTTATTTCAATTGTTAAATTCACACTCTTTTTTGTGAATAGTTTAAACTAGTTGCTACCCGTGAAATATTCACGGAAGTAAAACAAGTTATACATTTTTGAAATACCGAATGGAGCAAGATCAGCTTAAAGTTTTTTGGGTTCATTAATGTTTAAAGTTTAAAATAAAAAAAGGTACATCTTGATTGATGAATTAATCAATTCTCAAAAATCTCTTTATACACGATGTTTTGTGTATAAACATTACTGTTGTTCAATTTAAATCGTTGATAAAGTTTTCCTTTAAGACTTGTTTCAGATATATTGACTTTAATGTTTTCGCGTTTCCGACATCTTGAAAAAGCCACATTTAATTGTCTGCATTCAAAAAAAGAGCATAAGATAAATAAACACAAATAATTATAAGGTTCAATATAATAGGAAATAAATAAATTATTTAATGAATTACAATTCAAAATAAATTGGCATCGTCCCCTTTTACACCGGTTCGTTCAGTATAATTTCAATCTGTTTCGAAATATTCCTCTCTCGCTCTCTTGTATTAAAAATTCAATTCTCGTATTCTTTCTTTGACGACAACCGTACGGGTTTTGACCTATTTATATTATGATTCAAATAAACATTATGAAGGTAAAATACATGTAACAGCCCGTCAATAATGACGGAAGTAAATCAAAAACGTTAATATATGGAGTTTTCAATATTCATAATTGACCTTTCAATATTCAAGTCAACTCTTCTTAAAAAATACATCATTTGCCATTTTCATTTTTATGTTTTATAATCATATCAAGAAGTGACAGCTGTCGAATAATATTGGAAAAATAAAGATAGATTGAAACATGTTTTGAATAAAGAATTCCTTTTTCAGTACTAATTATTAACACAATAAAGTACCGTTCCAATGATGATATTCAGAATTAAAAAAAAAGACATCGAACAAAAATGCAAAAAAAAAAACGATGTTCAAATTATGTATCGAAGCATCTCTGTTTTTCCAACTGTTTTTTTTTTCCATTCTTTTTGTAGTGTGACCGATGCACAAACGGCGAGAATTATTTATGTTGATATTTATATTAGATTTTCCAAAAAAACCAAAAATAAGGATTCATAGTTCTAATGTCTTAATTTATAGACCATTGATGATAAATGATTCAACAAAAAACATGAATTTAGAAAAAATATCAACACAACTGCCATTTCGCTTTATTGATGAAAACATAACAAAAAAAAACACACGCATAATAAAGTATTCAGTATAATAATTGAAAGTATGTAAACAAACCAAGAGTGTCGATTGTTTGAGTTGAAAAAGGTCTTTCGGAGTGTTGTACTGTATGGTTTGAGTTTCAGAGTGTTGTATCAGATTTTAAGTCACTTTATATGTATTCAACATACGCTGTGAGTAATTTTTTTCTTCCGTACTCGTCCATGGATAAAACTAGCTTGGAATTGAATTCACCAGGAATCGAACATGTAACGTCCACTTACTAAGCGTGAGTGCTAACCATTAAATCATGATGATCTGCTATTATAAATGAACTCACGTGAAACAAGGTTAAAAATTATGTCTAAAATCAAGATGTAAACGATGAATAACAAACCTTCAAATCATCACACTGTTGGCACTTGGAAAACCACTTCTCAAGTTTATAGAGATGTCTTAATTATTACGATACAATAGTCTGTGAAGTTAGTGCAGATATCTTGATTATTCTGAGTTAATAGTCTCTGAAGTTTGCATGAATGCCCTAATTTAGCGCAGTCTCTGAAGTAGGCGCAGATGACTTGATTATTACGACATAATAGCCTGTGAAGTTAGTGCAGATATCATGATTATTATGAGATAATAATATCTGAAGTTTGCATGAATATCCTTATTTAGTGCAGCCTCTGAAGTTAGCGCAGATGACTTGATTATTACGACATAATATCCTGTGAAGTTAATGCAGATATCGTGATTATTATGAGATAATAATATCTGAAGTTTGCATGAATGTCCTTATTTAGTGCAGCCTCTGAAGTTAGCGCATATGACTTGATTATTACGACATAAAATCCTGTGAAGTTAGTGCAGATATCATGATTATTATGAGATAATATTATCTGAAGTTTGCATGAATATCCTTATTTAGCGCAGCCTCTGAAGTTAGCGCAGATGACTTGATTATTACGACATAAAATCCTGTGAAGTTAGTGCAGATATCATGATTATTATGAGATAATAATATCTGAAGTTTGCATGAATGCTCTTATTTAGCGCAACCTCTGAGGTTAGCGCAGATAGATGACTTGAATATTACGACATAATATTATGTGAAGTTAATACAGATATCATGGTTATTATGAGATAATAATATCTGAAGTTTGCATGAATGCCCTTATTTAGTGCCGCCTCTGAAGTTAGCGCAGATGACTTGATTCTTACGATATAAAAGCCTGTGAAGTTAGTGCAGATATCATGATTATTATGAGATAATAATATCTGAAGTTTGCATGAATGCTCTTATTTAGCACAACCTCTGAGGTTAGCGCAAATAGATGACTTGAATATTACGACATAATAGTCTGTGAAGTTAATACAGATATCTTGATTATTACGAGATAATAGTCTCCAAAGTTTGCATAAAGGTCCTAAGTTAGCGCAGCCTCTGAAGCTAGCGCCAATGACTTTATTACGACATAACAGTCTGTGAAGTCAGTGCAGATATCTTGATTACTGTGAGATAATAGTCTCTGAAGTTTGCATGAATGCCCTAATTTAGCGCAGCATCTGAAGTTAGCGCAGGAGATTTGATTATTATGACATAATAGCCTCTAAAGTTAGCACAGATTACTTATTAATTAAGTTAATTATTTCGACATAATCCGATAAATGCAATATGACTAACTAAAAAACCGAAACCTTTTAGACCGCTACCTCCATGTTTTTTTCTTTAAAATGATATCATATTGTGCCGTATCAATTATAATCGAGCCTTTGCTTTATAATCACTAGAGTAGACATGGAATATGCGTTTCATTAACACGTATTGGTAACACTACCGCATGTAAAGAAGGCAACAACATTCAACAACGTACTTGGTGCGTGTGAGTATTGCTACCAGACGAATTCTTTTTACTAATCTTGGAACCTATATTTAATTTTTTATGTACAATCGGGAATTGAGCCCGAAACTGCCGGGAGAAAGTCTGCCTTAAGTGAGCGGCTAAAAATTAGTACCATTCACCCTGTAGATCAACGATCCACTGGTTATGGTATACGAACAACAGTCTAGTTGTTCGCAAACAAGCAAGCGTCTAAATATTGAAATATGTAATTAATACTCCTGCAAAAAAATCGGCAATATATTAAGGCTGACTTCTAACAACGATATTTATCAACAAAGCCTAGGGTTATCTAGTTAAAAGTATAGAATGCATTGTATTTGCTAAGCGCTTATGTACGAGTAAATTGCCTTCAGATTTCACCCTTAAATTATGCAAATAACATGTATGGAACTTATATCACATTCCATATTATATATAAGAGGTATTATTTCCTTTGTGTGTTTGTTAAATTTTGTTGTTTACACAAATTTTCTCAATTCAAATTCTAATGTATTTTTATCACACAATAAATAAACAGGGTAAGTATAGGTTAATGACAAGGTTAACATGTCAACTTGGTCAGGTTAGCGCGGTGGTTAATCAGTTAAACAACACCCATCTGTCAATTATACAAGAAGTAAAGATGTATGTATAGGTGCCTATATTATGTAAATTTGCTTACAAAGGGACAGGAGGCGGAGGAGAGAATCGAGAGGGGTACTAGTGGTACCTCAATCTTTGTAACTTTCATCAAGTGGTATAATTCAAAAAAAGTTTTCAAACCCTTGTTGTAGACGTCTTTAAACGAAAATCTCTGTTGAGGTCCCAAGTTTAGAGTTTGGAAGGAAGACGTCTCTCCCAGTCGGGAGTCACGTTTATTGGGCCATTACGAAGAAGATAATGGCTCATAAAACTGATGAAAAAACTTATAATCTTAAGTGTAATTATACGAGTACTGTTTGATTTTCAACCCTTAAGAAACTTATGCCTCGGTTTAAAAAATAGTTTTTTTTAAAGAATAGCTATTATTAATATCATCATTGACAACCAGGGTCCATCCACTGCTAGATGAAAGTCTCTCCAAGTTTACTCTAAATAGTTCGGGTTTTTGCTCGTTCATGCAATGTGATGCTGCCATGCTTCCTGATTTCATCTATCCAGCGTACCTTCGGTCTTCTTCTGAGCCTCTTTATGTCTCTTGGGTACCATTGGATTATTTCGGATGTCCATCGGGAGTCTGACATTCTGGCTACGTGTCCTGCCCATTGCCACTTCATTCTTTTGCACACCTTTATAACGTCTTCTACCTTTGTTATATTGCGAATCCAGGTGTTTCGTTTACGATCTCTTTTAGTATATACCAACATGCATCTCTCCATGCCCCTTTTTGCGGTCTGGAGCTTTTGTGTGTTCTTTACTGTGAGCGTCCATGTCTCGCAGCCGTACGTAAGTACTGGGAGAATACACTGGTTGTAGACCCTTCGCTTCAAGGATATTGGGAGATTACTTTTGAAGATGTTGTTCAAACATCCAAATGATATCCACGCTAGTTTTGCCCTTCGTGCTATTTCCTCCGATATGCCACCTACAAAGGAAATACGTTGGCCCCGATACACATATTCCTGGACAAGTTCTAGCGGCTTTCCATCTACGTTTATTGGTGTTGGGGTAGCAAAGCTGTTCATCATATATTTGGTTTTTGATATATTCATTTTTAAACCAACTTCTTTACTGAATTCTGCCAATTTTAGCAGTTGGTGCTGAAGATCATTCGGGTTTTGTGAAAATATAACGATATCGTCTGCAAATTTCAAATGGCTCAGGTATTTTCCATTAATCACCAGGCCTTTATGGTCCCATTCTAGAATGGGACTATTAATATATTCAGTATTAAACTAAGGGAAATCGTATGAGAAGATGTATTGGTGCAGAAGAGGTGAAGAATGCGTATCGAGTTAAGATTTTTTGACGGCTATCCTCTCTGCCTATCCTGACAGGGAAATGACGTGATGGTATGTATGTATGCAAGTTAGGTTATCTCTTGTATCTCTCTACACAAATAATTGAACTGATATATGCGAAAAGGATCCAACCGACGTGGTTTTGTTGAGTTGATTGTAATTTTTTGTTCCAATTGTTGCGGGCTCGATTCCAATAGAAAAAATAGGATTGTAGTCGGGTTTATGGGCGTATGGCAAAAGGTTGCCACATCGCAATACTCCCGCTATGTTCTCTTCTAATCAACCCGTCTCTCTTCCTTAAGTGAAAACTGAGACCATTCTGAATATTCCTAGTTTTCACAATTAAATTATTCAGCATTCGATCTGGTTAGATGAAATAGCCACAAGCCAAGCCTTGTAATGCTTTATAAAATCGATGTGAGGCAACACTATTTTATAATATGAGGTTAAACTGTCGTTCCCTTCCAACCGACCACAAAAAAAATCAAGAGGCCTAGAGTGAAAATCAGACATACTCGTACAATATTTTTTTAATGAATGACTAAATATGGGATGAAGTAATAAGGGATGAATGTGAACTTAAAGGTCGATGTATTGAGTAAAATGAACAAAAGCATTTTGAGATGGTTTAAGCACGTAGAATGAATGAATGAAAAAAAGACTAACAAAATATATCTATAATGCAACTATGATTGGAAAGCGTGGTAGAGTAAGATCAATGAAAGTATGGTTGGATCATGTGAATGATATTTAAATAGAAATAAATGTAGAAAGCCATGGAAATCATAACAGCTACATGAGAAAGTGCATGAATGTTGTAAAAGAGGTGAAGGATGTATGTTGAAATAGGAAAACATGTCACTTGTCTTTTCCACCTACTCCTATGGGAAATGGCGTGATGGTTTGTATGGATATGTATGGTGTTAACATAAGTTGTGTCCGTTTTTTTTTTCAATTTAAAAATGAGCACCAAAAGTAAAACAAAATGGTAAATGTTATACGTCATTCGAAAGAAAATTTTCTGTTCTACAATATATTGTGTTTGCTTTTACGTTACATATATTATTTTATTTGATTACAAACCTTCAAAATGGAATGTCAAGTAGACGAAAGTGAGCATTTTCGACACCTCCTTCTGTTCGCGTTCAATCGATGGAATAAAGCTGCCAAAGCTGCTCGCGATATTTGCGAAGTGTATGGCGAAGATGCTATGAATGAAAGGACAGCTCGTCGATGTTTTTTTGCGTTTCAGAGACGGTAATTTCAACCTGAAAGACATGGAGCGTTCCGGACGACAAGTGGACTTTGATGAGGACCGCTTAAACCATACTATTCATGAAGAAAACGTATTATAATGGTGACAACTTAGCATAAAAACACAATAAAAAAGTAAAAATATGGAAACCCGTTGACTAACATCCCATTATGGTACGAATACTAAAATGTATTTGATTAATTTTATTTGTATATCAAATTAAGCACTAATTGCTTGAGGATGGTGCTTGATTAATGCAATAAAACTAGTCAAGGAAAGAAAGATTAAAGCGCGATAAAAAAAATTTTAATAAAACTATCGACGATAGTTTTTAACATTAATCGGTAGTTTCAATATATATCTGTCCAGTTGAGTTGTAGCACACTGCATCGAGGCAAGTTATGTGTTAAGTGCTAAGTACTATATACTCGTAAATGGATGAAGCGCAATCTTAAGAGAACTCACTTAAGAAGCGTAATCCATTTTAGATAAGTCGCCTAAGTACCATTAAAAGCCTGCCAAACCTCAAGTACCACCCTAGAGAATTACTTAGGAAAGGGGGTAGTATCCATTAGGCCAAGAGCGGGATATGGAGTCATTACAAAAGAATGTTAGTTAGCACTGGTATTTTAAGCCTGAAATATTTTGTCCATTCTTGAAATGACGACCTATATGGCCTAGTTTGTGTATTTATTTATTCAAAAAAATAATACATTTACATTTTAGTAACATGTATTTAACTTACACTTATCATTTTATATTCAAGAACTTATGTGTATATTTAGTAACATTTATTTGACTTACATATACAATATTTAACTTATGTGTATATTTAGTAACATATATTTAACTTATGTGTATATTTAGTTACATATATTTAACTTATGTGTATATTTAGTAACATATATTTAACTTATGTGTATATTTAGTAACATATATTTAACTTATGTGTATATTTAGTAACATATATTTAACTTATGTGTATATTTAGTAACATATATTTATCTTACACCTATCATTTTATATTCAAGAACTTATGATTTCTTTCACTCACAAAAACGATTCATTAACATATAAAGCACATAGGCAACGAAACTCTCGCCTTCTTAAATATGTACTTTTTTTGTTTCGTTTGAAACCTTTGTAGTAACGTATACACCATTTTGATATTTTATTATTTTGAGTTTTTAGAAGCCGAAAAACATCATGATTTTTCGAGGGGTAATAAATGGACATCCTTATTATATAATATATCACACCCTTTTTTGGTATACTTTGACAACTTAAAAATACTTTTGCCGCCCGTGTATCTAGTTTAAAAAGCATATCCATTATTCTCGAGTATTGGCTGGGGAATATTTCTTGTGCTTATAGTATGTGAACTTCGGAAAAGAATGCAAAACTATTGTATTCTAAGCAAAAAAAAAAAAACTTAACATAACCTCACTAAAACTAACCTAACATAAACTAGCCTAACATAAACTAACTTAACATAAACTAACCTAACCTAAGGGGTATGCCACATGATATTTATCTTGTATCTCACAACCAATGAAATAAATAACTAATCTTACTTCAATAAGTCATATCAAATATTTATTAATATTGAAATTGAAATCATAGTATAAATAGGCCAAAACTAATACGATGGTTGTCGTCAAAGAAAGAATACGAGAATTGAATTTTATTTATTTATTATTACACGTGACAAGAAATATACACAATTTGTGAAAAAACAACAGGTAATTTAATTTGGACATACAATTTTAATGGATCTGGGTTTGTTGCCTTTGATTGGTCGTATCCCCAGTAAACTAGGATTTCGCCTGTATCTCACTGAGGATATTTAGCATAAAAATATAAATCGATACATCTTTCCGATTTTTGATTACACAAAAACAAAACCCCTTTGCACGTTCTCATCAACCTGACAAACAGTGACACTCAATTACAACTGGAAACATCATGCGAAATTAAATTCATCACTCCAGAAAGACCAAAAATATTCATCCCACAATATACCGCACACAATCATAAGAATAAAAATTAAAACAAAAAATACACATAAACACAAATTCAAAAACAACCAAAATTAAAACAAGAAGAAACCCACACTCACGAGCTCACACAATATCGAAACATATATTTCGCCTCTTTCATATCCGTACACCTTCTCGTACAAGTCTTATGATATGTATGACTTCTTACATTTCCTTCTTTTAATATATCATTCGTTTTTCTTTCCTCCGTCTTTGCACTGCATATTTGTTTTGTTAGTGTTTGCCCATTCATTCGTTCCACGTGCCCAAACTATCTCAAAAGACTCTCCTTCATCTTACTTATCCGCTTTATGTTCACATTCATCATTAATTACTTCATTCTGTAATCAAATAATTGAAGCCACAAAATCATATTTGAAATATACGTTATCAAATAATTTATTTTAGTGAATTTTCTGGAATAAAGTATAAAAACATTGCCATGACAACCAGTCACTGATAGTAAGATTAAAAAAAGTTCAATATCTACATTAATTTGTAGATAAACCAAATAGATTCGGTAATCATCCGTGGAAGAATGATGGATGGAATATCAAATTGGAAAAAAATACAGCTTTTAGGTTACTGTTCTTCCCTATTAATCGAAATACTTCATTTTGCAAATATCAAGATAAGTTTTTCATTAAAAAAATAGAATTGGCACTCCAGGTGATCTTCTTCTTCCCAGTGTCATGTCAGGTCCCCCCAACGTTGAATATCACTTGAGAGTAGGCATCTTTGTCCCAGGCAACCTGAAAAAGATCTCCAACGCCCTTTATGCAATTCCAATCACGTATATTGCGGAGCCAGGAGATTTTCCTCCTGCCAACACCTCTTCGGCCTTCTATTTTGCCTTGGATGATCAGGTGCAGTAATTTGTACTTTGCTCCTCTAAGTTCATGACCCAAGTGATCTGTTCAGAAGTAATTATATGTACGAATATATTCGATGATATCCACAGCTGTTTCACTAGTTTTAAATGCCTTTCTGAGTTGTCGAATTCGCTTAAATCATTCGAAGACGTTGCAGCCTTCATCATCAAGCGTAACTCAAATCACCCATAACCACTACAAAACGAGTGAAATATAATTGGTGATGAGGCTATGTATTGTAGTTCCAGTCTGTAAAAATAGTTCATCTAGTGTAAATTCTCGGACGCTCTAGACTTGTGCGAGTGTTGTTGCTTCTTCACGCGCGGAATACTATTATCAACACGTGCAATAGAGAACCGCGAGTTTCGTGACTAATTTTTAATGTTTTAAAACTTGAAGGCAGGATTATTGGGGCAGATGACAATATTGTTTCTCAGTCACGCTCTTCAATATATCCAAATCACCAATTCGGATTTATTGAAGGATACCGTAGAAATAAAAAAAAAACCCTTCCAGCATTGACTACAAGAAACAGGTAGCTTTTGTCTACGTATGAAAACCAGTACTCGGCCATTTTTTTTCAATTTTCCGTAAGCTGTGACATGCGACCCATTGTAATATTTGTATCGAAATCAACCTAAAATGAGAAATTGCACAAGACTCAACGTATATACGACCTTAAAAAATTGAGATGAAATATTTTTCTAACCGATTTCTTAAATATTATTTCAGCAGTGAAAGCCGCTTTGAATAGGAATACTGATTGAAATAATAAACCCAAAGGTCAGGCAGGGTAAAGTATATAGATCTCTTGACAAACTGTGTCAAGAAATATTTTATGCCCCCCTTACGATATAAGAGGAGTGAGGAGTGATCTTCCGAACCAAGAAATGGGAAATATTTCAAACAATTTTGTGAGAATTGTTCAAATATAATAAACGTTCAGTAAATATATCGTTCAAGATCAGGTAACTTGGGCAACATGAGATTTCAGAGAAGTGGTAAAAAAGACCGCCAAAAGTAGATTTTTTTTAAAGATGATTAATTCAAATATGTTTTATAATATGAACGAAAATTGTAAATTGATGACATTTACCATATAACATACAGCTATTATTCGTAACAAAATATTACTTCAATAACACTGCTTTTAAATTTTGAAATTTATCTTACTAGTGATATAAAAAAAAAGTTTTAACTCCATCAAATGCATTATCTTCCAGATCATAGACATTAGCAATTTTCCATCTGTTGTTCTGACATATACGAGTATGTAGATTAAAACAAGCAAATAATGAACTAAGATGTTAAGTCCAAAGGTGTTAGTTTATAACACCTTGAAGAACACCCCTGTCACTAGCTAGTGTTTGACCTTAAATCTCACACTCCAGCAATTATCTTTCTCTAAACTAGCTTGCTCCAGAGGATGACCGAGTAATCTGGTCTACCCTGCAGCGATCCAGGCTGACACCAGGTGAGCCCTTTTAATAGCGGAGCTTAGTCCCCGGAGCTGGGACTTACTTCCTATTTCTCTACGGAGAGGGTCTTCGTACCCTCTCATGTAGTGTAAGTCCCTCCATATAACGGTTTGTTAGGTCCTTATTCGTCATATGCTATATATGTACGTTTTTTTATTAAATTTAATTTCATCTATTATAAAATATTTACTATCATGTTTCGTTGGATTAGAAAGGTGACTGGAAGAATATATCATAAGTGTTTTCAGCCACCGTTTTGTAGATATGGAGAACGAAGTTATCTTATTCCTCAACAACACATTTCAAATATCGTTTTATATACTTTTCATATAAAACTAGATGAACATTTATTCCCATGGGTAAATTTCCTTAGATATTCAATACTTACGAATCCCATGTAATCACGTTTATATGTAATTCGGACTGTTCGTAATTTCAACACCCACACAATTAAATTTTTAAATAATCCATTATCACTCGTTCAGCATCCTAAACAAATTGATACAATGTTTTAAAATGTGAGATAATGTGACTCCCACAAGTTCCAAAATTGTGGGATAGCACAAGTTCCATGATGAATTATGAATCGAAAATTTTAGCATATTTTGATCTCCGTGATTTAATATGGTGAAAAAGGTTACGGGTCAAGAATATATTAAAAAATGGGTGTGCTGATCGTGCGGTTAACAAAGTGTAATTCAGTGTAGATCATACTTTGAAACTCACATTAGCGCCTCCTCTCGGAAAAGAACAAATATTTTTTTGTATTTTACGGGGATACCTATGAACACACTTGATCTCATGAGATTTATCTGCACCAGATTTACTATAAAATATCTAAAATCCTGCACCAAACAATATATAATATCAGCTAAAACATATTTTCCCAAACTTTTTCCCCCCGTAGACCACTTGGCAATTTTTTTGTTTTCCGTAGACCCCCTGCCTGCCTAATATTGAATTTTCCTAAACTTATTAACTTCGAAGTGCTTTTGACAGCTGACACAGTGCTGTTCACCTTGATAAGGTTTTTTGTAGAGTGAACAATTGTAAAAAAGAAAAACATGCACAATTTTTATTCGTACCTTTATTGAAAAGACACAAAATGCAAGTAAATATTTGGCTTTAGAACGAAACGAATCAAAACCTAGTGAAATTTTTACATAAAATGAATACACAAATAATACTGTTAATGAGAGAGATGAACCTGATGCTCAGATAGCAATGATTCAATATTTGGCTTCAAATTAGTGAGGTATAGTTTTAAATCTCCACGTCCAGTGATTTCCATTCGAATTTTTTGTATAAGGTCTTTCAAATTGAGCGATTTTTATTAAATATTTTTAAATTCTTGAATAAAACACACAATTTGCTTTGATTTCAAAAAACTTTTTATTGGCCACTGAAGTATAATGTAGGACATTTAAACACAAAAAATAATATCCGCCAAATGTCCACCTCTTGCAGTTCCACAGATGTCCACTCTTTTGTCAAAATTTTCGATGACATTTTGGCATAATTGCGGTTCTAACTCTTCAATAACGCGAATAATTTCGTCCTTGAGCTCAGGAATTGATCGAGGGTCATTATTATAGACCTGACTTTTCACGTAACCCCAGAGAAAATAATCCAACGGAGTCAGATCACATGATCTCGGTGGCCAATTAACATCACCGCTTCCGGAGATTACAATACATAAAACAATTCAACAATTTGAACACTTTGTGTATTGTATAAGACATCTATTTTTATAAATGCCATACATTACACTTCTCAAATGTCACAAGACCCAGACAAGTTCGCGTCGCCATCTGTGTTTTATCCTAGAATTAAAAAAATCGCTCAATTTGAAAGACCCTATATAAGTATGATATTTTCTGTCTAATATAAGTATTATGTACACACAATCTGTGTTAGGTGTACTCGTAATAAGATATTTACGGAACGTCTAAATATTGATCATGATCTGCCTAAATGGGATCCGCTCAGGTGGACCACCATTTACATCTCGTGCACCCCCAATTTCTTTTCTCGCTGACATAGACCCCCTTCAAGTCGAAATCGACCCTTGGGGGTCCATATATACCACTTTGGGAATCTTTGAGCTAGAACAATAGATACAGTGTTGCCGGTAAAAATGTAAAAGACATAAATTAATTTTCATTTTTAAAAACCCAAGTTGGGTGGCAGATATCGATTAGTTATTTTTATTTATCATTTTATAAAAATAAAAAAAAAAAGTTTGTTATCGTTTTTGTGAAATGGTATTTTAGTAAAATATTTTATCTTTATTTTGTGCCAACATTTCGCATGATACGATGCGAACTTTATTTTTTTTTTTACTGAACTTGGATAAATTGATCCTTTTGTTGGAGCGTATTTTCCATTTAAGGAAATATCTCTAAGTGGATTATACGACTCGGATACATTTCCATTTCAATTCTTATTCATTATATTTATTTTTGTAAATCTGTTAGAGGCAATTCAAGTAAATGGATAATGTTATTTTATTCGTTCACTTGATTGATGTTTTTATGAAAAAACAATTTTTTCGTTTGAATTCTAAATCTTAAAGTAGAACTGAAAAAAACGTGAAGAAAATAATTGAACAACCTTCGAATGATTTATCAACCAAGGTTTCGGTTTTAACTTTATGGACTTCGTATTATAAGATTTAACAATAACTTACTTTGTTATTCCACTAATTACATTTATCCCCATTCCATGTGTTTCAACCTTCTATCCCGAGGCTATGTTCAACCGGAATGATATCGGTTTGTTACCAGAGCAGTGGTCAGACTGGTGTTATTTTAAATCAGAAATGTATGTGTTCTATTGACCCAAAGGAACTCATTCCGCCCGAAGAGAGCCTCGCGATAGGAGTTTCGCGACGCGTGAAGCGGGGATTTATGTTAATAGCGGAATAACAAAGTAATTTATTGTTATAAAGACTGTCCCAATAAGAACGCTGGATTAAGTTTTGAGCGCCGGATTTAGGCTTGTATGCATGCAGATCTTTCGGTGCAAGGTGCTTCTTGAAACGTTTAATTCTTGTGAACGATGATGAATTGATGTTCCTGGGGTTTCAGTTACACTTTCTCTCACTGTGGCTATGTTTACGAGTGAACGCCCGCTACGAGGATGCATGGGTGACTTACTGTCCAGAATCAAACCAGTTTCCTCAATTTTTTTAATTAATTTTCGAATTGATGACACATTGGGGCCATTATTTCGACCGAAAATTCCACGAATTTTACGAACTGTTTCAGCAAAACTTTCCCCATTTTTAGAGAGTTTTAAGAATAGTGAAACGGTTTTTTTTTCGTGTAATTTTCCATATTTACTAATCACAAGATTGATAAGATGGCATACATGAAATTTTTAGAGCTGCCAACCTTATAAAAAAATGGCGCGAAATTTAAATCTACCACTCTTATTGGGACACCCGATAAATACAATCTTCCAATGTTGTTGATTGATGACCTCAATAATCTCCGGCTTAGTCAACAAGACATTTGACTTCAAACAGGAGGGCATCGGTTTGTTCCCAATGTCCCGTAAAAAAGGGCCTAAGTCTGTTAAAAAAGATTATCTTGTAACAGTATTTGTTCGCGACGAAAATGTATCTCAGTGTTGTTGCCTCTTCACGTACTATAACGAACTGCGAGTTTCTTTCTAAATTCAGTGGTTCTAAACCTCGAGGTTCGATTACTGGATCCAAAGACAATGCTGTTTTCCGGCTATGCTCTTTGATTTGTGAAAATTTACTTAATTAAGGAGTTATAATATAATTCCGACATTATCATGATAATAATGATATTATCATTTCATCACAGGTCTTGCTTAGTTTAGTGGTTATCTATATCCTTAAAATGGAAGCTTTTTTGTGTTAGTTCTTTTATTCTGCGTTTTTCCTTTCCTTTAAAACGATATCAATTGGAAATGTATTGTGGATGGTAAAACGAGTGAAGTGGTTGTCTATATCAAGAAAATGAAGGCTTTTTCCTTTAGTTCTGCTACTCGACATTTTTTTCTTTCCTTTAAAACGAAGCCAATTGGAAATGTTGTATTGTGGATTGTAAAACGAGAGAAGTAGTTGTTTATATCAACAAAATAGAGGCTTTTTGTTTTAGTTCTGCTACTTGACGTTTTTTTCTTTCCTTTAAAACGATGCCAATTGGAAATGTATTATGGATGGTGAAACGAGTGAAGTGGTTGTCTATATCAACAAAATGAAGGCTTTTTGCTTTAGTTCTGCTACTTTACGTTTTTTTTCTTTCCTTTAAAACGATGCCAATTGGAAATGTATTATGGATGGTGAAACGAGTGAAGTGGTTGTCTATATCAACAAAATGAAGGCTTTTTGCTTTAGTTCTGCTACTTTACGTTTTTTTTCTTTCCTTTAAAACGATGCCAATTGGAAATGTTTTATGGATGGTAAAACGAGTGAAGTGGTTGTCTATAGCAACGAAATGAAGGCAGTTTCCTTTAGTTCTGCTACTCTACGTTTTTTTCTTTCCCTTAAAACGATGTCAATTGGAAATGTTGTATTGTGGATGGTAAAACGAGTGAAGTAGTTGTCTATATCAACAAAATAGAGGCTTTTTGCTTTAATTCTGCTACTCTAAGTTTTTTGATCATTTCATTTTGTAAATGATATGCATAAAATAATGTTAATATTTGGACCAACATTTATTATTTTTAGACAATTATAAGTTTGCTAAGCTGAAACATTAAGTAATTTAGTAAGTAGTAAATGATTAGATTTTATATATGAACTGAAATGAACGCATTCATCCATAAAGCTATAATCTAAATTATAGATATTTTTATAACATTTTAATTAATCTTTGTGCGCCCTCTTCTTCTTGACGCTCCTACGCAAATGCCTAGATTTGCATTTGAGTTAAATGGCTCTGTTGATAATGGTGCCAATGAATACAATTATTTATACATTGTAAATATACGAAATGAAGTTCGTTGGAGATATTCGAGAAAACCCCGAGGCAGTGTTTGGCAGTCACTACTTTCAATTATATAGTAGTTATCTTAAAATTATTCATCATATTTTCTTGCTTTCTCAAACACACTCAATCTGTATAAAATTATTATTCAGACCAAAGAAAATTGCTTTTTTGGCATACTTTAACAAAGACGTTTTTCCCATTTTTTTCTATGTCTCGGATAAAATCAACCCTAACGATATTGTATCTGACGTCTCCGATTTGGAGGACACTCTAATGACGTTTACGCCCCTCCCAGCGACATGGCCAACCCAAAATGCAAATTATTTGAGCTGCTTGTCTTATGAATATTTATTCGGGTTCAAGTTTCAAGAACCAAAAAGATTTATGTATCCATCTCGGGACTGTTTTTACTTCAGGGATACATATTTTTTCATTTTTATAGAAAATACTTTTGTTTGTGGAAGCTATAATTTTTTCTGGTAATTTGTGGCCATTAACAGCTCAAGTAAATCTACTGATGTACTGCGATAATAGTAATCTATTTGGCTGGAGTATCTATGCAATTATGCCAAATCTCTTTACCTATGGACTAGGGAAAAAGCAAAAAAAATAATGTCTAATTCAGGACCCAACTGTGAAGCTGCCTGGTTTCTCATTGTTTGTTTGTTGCAGTACGTATTTATTTATTAATTGACAAAATAAAAAAATTAAATATCCTCTACATATAACTGTATTAAATATAAAATAATAAATCATCTCTCTACACTTGTCAAAACAGAACTTACAATTCAAGACGCAGATATTTTGTAAAATATGATGCTTCAAAAAATATCAATGAATGCAAAATGCAAAGTAAAAAAAGGAATAAAATGCAATTAAAT
Source organism: Odontocerum albicorne (assembly GCA_949825065.1). Lineage (NCBI taxonomy): Eukaryota > Metazoa > Arthropoda > Insecta > Trichoptera > Odontoceridae > Odontocerum > Odontocerum albicorne. The sequence goes on from OX463855.1 coordinate 6,817,917, forward strand.
TATTTCAATCGAATTGACCGTTTTAAAGCAATTTCTTCCTACGAACCCTATTTTATTTCGTAATTATTATTGGTATACATGACTATATATTGAACATTTTGAAAACAATATTTGATAAAAGATAATAAAAATCATAGATAAATAAATCTCAAGGTCAATAGGGATGGGAATCGTACAGGAGTTAAAAAATGGAATATTTTGAGATAAATAATTCTTCATTAGTTATATAAATAAATTTGGTGTTACTAGGTGAAACTCCACAATTATTATAAAATTATAACACGGGAACTTTGTTTAATTCCACTTTATTTATTGCAAATCACAATGCATTTTAATACTTATTGTGTAATCATCACGTAAGTTATAAAGATCTGAACTGCAAATCACAATGCATTTTAATACTTATTATGTAATCATCAGGTAAGTTACAAAGATCTGAACTGCAAATCACAATGTATTTTAATACTTACTGTGTAATCATCAGGTAAGTTATAAAGAACTGAACTGCAAATCACAATATTGAAATGCATTTTGCTGTGTTATGAATAAGGTGGAATACAACAAAGTAACCGTATTTAATTTTATATTAATGTTTCTTTAGTTAAATTTCGGTAAGAATTTAGCACATTTGATTCAGCAATGAAGATCGTTTCAAAGTCGAGCCAAGTGAACTGCAAATATTAGATGGTGTAGAATGCTCGAAATACTTTTTCAAACCCAAAACATGTAATTTTGGCGATAATTTAATATTTACTAATGTATCACAGTGTATATTTGTTTGTATGTTATATATAAATGTAATAATTATATTAAAAAATACATACATTTATCAAAAGAAAAATTTGTTAATATATGCGGCGAAGAATTCTGAGGTTGGAATTGTTGCCACGAAAAATTGAGTCTGGAAAGTATTGTAGAGAATTGTGGCCGAGAAGAATTATTGGCGATGAATTGTGGGCTAAGAATGTTACAGACACAATTGAAAACTGAGGTAGCTTTGGTGCGATGCACTAGTTGATAAGCCTTACCCCAAATATATGAAGATCCCATAGGAAAGTGAAAAGAGGACCTATCGGATAGCATATAGTGCATATCTTTTTCATAAGAAATATGCTCTCCTATAAAATTCCTGTCTTGAAAGGTTTGCGATCATCTTGAACTTTGAGGCATCAGCTCTGAATAAAGTTATGGTACCACAGTAAAACCACTCAAGTAATTTATTTAACCAGGATTTCCTCTGCAATATTCATCCAATACTAACATAGTCATCTTCTGTTGCGAATAAAACATATACTTCAACAACTAGCAACAGTTCTATGCCATTTGGCTCCTGCTTCTGTTCGCTCTCAAATGTGCTGATTATTTATATTCTTGAGTGTGTTACACTGTAAATTTATATATCTTTTGCGCTGCTAACCATACTTTCTTCTGTTATCGTTCATCTTACCTAACCTAACCTAACCCAACCATACTTTCTTCTGTTATCCTTCATCTTACTAAAGTGGTTATTTCTCGGGAGCTTGCAGTCAGGCAGCGATAACATAAGAAATCAATACTTGAATTTATACGTAACACGCATGAATAATATATCGTTTTTTTAGTACTAAATAAACGTGATAAGTTGGCAACCCCTAGGGTATAATTTGAAGTGGAATATTCATCACATATGAAATGGGAATCCACCATATAAAAATATATTCCGCTCAAATCCCAGCGGAGAGTGATAATAATATATAACCCCTCAAATTTTACTCTCCTACACTGATTGATGTTGGGATGAATATTTTGGACTGATTTAGAGATAAATATTTTGTACGTGAAAAAAAATATAACACGTTCTTCAGGCTCTTGAAGACAGGGCAATTAGATGAAAAAATATAATACGTTCTTCAGGCTTTTGAAGACAGGGCAATTAGATGAAAAAATATAACACGTTCTTCAGGCTCTTGAAGACAGGGCAATTAGATGAAAAAATATAATACGTTCTTCAGGCTCTTGAAGACAGGGCAATTAGATGAAAAAATATAACACGTTCTTCAGGCTCTTGAAGACAGGGCAATTAGATGAAAAAATATAACACGTTCTTCAGGCTCTTGAAGACAGGGCAATTAGATGAAAAAATATAATTCCTTCTCCAGGCTCTTGAAGACAGGGCGATTAGATGAAAAAATATAATATGTTCTTCAGGCTCTTGAAGACAGGGCAGTTAGATGAAAGCATAACGCCAAAAAAGCACTTTTAAAACGTCCTAGATTTAACAGATAAAGAGGCGTTCAAATTTATGCAGCAAAGAAAGCGATTCTTAGCAAATACTTAAAACAAGACTTAGGTACAGTGAGAGAACTTTATTCTTGTTTGAAGTAATCTTATTTGGAGTCAGAGAAAACGATTCATACAAAGAGCGTTTTCTAAATACTACTAACAAGAACAGAGTACAGTGAGAGTGAACTGTATTCTTGCTTGGAGTAATCTTATTTAGAGTTTATAGTCTTCAAAATACCTGCAGCATAGAAAACTATTCTTAAAAAGAGCGTTTTCTAAATACTACTAACAAGAACACAGTACAGTGAGAGTGAACTGTATTCTTGCTTGAAGTAATCTTATTTAGAGTTTAACGTTTTCAAAATACCTGCAGCATCGAAAACTATTTTTAAAAAGAGCGTTTTCTAAATACTCCTAACAAAAACACAGTGCAGTGAGAGTGAACTGTGTTCTTGCTTGGAGTAATCTTATTTAGAGTTTACAGTCTTCGAAATGCCTGCAGCATAGAAACATATTCTTAAAAAGAGCGTTTTCTAAATACTCCTAACAAAAACACAGTACAGTGAGAGTGAACTGTACTCTTGCTTGGAATAATCTGATTTGATGTTTCGAGTCTTCAAATTTCAACACCATAAAAAAAATTCTTACAAAGAGCTTTTCCCAAATACTCCAAACAAGAACACAGTACAGTGAGAGTCTACAAACACACAAACGTCGCTAGCAACATCAAACCTGAGAAAACCATACAAGACCAAGCCCAAAAAAATACCTAACCTCAACATCAATCTATTGGTAGTAATCTTTCGAGGGTGAATATGAAACAACTCTTGAGAAAAAGCTGTTCCATCGATCCAAAACGTGATTCTACTAAAAAAGATTAACACACATCATAGTATAAATAGGCCAAAACCCATACGACGGCTGTCGCCAAAGAAAGAATACGAAAATTGAATTTTGAATACAAGAGAGCGAGAGAGGAATACTTGGATTCTCTCCGAAAGTAATTCGAAATTTGAATCTCGGTGGGTCCGTGATAAATGAATTTTTTTGAATTTTTGAACCGATATACAAGGGGACGATGTATAAATAACATACGAGGCGTATCCAGAAAGTAAGTGTACTGAGGCTCTCACGACCGGATGGATTTTATTTTCGACATGTTGGCTACACTTCCGTGTAGCCTGACCCTTCCCCTCCGCAACGAGACCGGTTCGAGGTCAGTACGTTGAGAAGTGTCGACGTGACAACACGTTTCGTGAAAAGTGTAAATCCAATCTCCCGCCAAGTGCGAAATACGCGGCGTCATCCGTTATCTCGTTTGGAAAGGAAAACCTCCGGTTGAGGTTTATAATGAGGTGAAAACTGCATATGGTGATAAAGCTATGAATCGTACGAGTGTGTACAAGTGGTGTCGCGAGTTTAAAAACGGTCGTACGTCTGTGCATGATGATCAGAGGAGCGGAAGACGTTCAATTGTGACTGACGAAATTGACGAAATTGTTTTGGGACTGTCAAGGCATAATTTTAATTGAATATATGCCTCAAGGGGAGACCATCAACTCTGCAAGATACTGTGAGACCCTAAAAAAATTGCGTAGGGTGATTCAGAACAAGAGGAGAGGCATGCTGACAAAGGGAGTCTGCCTGCTGCACGACAATCCAGACCACACACGGCCAACGCCACGAAGGAACTGCTCGCCTCGTTTAAATGGGATGTACTGAACCATCCCGCGCATTCCCCTGACCTAGCACCTTCAGATTACTATCTCCTTACCTCCCTGAAGCTGCACATGGGTGGAAAAAGGTTTTCAACCAACAAGGAGGTAAAGGAGGAGGTGGAGAAGTGGACGGAGGGGTTGGCGGGAAACTACTTCGAGGAAGGCATCAAAAAGTTGATACCCCGCTTCACCACATGCATTGAGAGGAATGGCGACTATGTCGAAAAATAGCTTACATATGTACTACGGTAACCACGTAATTTTTTTGTTTAAATAAAAAAAATTGTAACTTACAAAAATTCAGTACACTTACTTTCTGGACTTACCTAGTATATTAGGTCCTTACATATGAAATTGGCGTTTTGTTTGGGAGGAACATAAAGTTGATTTTTTTTTAATATAATATATTTATTTAATCAAAGTATGTACCATTGCTATCTATGCACTTTTGCCATCTCATAGGTAGTTCATCGATCCCTTTACTAAAAAAACCATTCGGACGGGAATCAATAAAATCTTTGAAGTCGGTTTGGACTGCCCCATCGGAGTTGAATTTTTTCCCTTGCAAGAAGTTATCCAAATTTCGAAAAAAATAGTAATCTGTTGGGGGAAGGTCCGGAGAGTACGGTGGATGTCTTAGACATTCCAATTGAAGCTCTTCTAATTTGGTAGCCGTCTGTTGTGCAGTGTGTGGTCTAGCGTTATCATGAAGCAGCAGTGGCCTAGAGCGATTAACCAGCCTCGGTTGTTTAGCAGCTAGCTTTTCCATCATGGTTTGCAGTTGCTGACAATAGACATCTGCCGTAATCGTCTGGCCAGATTTAAGAAAGCTGTAGTGAACGACACCAGCACTAGTCCACCAAACGCTCACAAGTAACTTTTTTGGAGTCAATTTTCGCTTGGGGCATGGTTCGGCTGGTTCGGCAGGGTTCAGCCATTGCGATGAGCGCTTCCGATTATCATACAGGATCCACTTTTCATCACAGGTAATGATTCGATTCAAAATCCCTTCATTATTGTGCCGGTTGAGTAATGCAACGCAGCAGTCAACGCGCGTTTGTTGATTTGCTTCACTCAATTCGTGAGGTACCCACCTTTCAAGCTTTTTCACCTTCCCAATTTGCTTCAAGTGGATTAAAACAGTTTTATAACTAACACCGCAGCCTGCAGCTAACTCGGACGTGGTTTGCGATGGATCCGCTTCCACAATAGCCTTCAATTCTTCATTATCAACTTTGGTCTCCGGCCGTCCACAGGGCTTGTTCTGCAGGTCGAAATTTCCAGAACGAAAACGTTGGAACCAAAAACGCACTGTGTTTTCTTTTGCGGCACCGTCGCCATACACATCATTAATCCTTCGAGCCGTTTCTGCAGCACTGGTGCCACGGTGGAACTCGTACTCGTAAATAACGCGATATTTCAAGTTTTCCATTTTGTAAACTGAGTGACGCAAAGAAAAAAAACAATTGAGGAAAAAACAAATGAATTATAATTTTCGAAACACAAATACTTGAGTAAATAGCTGTATAAATTTTAATTTGGAATTCCTAACCAAAGAGAATATATTTGAGATCAAAGTTGCCAGTACGGCAAAACGCCAATTTCATATGTAAGGACCTAATATAAACAAATTCTACGTATATGAATATATATTTTCATAAATATAGAATTTGTTTGACTTCCGTGAATATTTCACGGGTTGCAACTAGTTGAACAATTATTCCCAAAAAACACGTAAAATTTTCAAATTACGTTTGGGAACAACTTTTCAAATAGACTCAGTAAAAGAAAAACAAGAAATAAAATTTAATTATAAATAATTAACATATAATTTCGTGTTAAAATATTCATAAGAAGTTTTTCTTTTACTAACAAGTAACTTGTTAACATTTGAATATAAATGTTTGACGAAATTTTCAAAGAACAGGAAATCCGAAAAGGCGCCATTTGATTCGAGGAAATTCAAGTTAATTGGTGCGGTGGGGAGAGGACATCCATGGAATTAATTTTCTCGATTTAACCTGTTTAGTTAATTTTCACTCGTTTTTAACTTTCGGCCTTTTAATTCAACAACAGTTTTGTACGTTGAATGAATAAAATACAAATTTGTCTGCTCCAGTGATCTTACGAGTTAAAATGCTTACTGAGAAATTTTAAGACACTATTTTTAAATATGCTGTCATTGTTAACAAAATACAGTAACCGCTCGAAACAAAATATCAGTTAAAATCTTTTTATAAATGTCAAACAAATATATTTGGAAGTCATGTGAGGGGCAAATCTGGCGCTCTGTCCTCTGCCTACCCCGACAGGGAAATACCGTGATGGTATATATGTACGAGGCATATCCAGAAAGTAAGTGTACTGAATTTTTGTAGGTTACAATTTTTTTTATTTAAACAAAAAAATTACGTGGTTACCGTAGTACATATGTAAGCTATTTTTCGACATAGTCGCCATTCCTCTCAATGCAGGTGGTGAAGCGGGGTATCAACTTTTTGATGCCTTCCTCGAAGTAGTTTCCCGCCAACCCCTCCGTCCACTTCTCCACCTCCTCCTTTACTTCCTCGTCGGTTGAAAACCTTTTTCCACCCATGTGCAGCTTCAGGGAGGTAAAGAGATAGTAATCTGAAGGTGCTAGGTCAGGGGAATGCGCGGGATGGTTCAGGACATCCCATTTAAACGAGGCGTTGGCCGTGTGTGGTCTGGCATTGTCGTGCTCCCTTTGTCAGCATGCCTCTCCTCTTGTTCTGAATCGCCCTCCGCAATTTTTTTAGGGTCTCACAGTATCTTGCAGAGTTGATGGTCTCCCCCTTGAGGCATATATTCAATTAAAATTATGCCTTGACTGAAACCTTTTCTTGGCTGAAATTGCGGTTTTGAACTTTTTGGCGGAGGGTGAAGAGGTGTGACGTGACCGTTTTTAAACTCGCGACACCACTTGTACACACTCGTACGATTCATAGCTTTATCACCATATGCAGTTTTTACCTCATTATAAACCTCGACCGGAGGTTTTCCCTTCCAAACGAGATAACGGATGACGCCGCGTATTTCGCACTTGGCGGGAGATTGGATTGACATTTTTCACGAAACGTGTTGTCGCGTCGACACTTCTCAACGTACTGACCTCGAACCGGTCTCGTTGCGGAGGGGAAGGGTCAGGCTACACGGAAGTGTAGCCAACATGTCGAAAATAAAATCCATCCGGTCGTGAGAGCCTCAGTACACTTACTTTCTGGATACGCATAGTACATCCAAGTATCGCTTGTATATAATAATATTAAAATCCAGACTCTATTTTGAGCAACTAGCTTTGCTTGAAACAATCCATATTTCATAACTTACCATTCAATCTATTGCTTGTTTCTTCTCTTATTTCAGTATCACACTTTTTTACAGATATTTCCAAATTAATCGAACTTTCTATACTACTTGTACAAATAATTTTAGATTTTTTTTCCATTTTTTCTACGTGGTCGAACCAACTCAGTGCTCCTTTTTTCATCTTAATTACTGCATTGTATTTCAATTGATATGATTTCATAATATCGTTATTCCTCTTCTATGACTTAATAATAATAATAATAAATATAGGTTTATTGATACCAGCATAGTATGTACATACTATATTTAAATACACTTCAAAAACACATAAATGGCAAAACATAAATTTAAGAAAGAAGCTATCATCTAATAACAACCCCCCCCCCATCCAAGATACACCTCACCGATATAGGGCGAGCCCAGCCGCGAGGACACCATATGTTTTTCAGCCCACACCCTTGTACATGTAAAATAAAAATTTCACAAATACCACCTCAGATTAATTCAAACAAATAAATAAAGGTTTCTTGACAGCAACACAATGTGTACATATATATGTTATAATAAATTCATTCCGAAATCGAACATATATCTTAAAATAAACTGCATAATATATGTTAAATTTAAGAGAGAAGACATTAAAAGGTCCAGGCTCATCCCACAACATTCCCCCGGCCGAGATACACTTAGGTCATATTTATTAAAAAAAACTATTCTCAAAATATTTCAACGGATTGAAATTAGTTATAAAAATTAAATATGAGATAGAATATAATATACAAGTGCAATGTAACGAATGGATAATGTACGTAATGTGACATATTTCTTATTTGTCTGACATATCCAATGATATTTGTTGGCATTTTTCAAACGGAACTTTGCCAATAGTTGTGTCTCTCGAATTCAATTTGCGACTTAACTCTGACCTTTTCCGTATGATCCCTCATGTATGTCAGAAGAACAAATAATAAATAGTATTTATACTGTTTTATATATAATATAATGCTATTCTATTTCCCTATTTTAAACTGCTTGCAAACTACCAATTCAGAGTAAAATCCTGGATAAATTTATGGTAGATAATAACTCAAATCGTAAGACCATACATTGCATAAAAAAAAAACAGATGCGTGAGACCCTCGCGCTGTAGAAGTGAAACTTCTTAGCTCCTAGGAAAAGTTGATTTTATGCATTGCTTTTTTTTCATTTATTAACGATTTTTTTTAGGATTAGGAAATGGTTATGTGGAATTTAATTCAAGAAAATCTCTCTTAATTAAATAAAAAACGGTTATGTGGAATTTAATTCAAAAAAATCTTTCTTAATTACGAGTATTTAAATAACGTAAAAAAATATGTAAAAATAACAATAATTTTAAAAATAATATAACACACTTAATAATATTAAATATATATTTTTTAATATAAAATAAATTGATATTTTTATGTTATTATTAATTATTAAATTAATTATTTAATTATTTATATATTTTTTTATTATTATTATTAATAATATTATTATATTATATTATTAATTAATTATATTATAATTAATTATATTATAATTGATTATAATGTAATAATAATATAATTATTAATATTATAATAACATACATATATATTATTATAATTATGTATTAAATATAAATTAGATATTTATTAAATATATTGAAATAAATATTAAATAAAATAAAATAATTAAATATGAAATAAAATTAATAATTATTAAATATATTATTATAAAAATAACAAAAAATATTAATTGTTTTATTTTAAATGATAAATAATAATTATTTAAATAATAAATAATAATTTTAATAATAATATAATACAATTAATAATTTAAAATATTATTAATTATTATTAATATTAAATAATTAATATTAATTTATTAATAAACAAAATATTTAATAATACTAAATAATAATTTAATGATAATAAAATACGAGTAATAATATAATACACCGTTTCACTTTTCGTGACGTTCTGGTCAATTTGCCCTACCGCGCCTATAGAAGTTTCACTTCAATAAGCAAGGATTTATAGTAAAAACCTTTCAAACAGATCGATTAGACTGTATTCATAATGTAGGAAATTAAATTTACAATATGCGTCAGGTAGACGAAATATAGGGTATCTCATAAAAAAATAATACTCAATTTTACTATGTGGTGTTTACTTGAATTTGCTTCAGGAATTTGTCATATCACACATTCGTGAGAAATGCAAGGATGAAAAGAACTTTATTTCCAGTAAGATCCTATACCTCTACTTTCATCGTACAGTGAGGGCATATCTTGATGAACATTTGGCAGAACAGATGAATTAGACGTTGAGGTAGCATTGAATACCCCCGCGCTTCCCAGGCCTCACGGATTTTTTATGGTAAATCATCAAAGATAAAGTTTATGGTACAAAACTGGCAAAAAATAATGAATCAAGAGCAGTCATAGAAAAAAATGTGCCTAAATACCAAAATAAATCATTCGTTATGCATGCGATTCCACATTATCAGCAGTGCATGCAACAAAACGGCCATCATCAGGGAAGTTCAATGCAGCCATGCATCTCATGTGATACTATACGTTGTCATATAATACATACGACTTTTTGGGGATCGTCGAAAATTGAACCCAAACCCCCCGGATGGAAGTCATTTAGAGGAAGAAGGAGAGGACAGATTGCCAGACTTTTCTATCGCTATATATTATATATCTAATCTTCCTCTTGGGATATCAGAGTGGACGCCTTTCTAAAAATATCCCAATCTATTTTTTTAATATTCCTTGTTTTTTTACTTAATGTAAATGAATTTGTGACGTTTTGAATATCATACTTGTAATTTGGTTATATCTTGATAGGAGACTGCTCCTGAGTGAGGTAAAGCGAGCCCGGAGCCTGGATCCCGTCAAGTTGGAGTCAAGCAGGGTCATTTTATCTCAGCAATTATCTCGTCGGTCCCTACCTCCTCTTGTAAACACAGGGCTGGATCACTGAGCATCACAACATATAATTTTACATTATCTTTTATTTAATCGAATGTGGAAGCAACAACAAAATCTGATTACAGAAGAAAAAAAAAATAAGACATCTGCAACATCTTGTTGTCTAAGACAGTGTTCCCCAACCTTTTTAGACCTGTGGACCGGTAAAAAAAGGAATTTTTTTTCGCGGACCACTAATACTGAAATAAAAATGTTTTTTTTTATTTAATATTTTTTTAATCTTATATTGTGACAGATGGACATGCTCGTATGTAACTACAATATAATTAACAAATATACATACGAGTATAACAGTTAAACAATTTTAATTGTAACATTGTCTGATACAATTAAAATTGAACAAAAACAATGGGGTTTTTTCAACAAACTAATGCGAAACCTGCTGTTGCATCTTTGCTAATATATCGGATATTCTTGGCTGCAGTGCTGTCAGTGACATTATTTTACTTGTATGTACTGTTACTCTCACCGGTCCATTCCAAAATGAAAACAATTATATACTCGTATTATGAAATTCTTGGAAATATATTAAGGTAGGGTTTTGCATCCGAGTTCACTATCCAAGAGCAAATATTTCCGTTCCCCCTAAGTGTATCTGAAAAAATTTATGACTGTCCATTCTGAGAAAACCAGCGACCATCGTGTCACATTATCATACCAATTATATTTATTTAACAATTACTAAAAATACAAGTCAACGTGCAAGCGAAAAAATCCTATATTTAAAATTTTTGCATGGCGAATTTCTTGAAATTTGACATACTGTTTGCGGCCCGGCACCGGGCCGCGGACCACCGGTTGGGGAACACTGGTCTAAGAGATAAATATTAATGAGTTTATTAAAAATGAGTTGGCAATTAAATTGTAGAACTCCATTTTAAAACAGAATGATTTGACACTTCATTGTAAAAAAATCTATTCAGTAATTTTAATTAAAATGACAGATCTGTTTCGCTTTACAAAAGCATAATTTCCATCCAACCAAATGTATTTTTGTCAAAGTTTTGTGTGAAAGGTGGAGGATTTGACAGAAATGAATGAATAAACATGAAAGACAAAGAAGTGACGTGATGGTGTGTATGTAGAGAAAAAAATTGCAATATCATAATTATAAAAACAAGATAAAACACAAACAACAAAATTGAACCAAATAAATATTTAATAAGGTCATCGTTTGATAGGAGAAGGAAAGTGACATTGGAAAGAGGGATGATGGAAAACCAGGAAAAACACGTCACGTTACTGAAACACGTTACCTCTCTGAATGTACATCTCTTAGACACAGATTCGAAAGTTACAATGGAGACATCCCAAATCTAATGAAATAAGATTTTTAATGTGTAAATAGTAGACATGTGTTAGGTGGATGCATGTCGCGGTTCAAGTCAAGTTATAAAACCGCATTACAAAACCCGTTATGGATGCTTTGATGAAAAGACAACCTCACGGAACAGTAAGCATCATTGGCCTCCAACGTTTTTAATAAAAATATCATCATCCTGTCATGTAGCTCATAACTGAGCATCGTAACTTCCACGGTACCCTCTGACGACTCCTCTACATCTATCTCTACATCCGCGGTTCGTAAAACAGCTGTTAAAGGCAGTCCTGTTGCGTCCATCACTTGTTCAGTCCAACACATTGGGACTCTTCCTCTTGTGCGTCGTCCTTTCACGCTTACAGTAACCACAAACCTCTCCAAACTGTCTCCCTTGGCCATGAGCAATATGCCCAAATAATCAGAACATTCATCGAAGGCATATTGTCGACAATCTGTCGGTGATTCTCATATTTTCGATAATGGATACGTTAGTTCGTCTTGCTGTCCACGGAATACGTAATATCCTTCTCCATCACCATATGCATTTATTCTACGTCTTTCGATAATGGATACGTTAGTTCGTCTTGCTGTCCACGGAATACGTAATATCCTTCTCCATCACCATATGCATTTATTCTACGTCTTTCGATAATGGATACGTTAGTTCGTCTTGCTGTCCACGGAATACGTAATATCCTTCTCCATCACCATATGCATTTATTCTACGTCTTTCGATAATGGATACGTTAGTTCGTCTTGCTGTCCACGGAATACGTAATATCCTTCTCCATCACCATATGCATTTATTCTACGTTTTTCGATAATGGATACGTTAGTTCGTCTTGCTGTCCACGGAATACGTAATATCCTTCTCCATCACCATATGCATTTATTCTACGTCTTTCGATAATGGATACGTTAGTTCGTCTTGCTGTCCACGGAATACGTAATATCCTTCTCCATCACCATATGCATTTATTCTACGTCTTTCGATAATGGATACGTTAGTTCGTCTTGCTGTCCACGGAATACGTAATATCCTTCTCCATCACCATATGCATTTATTCTACGTTTTTCGATAATGGATACGTTAGTTCGTCTTGCTGTCCACGGAATACGTAATATCCTTCTCCATCACCATATGCATTTATTCTACGTCTTTCGATAATGGATACGTTAGTTCGTCTTGCTGTCCACGGAATACGTAATATCCTTCTCCATCACCATATGCATTTATTCTACGTTTTTCGATAATGGATACGTTAGTTCGTCTTGCTGTCCACGGAATACGTAATATCCTTCTCCATCACCATATGCATTTATTCTACGTCTTTCGATAATGGATACGTTAGTTCGTCTTGCTGTCCACGGAATACGTAATATCCTTCTCCATCACCATATGCATTTATTCTACGTTTTTCGATAATGGATACGTTAGTTCGTCTTGCTGTCCACGGAATACGTAATATCCTTCTCCATCACCATATGCATTTATTCTACGTCTTTCGATAATGGATACGTTAGTTCGTCTTGCTGTCCACGGAATACGTAATATCCTTCTCCATCACCATATGCATTTATTCTACGTCTTTCGATAATGGATACGTTAGTTCGTCTTGCTGTCCACGGAATACGTAATATCCTTCTCCATCACCATATGCATTTATTCTACGTTTTTCGATAATGGATACGTTAGTTCGTCTTGCTGTCCACGGAATACGTAATATCCTTCTCCATCACCATATGCATTTATTCTACGTCTTTCGATAATGGATACGTTAGTTCGTCTTGCTGTCCACGGAATACGTAATATCCTTCTCCATCACCATATGCATTTATTCTACGTTTTTCGATAATGGATACGTTAGTTCGTCTTGCTGTCCACGGAATACGTAATATCCTTCTCCATCACCATATGCATTTATTCTACGTCTTTCGATAATGGATACGTTAGTTCGTCTTGCTGTCCACGGAATACGTAATATCCTTCTCCATCACCATATGCATTTATTCTACGTTTTTCGATAATGGATACGTTAGTTCGTCTTGCTGTCCACGGAATACGTAATATCCTTCTCCATCACCATATGCATTTATTCTACGTCTTTCGATAATGGATACGTTAGTTCGTCTTGCTGTCCACGGAATACGTAATATCCTTCTCCATCACCATATGCATTTATTCTACGTTTTTCGATAATGGATACGTTAGTTCGTCTTGCTGTCCACGGAATACGTAATATCCTTCTCCATCACCATATGCATTTATTCTACGTCTTTCGATAATGGATACGTTAGTTCGTCTTGCTGTCCACGGAATACGTAATATCCTTCTCCATCACCATATGCATTTATTCTACGTCTTTCGATAATGGATACGTTAGTTCGTCTTGCTGTCCACGGAATACGTAATATCCTTCTCCATCACCATATGCATTTATTCTACGTTTTTCGATAATGGATACGTTAGTTCGTCTTGCTGTCCACGGAATACGTAATATCCTTCTCCATCACCATATGCATTTATTCTACGTCTTTCGATAATGGATACGTTAGTTCGTCTTGCTGTCCACGGAATACGTAATATCCTTCTCCATCACCATATGCATTTATTCTACGTCTTTCGCTTGATCTCAACATCCAAGTCTCCGTGCCATACATGAATGTTGCAACGAGGAAAGACTTAACTAGGCGCATTTTCGTCGTGATTGTGATAATTATGTTCTTCCATATCTTTTCCAGTTTTGACATCGCATTTTTTTGCCGTTCCAATTTTTCTTTTCACTGCAGCCTCGCATCCTCCATTGTTGGTAATACTGGCCTAAGTAAATCAAGTCAGTAACCACTTCCAGGCGAAGCATTATGACACTATCGTAATAAACAAAAAATAATTGAACTTATTTGTAACAATTAATTCTGTAATATTTGCCCAATTCTCGTCTGTGGAGAATTCTAGTGATGCTGCGCTAAAACCCCCTCACAATGTCTTCTCACGGTGATAATTTTATCAAATGAATACATTCTCTCAACACCCCATCCTACCCTCCCTTACTTTCTCTCGACCTCCTAGATATCTTACGCCCTGTTTAATACCTTGCCCTCTCCTTCCTACCTTATTTCCTCTTCTCTATCATACACCCTCTTAGCTTTCTTGTCTCTTTCTACTTTTATGACGTTATTGTACTACCTTTTCTGGCTGCCAATTAGCTACAGATTTTCACCGGCTGTTTTCCAATTAAAAGACCTGCAGTACCCGATTTAAAGGTTAATTATCAACTAACCCACAATTAGACGATCAAGTGAGAAACTCCTTACAATTGATGAAATAAATACGATGTGACAAATAAATTATTAATTAATTGGTAAGATAAAGAAGTTCAACTACTTGCATTTCTAATTATTTATTTTACACTTTGTTGTATTACAATTCAGCATGGAATAAACATGTAAAATTAAGAGTTTTTGTCCCTTTTTAAAACATGCTGATGACGGAGTGAGTTTAACACTAGTTGGTAACTGGTTCCAGAGTCTCACCGCATGGACAATACAGCATTATTTTGAGATGGAATAATTTTTCTTACCCCAGTTGCGCCGACGAAAGATTGAATTAAAAAATATGGTTTCAACAAGCTTGAACAATTTGCCACATTATAAAACTCGTTATGGATGCTTTGATGAAAAGATAATCTCACGGAACAGTACGCATCATTGCCCTCCAAGGTCGCCAGATCTCACTGCTCCGGATTTCTATATGTGGAGTTATTGCAAAGATGATGTGTGTAAAAACCAAGCCACACTGAGCTTAATGCATCAATCAAAACCATTATAGAAGCCATACCCTAAGTCACATTAGCAACTGTGATGAATAATGATTTAGTTCAAGGAAAACATTGCGTCACCAAGAGCGGGAGACGTTTGAACCAAATTATTTAAAAAAAAAAGACTTGTTAAAACAATTACGACTGACGAATTTAGTAAAAAAGGTTTATTGTAAAGTTATTTAAATATATTTTTGTAGCAACATTAATGCCCTACCCTTTATTATTTATATGACATAATTTTAATAATTATTAAAAATACGAATATTGATTCAAGCAGTAAAAAGAGAAAGTTTTTTTTGCTTTAAAGTAATTAATTTTTACTTTACCAACATAACTACTAAATGGATTACTCAAGGATGCCTACTTTTACACATAAGCTCTCTCAAATAGAGTGAATTTAAGAACTCTCTTTAACGTCTCTATGCTACCAGCCTGTTTAACGTATCTATGTCACCAGCATGTTTAATGTCTCTATGCTACCAGCCTGTTTAACGTATCTATGTCACCAGCATGTTTAATGTCTCTATGCTACCAGCCTGTTTAACGTATCTATGTCACCAGCATGTTTAATGTCTCTATGCTACCAGCCTGCTTAACGTTTCTATGCTACCAGCCTGTTTAAACTCCAGAGAAAGCCTATTCCACGCCACTCGTATTATATCTCAACTTCCTTTTCCATTTCCAAGAGTCACTACAAATTAATTTTCCACGAGTCGCATTTCCGAGATGAAAATTATTATGCATAAAATGTTTATAACTCTGTGCTGGTGTTTGAAGAATGACAATGTAGGTTCGTAACACGTGCCACATCGCTCGTCTTTACTTTGTTGTCGGCAATAGAATGTTGCTGTTTAAGTGTAGGATGCACGTTTATTTACACAAAATGCAAATATATGATGGTGCAAAAAAACGCATCGAATTGCATTCGATGCTATGATTTTGGTTTGCTTCAAAAAATGTTATTTGTTTACGAATATTTAGTTTGCAATTTTATTATGACGTGTCAATTTTAGGGAGCTCTTAAAAACACCCCTTTTTGGGAGATCTTGTCAAAATGTATAATGTCATGTGAAAACTATACAATACACTTCACGACACCAAAATCCGAATGTGTTACTATCACATATCGGAAGATTTACAAAGGTTTCTTTGTAGTTCGTCTTTTCTTAGTCAGTTTTCTGTGAGTTTCTTATCAAATATATTTTTCTGAACATACAAAAAGTACCTAATGGCTGCAACCACTTATCCTTAAACTCTTTTCGAATTTAGAATCAGATTATCCTTGAAGAAAATTTTCTCTCTAAACGGCGCGGTATGATCATAGTAAAGGATCTTTCAAATTTAGCGGGTTTTTTAATTCTTGGATTAAACACAGATGGCGTCACGAACTTGTCTGGGTCTTGTGACATTTTAGAAGTGTAATGTATGACATTTATAAAAATGGAGTCGTATACAATGCAACAACGCGTTCAAATTGTTGAATTATTTTACGCATTGTAATCTCCGGAAACGGTGATGTTAATTGGCCACCAAGATGATGTAATCTGAGACCGTTGTACTATTTTCTCTGGGATTGCGTGAAAAACCAGATCTATAAGAATGACCCCCAATCAATTCCTGAGCTGAAGTATAAAATTATTCGCGTTATTGGTGAGTTAGAACCGCAATTGTGCTAAAATGTCATCGATATTTTTGACAAAAGAGTGGACATCTGTGGAACTGCAAGAGGTGGACATTTGGCGGATATATATTTTTTTGTGTTTAAATGTCAATACTTTAATGAACAATAAAAAGTATTTTTAAATCAAAGCAAATTCTGTGTTTTATTTAAGAATTAAAAAAATATAATTAAAAAAACCGCTCAATTTGAAAGACAATTAAATAAATTACCCTTATTGTCATGCTGTAAAGTGCAAACAAGTTTATGTAATTTTTATCTCATTGCTGTATTTTTTAAATCGATGAGCAATAATTTATGTCCTCATAAAAGAAAATCTATCAATTTCTTTTTAGTATTATTCACAACACAACCTTTGAAATTTACATTGATTTAATGGAAAGGCTAACTGTAGGGCAAAAGTTTCTAACAATGCTAAAAAAAACGTTTTGTTGACAAGGAGAACCACTTCACTAGGCAAGACCTGTGATGAATTGGTATCGTTGCTTATTCACAAATTTCATATGTATTTATCCTAAATACTTAAAAATTCATTGAAATTGATAAATAAAATTATATTTTAGTTTAAACATCACTCATTTTGTTTGAATTTAAAACTGTGTACAAATAGTTGAAACGAGTATTAGAAAGCTATCTTACACGAATAAAACATTTTCATGGACATAAATCCTTAATTGACTTAGAGAGACTTATAAAAATAAGTTTTCAAAACTTATTAATTTAAAATAATCAATTTAACTTTAAAAGTTTTTCAATTGTTGAACAGTTTTTATCTTATTTTTATGTTTTATATCACATTCAAATTGAAGAAAAAGTAAGTTTTTACCGGGAGTAAGAAATTTCATATATTTAGTAAGTAAATTTATTTCAAACAATTCAGTCCCGTTGCAAAAGCTATTAGAACTTTGACTCGATAAGTTTGCTAAACGCTTATGAATTTTTTTATATTATTTGACAAACTGCCTTATTCTGATGAGTTTTTTTTTACAAAAGTTAAAAAGTTAATTTTAAATTTTCTATTGTCTGTCTTCTCCCGTCACAACTCGAGCGACCGACATGGGGACGAAATGACAGGACCATTTTTAATCTCAACTTTTCGCAACTGGGTATTTTATTAAAGAATATAAAATAGTGGTAAACTTTAGTTTATCCAACTTTTCCTGGCATGATAAATGTTTCTTTTGTGAGACCGATACTAAACTCATTTTGATTTCTTTATTTATACATATCCTAACACTATACCCCTTTTGGGGGAGTAGGCAAAGAGGATAGATCTCAACACCTTGGTTATTTTGACAAACTGTCATGCCTCATTCATACTTGTATATTTATACGACACTTTTTTCCAGTCCGAGGGCTACGGACTCGATTTTCGCTTAACCCCATTTATTTCCAGTCTAATTTTCAAAGGTTCCAATCTGGTTTACATTTTAGGTCACTTGAATATATTTCTGGTTGACTAAAATATATTGCTACATAAATTCACAAGTTTGGGCTGGATTCTGGGTAGGCTTTGAGCAGGCAAAAGGTGAATATCGAATCTTCTGCAAAGCTCTACAGGATAACATCCATAGTTTGCATAAACTATAATAATGTTGGGAGCATCATCTATACTTTCTCCTGTAGAGACAGCTTAAAAATCTTTATGAACTCTTTCTAGCATAAAGGAGTACGAAGCCCCTGCTGGTGCCCCATATTTAAGGGTCCAGAAAATATTTCTCCGTTGCCTCTACATGAGAGAGTATTGATACTATCCCTGGATTTATCCAAGTGTCTTCTTACTTGCGGTGCTTAGTTACAGATCATTAGAGAGTGGAAGATCTGTTCGATTAGGCGTCCAATTTTTTGTGTTTGATCAGGGGTAATTTGGTTAATCCATCTGTCCTGAGCAGTCTTAGTTTGTATGTTCCGGATAATTACTTGAGGCAAAACACCCATAGGTTGTTCTATCAACCTATAAGTCGAACCAACTTGCCTTTGATAATGCTGGTAAGTAGAGCAATCACACTTTTTAACCGTGTATGTCTTCATTTTGTCCTCATCCTCATGAGCGACACATGACATGTTTCATGTGTCGCTCAGATTCTTCAGAAAATAATCTCTTAAATTTAGTACAATACATGAAATAATATCATTTTTGAACTATTTAACATGCTATGAGTACATTTTGTCATGTTTTAGTATGACATATACACTTTTACTATTGTCGTTATTAAATAAAACTTTTTTTTTTTATTCTTGAATACATTTGTTTCTTTACTTGTTATATTTAGTCCTTGTAAGCAGGGAAGCTTGTAATGTGCAAAGGTCCTAAAAAATAAAGCAATAAATGGAGTTGAATAAATTATAAAACAATTTTTATTTTATTTATTTATATATGACAACAAATTTAATAAATACATAATTTGTGAAAATACGAGTACAACATGTAATTTAACGTAGACACACTATTATAACACTTGCCACCCCACTCTGTGATGGATAGTGAGTGACCAGGACTAATATTTTATTTGATTATTCGACGTTTTAATACATAATAAAATTATGTTTATAGCTAATAACAAAAAATAATCTAGCAGATTTTGCATAATTTTTATTTAAAATATACATTTTTCACTGGACGCTTAGCGTCCAGCACCGTGGCTGGAGGAATTTTTTAGCACAGTAAGGCAAGGGTTAATGAATCTGGGTTTGTTGCTTTTCGTTTGTCGTGTTCTAGTAAGCTAGGCGTTTGCCTCTATCTTACTGAGGACAAATGACTTTTGACAAGATAATACTCGTAGTATACTATTTGGAGTCCACAGTTGTGTGTATATAACTTAGTGGTAGTAATCACAGAAGTATAATACTTTGATCTCGGAGTTTGATAATTAAACTACAAACTATTTACTTTCCTTTTATTAAATCCCAAAGCTTTATCAAGTTCAGTCGGCGTTCCTAAAAAATAAACAAAAGCCCTGTAATTTTCTTATAACCAAGAATTCAATAAATACTTTTGACCTAGTTTCAGCACCCTCCGTGGATAATCCCAGGTAATTCTTCCTGCTCATATCCAAGATAAACAGATTGTGGGGAAGGAGGGAACAATGGAAAGTCAAAGAGACAACAAAAATGTAATGGAATCAGCTCGACAATACGGATTAATCTATCATATAGCCGAAAATACTTGACATTTACTGTAGTTATTTGTAATATGAGTACAAGTATACGAGTACGAGTATAACCTTTGCGTATTTCATTATTTTTATCTAATGAAACACGCAAACATGAACTATTATATTTATTATATAATATTAGTAATTACTCTGTAATGTGATTATATAATATTAGTGTATTATATAATATTAGTAATTATTCTGTAATTATTATTCATTTATATTTTTGATTCATCTGTAAGATATTTATTTTAAATATTATTAGTTTGTATTATGTAAGTCTTCGTCTAAATACTAAATGAATAATTCGTCTAAATATTATGAATCGTGAACAGTTTCAATAACCACTTAAGTTGAAATATAGTCATGGAAATAAAATAGATGAGACCGTTGTATAGAATATGTGAAAAATAATGCACACACGTACAAACCATCACGCCTTTTCCCTGTCGAGATAGACAGAGAGGAAAGAGCGTCAAACTTTCATATCTCGCGACACGCATCCTTAACCTATTCCACCTCCATATAATATCTCATACAACACCTACGATTTCTCTGACTTTCTACGTTTCCTTTTTTCAAAATATCATTAACTTGATCTAAGCATATTTATGTGGTCTTCCTCTCACACGCTTTCCACTGATATATTGTATTAACTGCTTATTTATTGCCATAATTTCTTTTTGTTTTTTTAAATTTACATGTACAAGGGTGTGTGATGAAAAATATCGGATGTCCTTGCGGCCGGACTCGCCCTCTATTGGTAGGGATGTATCTTGACTGGAAGGATATTATGAAATAACCCCAGCACTTTTGATAGCGTTTCTCTTAAAAGTGTAGCGAGATGCTTAACTTGATACGTCGTGATGATTTTGATATGTCTTGTATTTAAAATAAATACAAGACTCAGGAATGCGGATAAAAGTGAGAGTAAATAATCAATGAATGGTCGAGTGAATAATAATGTTTATTTGTCTACAAGTAGGTATTTTATAGTTGTGCGTGAATGCGCCCGCGATATATACTTTGTCTCACTCCTGCGCGTGCCCTAGTATAGCGGGTAGGATATTTATTTGCCGAAACGGCGAGACAAAGCGATGCGCTCTCCCTCTACCGTGGAATGCAGCGTAAATAATATTTGCGTGTACACGGTGTTGACGTTTCTGGTATGTGACAATTGTAAATGTCCAGAGGTTGATTCCTCGGTCGTTGACCCTGTATGTTTGACAATTTATTTAGGGACGTAGGTACCCTACAAAAACATTTTCTTCGACATTATGTTGAAATATACATGTCATTTTATAATATATTTGTATGTGACATATATATGTTATGTACTTACGAAGTTGCTATCAATAAACCTATATTTTTTATATATCATATATAGTATATCTTCAGTAGACATATATTTTCTAGAGACATATATCTTCCAATTATGTACGACTATGTATTCAATAAACATATATCTTCCAATTATGTACGAGTATATCTTCAATAAACATATATCGTCCAATTACGTACGAGTATATCTTCAATAACCATATATCTTCTAATTATGTACGAGTACATCTTCAATAAACATATATCTTCCAATTATGTACGAGTATATCTTCAATAAACATATATCTTCTAATTATGTACGAGTATATCTTCAATAAACATATATCTTTCAATTATGTACGAGTATATCTTCAATAAACATATATCTTCAAATTATGTACGAGTATATCTTCAATAAACATATATCTTCTAATTATGTACGAGCATATCTTCAATAAACATATATCTTCCAATTATGTACGACTATGTCTTCAATAAACATATATCTTCCAATTATGTACGAGTATATCTTCAATAAACATATATCTTCCAATTATGTACGAGTATATCTTCAGTAAACATATATCTTCCAATTACGTACGAGTATATCTTCAATGAACATATATCTTCTAATTATGTACGAGTATATCTTCAATAAACATATATCTTTCAATTATGTACGAGTATATCTTCAATAAACATATATCTTCAAATTATGTACGAGTATATCTTCAATAAACATATATCTTCTAATTATGTACGAGCATATCTTCAATAAACATATATCTTTCAATTATGTACGAGTATATCTTCAATAAACATATATCTTCAAATTATGTACGAGTATATCTTCAATAAACATATATCTTCCAATTATGTACGAGTATATCTTCAGTAAACATATATCTTCCAATTACGTACGAGTATATCTTCAATAAACATATATCTTTCAATTATGTACGAGTATATCTTCAATAAACATATATCTTCAAATTATGTACGAGTATATCTTCAATAAACATATATCTTCAAATTATGTACGAGTATATCTTCAATAAACATATATCTTCCAATTATGTACGAGTATATCTTCAGTAAACATATATCTTCCAATTACGTACGAGTATATCTTCAATAAACATATATCTTCTAATTATGTACGAGTATATCTTCAATAAACATATATCTTTCAATTATGTACGAGTATATCTTCAATAAACATATATCTTTCAATTATGTACGAGTATATCTTCAATTAACATATATCTTCCAATTATGTACGAGTATATCTTCAATAAACATATGTCTTCAAATTATGTACGAGTATATCTTCAATAAACATATATCTTCCAATTATGTACGAGTATATCTTCAGTAAACATATATCTTCCAATTACGTACGAGTATATCTTCAATAAACATATATCTTCTAATTATGTACGAGTATATCTTCAATAAACATATATCTTCCAATTACGTACGAGTATATCTTTTAATTATGTACGAGTACATCTTCAATAAACATATATCTTCCAATTATGTACGAGTATATCTTCAATAAACATATATCTTCCAATTATGTACGAGTATATCTTCAATAAACATATCTCTTCCAATTATGTACGAGTACATCTTCAATAAACATATATCTTCCAATTATGTACGAGTATATCTTCAATAAACATATATCTTCCAATTATGTACGAGTATATCTTCAATAAACATATATCTTCCAATTATGTACGAGTATATCTTCAATAAACATATATCTTCCAATTATGTACGAGTATATCTTCAATAAACATGTATCTTCAATAGACATAAAACAAGGAGATAAAACTAAGTTAATATATCCGATCATGTGTGTAGCTGAAATTGTTAACACAAATGATCTCCCATGTGTTAGCTCACGTTATTTCCTATAATACTTGTACTTAAGCAAGTAAATCAGATACATTATATTAAACAATAATGATTTAAAAAATCCATCTTGTCTCACTCACTGTATAAAAATAAAGGTTTCAGAATAGATTTGTTCGTCGAACAAAAAAATAACAGATAGGATTTGCCCCATGCAACAAATATTAGGGTATGAAGAAATAATTTTTAAAAGACACAGTGCTAGGTAAAAAAGAGCCCTTGAGATAACTTAGTGACGTAGAATGAATAAATGGTGAAATATTTACACAAAATATGTATACCTACGAGTATTAATAGAAGGTATGAGAAGTTTGCGAACAGCTAGAAAACGAGATGTATGGACACAGTAAAAGCGAAATATATACTCGTATACCACAGTAGAATGAAGAGAAAATCTGTTATCTCTACTACCCAAAGTATTTATCAGGATAGTGATGTTTGTTTTTATTTTCTTTCCTAATGTATGTACATCACAAACAAAAAAACAATTTTACGCGCCTTTTAGCAGTCTTAAATCAGCGTCAGCCAACTTAAGTTTTTAACAATCTCGGAGTCCAGCTTAACTTTGTTCCAGTTCATCGATCTTTGCTTTAACGAGCAGTCACGTCTCTACTTCAGTATGTAGGTCAATCCTTAAAACTGTCATAAACACTGGATATATACATAAATCGTCAAGACTACAGTAGCTTAAATGAAATATCGTTATTAAGCATTGCGAGGCTCCTGAAACTAGGCATTAAAACACTAATACAAATCAAATGGTTGGGACATCTATAGAGATTGTTAGTTGATGGGGTCTCGAAAAGAGTGTCGAAAATCGAAAATCCAATTATCGTATACCCCATGCCTAGCCAATGCATACTAACGTACTTTTGACAAACGTCACCAAATATTATTTGATTTTAACAAACTGCCACATTCTTGCTAATTTGTAACAAGATGTATTAATTTGTCATTATTGTTAGTTTTATGTAATGTATTTACCTAAATAACTTGCTATTTATTAGAATCGAGGCTTATATTAAAGTTGATAAAATAATTTAAATTACTGAACGTCGTTACAAGGTTGTATTGGGGCAAATTTGTGAACTGTCACAGGGACCATGCTACATTTTCTTAAGTATGATTAGATCAAGGAGGCCATCAATTAATAAATTAATGAAAACATAGTGACGATAAAAAATATCTCAGTCGGTTAAGAGTTCGTCTAAGGGAGGGGGTGAGCAATGTTTTAAATGGTACCACCTAATAAAAGTTACAAACAGTTGGGTAACACCAGTACCTCCTCCGCCCCCTACCCCTTCTGAAACAAATGTTCATGGTATAGGTTCCTATACCTACCCTCTTTATTCATTGCGTAATTGACAGATGGATGCTGTTTAACTGGACCACCACCGCGCTAACCTGACCGAGTTGACAAGTTAACCTGAACTAGATCAGTGGAGCAAATTTATATCAGGGTTAGAGAGGAATGTTTTTTTGGTGCAATGCATTCTTTTTTTAACTGGGTTTTTTAACCCTAAATTACCTCGATTGACTCGCCTTACTGTGCTAAAAAATCCGCCAACCACGGTACTGGACGCTAAGCGTCCAGTAAAAAAATTATATTTTAAATTTAAATTATGCAAAATCTTCTAGGTAATTTTTTGTAATTAGCTATAAAAATCCGTTTATTGTGTGTTAAAACGTCGAATAATCAAATAAAATATAAGTCCTGGTCACTCGCTATCCATCACAGGGAGGCAAGTGTTAATAACGTTAGTGCAAGTAGGCTTTAAGACGTTGTTGTTAATTATGTTGAAGTTTCATGTATTTTGAAGCTTGCTTACTTGCCAATTGCGTATCGCGTATACCAATAAGGACCATTTGTCTAAAGCAGGGGTAGCCCATCCTTTAAGGGCCTCGTGCCTAAACCAGTATTAGGTAAAGACTCGCATTGTATTTTTTAATGAATATAACATACTTATCAACATTTAAATACTTGTTAACTAGGTAACCTTCACCACTTTGTCCTAATGTACAAAGCGCGGTTTTGTTTTTTTTTGTGTTCCTGTTGCTATCGTCCCAAAAGCACTGTGTCAAGTATACCCTTAACTTGTTAGTTGGCTATTACAAAGCACCATAGAATGATATTTTAGGTAAACTCGATCTTACAAGCCCACAATCGTGGAAAAGTAATGTGATACCACATGAAATGAAACACGTGGTTCTTTATTTTAGAGGCTAACAACTAAAAAGTTGAACACTGAGGGCTGACAAATTTTTACATCGATTATTTTAAACGAATGTATCGCAAATACATACAATTCACATTATACGAATGTCATATTCTATTAATACTTAAATAAATTTTATTTATTTATTTATTATTACACATGACAAGAAATATACACAATTTGCGAAAAAACAACAGATAATTTGATTTGGACATACAATTTTAATGGATCTGGGTTTGTTGCCTTTCATTTGTCGTATCCCCAGTAAACTAGGCTTTTGCCTGTATCTCACTGAGGATATTTAGCATGAAAAAATAAATCGATACTTCTTTCCGATTTTAAATTACACAAAAAACAAAACCCCGTTGCACGCTCTCATCAACCTGACAAACAGTGACACTCAACTACAACTGGAAACATCTTGCGAAACTCAACTCCTCACACATCATCACTCCAGAAAGACCAAAAATATTCATCCCACAATATACCGCACACAACCATAAGAATAAAAATTAAAATTAAAACAAAAAAAAATACACAGAAACACAAATACAAAAACAACCAAAATTAAAACAACAAGAAGAAACCCACACTCACGAGCTCACATAAATCCTTTCCACTCATCATTCATCCTGAAAGCCCAAGTACTCAAAATCCTGTCGCAATAACAACCACGCTCCGATCGACTGTCTAAATGGTTTTCCTACCTTTACCTTTATTGAAGTCGGCACGCCATTGTATGTAATGGGAGCCAAATAAGCATATTGCCTTTGGGCAAAAGAGGTTTTAACTCTAGGGATGGTGAACATTTCATTAGTTGCCATGCGTGTCATGTGTCTCTGCTGAGTCTGCATCTTCCCTTCCTCTCGATGGTAGTGCCAGAGAATGGATTTGAGATGAAATGGACTTGAGATGTAAAATGTTTTTAACATTTTCAGGACTTTTAAATACATATAAATATTGTTTTAGATACCTATTACATGTAAAATTAAATATATACCTATGTTGTATTTTATTTTTTGTCTATATATTCTATCATTCTATCATTTTGGGACACAAAAATGATATTTTCATATATTGACAAATCTTCTCCTTCGTGTCAAAAATCTAGAGAGTGTTGATATTATTAAACAACTATGTTTTATTGTTATTTCTTTCATGATTTATAAAAAAAACAGCTCGCGGTCCGCGGGTTGGATATGCCTGGTCTTTAGGGTAATTATTAATTCTCGGTACTACTTAGACGACAGATGGAGTAAGGTTGTTTGCCAATGTGGCAAAGTGATATGTGTGCTCCAGTGGTTTTAACCCCAAAACCTAGATTTATGGAATATAAGGCAATATTGTTTTGTATTACAACTTCGTTGTAAAGAGTAGAATCTAGCGAGCTTATTTTCATGAGTGACAATCTCTTCTAAGTATCCAGAAAGATATTCGAGAAGCCTTAAATAAACAACAGACTAGAATCCACATCCTCAATGTGTACAAACCATCTCAAGATTTCTTTCTTAATTCTACTTATAAAATCAGTCTCTAATAGTCATCTTTATTTTGATCAATTCTAACTCGATCATATTTATTTATTTATTTATTTAACATTTTTATTGCAATACAATCTGGCGGGATTATTGCCAGGTGGCAATCTCTTCCAACCAACCAGACAAAAGTAAATGAAGCAAGTTACGAGTACATGGTCGCATAAATCATTCAAATGACTATCCATCCCCACGAAATCCATAAACACATACGTAAGCACATGCCCACGAACCCCACAAAGACGGACAATCACCCGAACATTATTTTTCATATAAAGTGAGACATCATCAATCAAAAGGAAAGGAAGGGATGGTGGAGAGGAAAGGAAAAGAAAAATCAGGAATGAAACACGTTATTTTACTGACTAGAAATTAAGAGTTTTTTCAGTCGCTTCTTAAAGCATGCCAAGGACGGAGCGAGTCTTATTTGTAACTGATTCCAGAGTCTCACTGCATGGACAGTAAAGAACGACGTAAAGAAAGAGGAGCGGTGAACTGGAAAGGCCAATAAACAATCTCTGTTTGAGCGTAGCACTAATCCTTGATTGGAAAGACACTGAAAATTTTCGGCGAGATAAGAGGGTGCGGCGGGACAATTAAGGATGTTATACAATAGAGACAGTATGTGAATTTGGCGTCTATTTCTAACATTCAACCAGTTCAATGCCTTCTGGTATGAAGTTATATGGTCGTACTTTCGTAGGTTGAAAATGAATCTTAGACACATATTTTGAAGACGCTGTAATTTGTCCAGCTGTTCCTCTGTAACATCCAAGTAACATACGTCCGCATAGTCCAGAATTGGAAAGAGCAGAGATTGTACGAGCAAAATTTTGGTTTTAGTTGGTAGGAATCTTTGCAACACTTTAAGGGAATGAAGGCTGAAGAAGATCCTTCGGCTTACCTCATTTATTTGATCTCGCCATGAGAGAGTGTTATCTATTAGCACTCCTAGGTTTTTAACAGTTTTATGTAATGGTATGATAGAGCCATCAAGTAATATTGGAGGAAGTAAGTCAGTGTTGAATTGACAGAGAAGCTGAGGGCTGCCAATGAGGATCGCTTGAGACTTCTTTGGATTTATGAGTAAGTCATGCTCCCCAGTCCACTAAGAGATCGATTGAAGGTCCGCATTTAGATAGTTCAAAACCGCGTGAAAGAAATTTGGATCAAAATGAATATATATCTGCAGGTCATCCGCATACAAATGATAATAACATTTAAGAGACGATGTTATTGGGTTGATGAATATAGAAAAAAGGAGTGGAGAGAGAATTCCACCTTGGGGGATGCCTGCAGAGAGATCAGTCCGTTCAGATATACACTCTTGGTATTTACAGGATTGTTGTCTTCCCTTTAAATAGCTCGAAAACCAGACTTTGACCGATTCAGAGAATCGTAATGAACGCATTCGAGCCATAAGCAGATCAAAGTCTACAGTATTGAATGCATTGCTAAAATCCAATAGACATAACAATGTCAGCCGCTTAAAGCTCATTCCACGTCTCACATCATCCGTAATCTTGACCAGTGCGGTAATAATCATACATTGTAATATCAGGTATTCAAGGCAACACATGCATTTATTATTCTCTTATTGTATTGCATCAATCTTACGGGCTTTTTGCCATACATGAATCTCTTCTGACCAACTTGAAAGATGTTTAAACAAAGTTTTAATGAAAATAAGGCTTAAACCTTTTTAAAAAAGATCTGGTTAAAATAGGAATTTAACTCACAAATTACGGACTGGAAGACAGGCGTACTACCAACTAGCCCACGGCGGTTATCTATTTTTGGATGTATTGTAATATTTTCACCTAATATCTCCCGACCACGTTCTTCAATATGTCAGCAATATGAATATAGTATGTTGGGAGTTTCATAAGAAACAATGTCTACAAAATCTGTCGACAAAAGTGTAGATATCCAGATGTAGCCGTTACGAAATACGACAGATTTTTTTCAACTATCTTCCACTCTCATGTTTTCATATTTGCTAAAAAAGGGTGAACGTTTTCCCGCCAAATTCCGTATCGTTCTATCTCGTTTCTCTCGAAAGTTTTAATAAACCTTTTATTCAGAGAGGGTGAGATTTCAGGATATAAAAATCTCTCTGGAATTTAACCCATCTCTATGGGAAAAAAGGAATAAATAAAACATCTTTGTAGCAAACGTAAATTCTTTCACAAAAACATTTATTTTTAAGTGGTTTTTTTAAAACTTTCCAGCTTAGTTTTACCCATTTTCCTAGAATGTCTTTGACTTACTTTAACCCACAGGAAAACATGAAATGGTTTCCAGATTTCTCCAGAAATATCTTTTTAAAATATTGTAGGTAGTCTCATTTAGATTTTCAAAAGCAGTGGTTTGTCTATTAATGCAAGAAAATACGTATTTGAATGTTGAGGTGTTCTTGAGGTGGATTTTCGACTGATGTGCCTTCGAATATATAACATATAGTCTCTAGTTGATGTCTCTAGTCGGTCCGATTTTCGGACACCTTACTCCTTCATCGGGCGTGTAAAACGGACTTGGGAAATTTATTTTTGGATTGTTTGGTGGGGGTGCTAGAAAATTGTTGTATAGAGAGGAGGGATAGCATTTGGTACATACATTAAAGTTATAGATACATATAGGTTACATATTAATATACTTATATTTTATATGTCACGAGCGTTGATAAATATGAATACAGAGAGAGAAAGGATAGTGATGTATACATATACATAGATATTTGAATAATTATGAATATATTACGACGATGGGGGGGGGGGGGGGGGGAGAATGCTGTGACTATATAATAAATAGTTGTACATAGATAAATATGGGAGTAAAATAGATACCTTAAAAGATATGTGCACTGGACATAATTCGGCGCCTATAACATATAGTATAACATTGCTTCCATATAGTATAACATTGCTTTCGACTAGTATATGTATTATTCTATTGTTTTAAAACATACATATATACCCGAATCAGACAGTATCAAAATCTGCTAAGATACCATACAGTTGTGGTCCACAATATAATTTTTGTGTCAACTTTGATGTGTGGGACTGAAACGTGGACGTGGAAAAAGACTGAATAAATACTGTAGCATTGAGCGAGCATTGAGAAGAATACATGAAGTGACAATGTATGACTGAATACGGAATAAAGTGATAAGGGATGAATGTGAACTTAAGGGGGATGAGATTTTTAGTAAGATAAAGAAGAGTGCGCTGAAATAATTTCGACATGTGGAAAAAATGAATTAAGAAAAACTAACAAAACAGATATTTAGTACAAATGTGAGTGGAAGGTGTGTGAGAGGAAGACCAAGAAAAGCATGGTTGTATAAAGTGAATTATATTCTAAAAGAAGGAAACGTAGAAAGTCAGCGAAATCGTAAAAGTTATGTGAGAAGGTGTGTGGATGTAGAAGAAGCTAAGGACGTTTTTCGAGATAGGAAAGTCTGGTGCTCTGTTCTCTTTGTCTACCTCGACAGCGAGATGGAGAACATTAGAACAAAACTTATATTAACAATAGAACAAAAGAAAAAATCTTCCACACAAAATGAGACGAACTCTTTTTTTAAACAATTCGAACCTTCGAGCTGTAAGACGGGTGTTATACCAACTAGACTTAAAAGAGTATTTCTCAATAATAATGATGATGAAGTTTGTAATTTTTATATTCGCACCGTTCTATAACCAAATGTACCCTTATATGAAAAAAAAAAAAAAAAAAACGATGACACCTTTTGTAACTTAATGTATGTAACTAATTGCAACCCGTTAAATCTTCACGGAAGTAAAACAAATTCTACATTTATGAAAATATATATTCATAAATGTAAAATTTGTTTATATATCATTTCAGCGCGGGACCGGTCGATAAGGTGTTAATCAAAAAACACATTTCAGAGAACGTCAAAAATTAAAAGAAGAAAACGTAGAAAGTCAGAGAAATCATAGAAGCTTTATGGATGTGGATGTGTGTCGAAATAGAAAAGCTTGACTCTCTGTCCTCTCTGCCTATTCCGACATGTAAATACTCGTAGTGTGATTGATGGTTTGTGTGAATGTACACATTTGCATGAACAATTCTCCCCTAGACTCAGGAGAAAGGGGAGATGGTGACGTATATTGATATATTGTATTGTATTACACATTCGTTGTATATGTATAAGCCCAACAGACAATATGGCGGGATTATTGCCATGTGGCAATATCTTCAAATCAACAAGAAATATATTAAAGATGCCCTGAGAGAAAATAAGACTAGAAACTTAAAAAAAAAAACTGGGTTCCAACAGGAATCGAACTCGCAACCTCCTTTTGGGAGACAAGCGTCTTACCAACTAGGCCACGAAATTTTTGTACTTAAATTAAGAAATATTTCAGCACACACAAAAGTCCGCAGAATCCTTAGAATTTCCCATCGCAGTAATATTCTCGTTAGGCTGTATTGTAGGAGTTACGTTTACATAATTACGCTCCACCCGCCTCGATGCTCGCAAAAATTTAATTAACGTAACGTTTAATGCGAGAAATTATTATTACGGGAGATACAGCTAGGGATTTAAATAGAGTAACGAGATTATTTTATGAGGAAAAATTAGTTTCCTTTTGTTACAATTGGTCAAGTTTCTTTCTTCAAATCTAGGGTCGTCTACCGATGCCATATAAATAAATATAGGTTTTGTAATTTGTTTTATCAAACACTGTTTATTCCACTTTTTGTAACGGTATAACCCTACCAGTTTCAAGGCTTGTACCTCGTCATCAGAGAAGCACAGACAAGACTCTCCTGATGATGAGCGGAAAGCCTTGAAACTAGTAGGGTTATACCGTAACAAAAAGTGGAATAAACGGTGTTTCTTGAATCTTCGAAAAGACTATAGTTTCACTTTGTGGTGCCATGTTTTATGTAAAAGGAAAAATAAGTAAATAAAAAACTTATTTTATATTTTTGTATTCACCACAGGTTTATTTTTGAGCTTACAACCGGTTTCGAAGACCACAGTCTTCATCGTCAGGTGAAGATAAACTAAATTGTTAAAAATATATTTCCTGTACAAGTGTAAATCATATAAGAGGAATGAGGTAGGGGGAGAGAAGTGGGGAGATATGTGATACAATGGTAAATGGGGCGGGAAAAAATTAAAGTGAATCTTTAGGGCAGGCCAGGGTCTGGATATCCAAGGGGGGGGTGGATTTTAAATAGGAAACATATTAAACAGATTGATAAAAACAAATTACAATGTCTTTTAACTTCCACAATATTAACGCCTTAACTACAAATAAATATAGATTTATTGATATCAACATTTTATTTATTATTACACATGACAAGAAATATACATAATTTGCAAAAAAACAACAAGTAATTTAATTTAGACATACATTATTTTAATGGATTTGACTTTGTCGCCTTTCATTTGTCGTATCCCCAGTAAACTAGGCTTTTGCCTGTATCTCACTGAGGATATTTAGCATGAAAAAATTAATTGATACTTCTTTCCGATTTTCGATTACACAAAAACAAAACCCCGTTGCACGTTCTCATCAACCTGACAAACAGTGGCACTCAATTACAACTGGAAACATCATGCGGAATCAAACTCTTCACACATCATCACTCCAGAAAGACCAAACCTGTTCATCCCATAATATACCGCACACAATCATAAGAATAAAAACAAAAGTAAAACCAAAAATGAAACTAAAAATGTTCATCCCATAATATACCGCACACAATCATAAGAATAAAAATTAACACAAAAATATACAGAAACACAAATACAAAACAACAAAAATCAAAACAACAAGAAGAAACCTACACTCAAGAGCCCACACAAATCTTTTCCACACGTCATTCATCCTGAAAGCCCAAGTACTCAAAATCCTGTCGCAATAGCAACCACGTTCCGATCGACTATGTACGGTATGTACATATATACACGTATATCTTGAAATAAGATATAATATATATCTCAGGACGGTGTTGAAGAAAAACGTTTAAGAGATATACTTTTCTTGATCTTACTGTTGATGGCCTTCCACCCACATTTGTACTGTATATTTGCTTTGTTAGTCTTTCTTCTTCCATTCGTTTCACATGCCCAAACTATCTCAGCGTGCATCTTATCATCTTACTCAACACATTAGCCTTAAGTTTACATTTATCCCTAATCACTTCATTCCGTATTCTATCATGCATTGTCACCCTGCGTATTCTTTTCAATGTATGCTTTTCTACAGTATTTATTTGGTTCTTATGAGTCAATTTAAACCTTCACGTTTCACTCCCATACCTCAAAGATGTCAATAAAATACTAATATGAACTTTAAAAATCTGAGCAGATGTTGATACTGTTAGGTTCGATTATACATATGTTTATATGCCCCATTGACTTTGTTTCCTATCGCCACACGCCGGTTGATAGCCCTCTTTTATTAATCACCCAAATATCGCATTTATTTTTCTTCTCATACTTTTCCATCCAAATTTCTTTACATTTTGTAACATTCATTCTGAGATCTCTCTCTTCACGTCTCTCATACAATTTACTTGTCACATCATCGTGTCATCAGCATTCTAGTACAGTTATTTCCATACGTTCCAATTCGACATTTGTATGCGACTTATTGTCATTTGTAGTTCCTATACGCATGAATTTAAATGAACACTGAACAACCAGGGGGATATAACGCATCCTTGCTTTACCCCTTTTGAAATATTGAACGTCTCAGTCAAGTCACCATTCACATACACGCTCAACTTTTGGCATAGAAGTGTTATTCCATACCAATAAATGGAATCCTGCTATAAGGGTATTATTGTCTTAACTTTTCCAAACAGAAAAATGAAATCAAAATAAAAAGCAGCGAGGTGTGGGCTTTTAAAAAACAGTGCTTCGAATACTGCACGATCATCTTTGCAGGAATAAAGTGAGCACAAAATGGATGCCAAAACTCATGAGTGCTAGACAAAGGCAACGATGTGTAGAATGTTGCAATGAGTTTGACTGATATGCGATAAGAAAGAAATAAAAATAATTAAGTTATTTGTCACGGTAGATGAAACTATGCTTTTGTACCATGATCCTGTCAAAAAGAACTTCGATGGAGAGGCGCCGTCCGGGATCACCACTATCCAAAAAAGGCAAAAATAATATGACAACAATAATATGTATTATACGTCATTGATAAACAAATTTAACGATGCCATAAAAACAAAAAAACTGAGAACATCTGTCACGAAACATGATGTTATTGCACTATAATGCGCCAGTTCATACATACTATACCTTTGTTGTTCAAAGAGAGCCATTCAACACTGTGGTTTCTAATTGAATCCCCCATCCTATAGTCCCGACATCGCCCCTCGTGATTATTTTTTATATTCAAAACTGAAATCCAATTTTCGTGGAAAAAAATTAAATGTGACATAAAGTGGTCTCCGCAGTGTTCCATTATTTTCAGAACAAAACTATACAATATTTTTTCAGTGGTATGGAAAATAATTCGTTGTTTAAAATATTTTTTTTTTAATATAGGGGGACTATATTGAAAAATAGATATTTAAATTTCAAATACCCATCAAAATTTATTTGCGCGCACTTTAGCTTGTGACGACACAACTCCTTACGAAATTTAACAGTCTTTTTTGTTAATATACTCGGAACCAATCGCATACGACTTTGTACGTAAACATACATTTATTCTAGTAGTTTTTAGTTCTAAACTAATCTCTCAAACTTGAAATAGCTAATTTCATTAGTATGATATATTTCAACATTCTCAAATTAGTGATGTAAGCATATTAAAGCACGTGATTGATAAACAATATTATCATCGGTTCCATTATTCACTCGTTTGGGTTGATTTACCATTGGAATTAGCACGTGTTGGTTGTACGATAACAACATTCACACATCTCTAGCGCACGTGAGTATTGGTACAAGACGAGCTAGATGATAGGAAATGGTCGTCGTTGCTGGGTGTCGTAGTCGAGGATCTCTCGGCATTCCAACGTCAATTCAGTTGGAAATTGAAGCTGTGCTGTGGAGTTTTTAATGTGAAGTTAGTGGACTGTTGCATACCATCACCGGTCACAACACTGTACTGGATCCGATGACACAGAGAAGTGAGATGATTGGAGCACACCAACATGTAGTTGCCCCCTTTGCTAGAAAGAATATATATGACCGGCATCATCCGTATCCTTATACCCCTGAATGGAAAATCAGGTGAAAAACTAGGTGGAAAATGCCTGTTTCATTTGACAGGAGAAATGACGTATTACTCGAGGATTGAGTCGAGCGTCTTACTAACAAGGATATGATCATCTATGAATTGTGTTGATATTGTATGAACACTTTATGCATTCATTATACTACATCTAAAGCTGAATGAGTTACTACCATATGTTACATGGGAAGATCCATAAGGGTTTTTTTGGAGTTCGTCTTTCCTCGGTAAGTTTTCTGCAGTTTTCTTATCATAAGCAGATTCGGGAAAGTATCTAATCGATTGGCCGGAGCCATTGTTTTCCTATCCTTACACCTAACTTTTATATATTTATTTTTTAATATATCAATAATAATAATAGGTTTGAATTCCGATTTAGAGCTCCTTTGACGAGATGCTGTCTTCTGAACGTGGTGTTATACATTTTTTTTAATTTATTTTTTTATTTATTTTACACATGACAAGAAATATGGTATACATCATTTGTGAAGAAAAAAAACAGATAATTAATTTGAACACGTCATTTTAATGGGTCTGAGTTTGGTGCCTTTCATTTGTTGTGTCCCCGGTAAACTAGGCTTTTGCCTGTATCTCACTGAGGACATATAGCATGAAAAAATAAATCGAAACTTCTTTCCGATTTTTGAATTTATAAATTGTTATTTCATAATTATTATTATCATTGTATACTGTTAGCCTGGTGAATTTATTGCTATATGGCAATCTCTTCCAATCAATTAGATTTTTAAAAACAAACCTTTAGTGAAAATAAAACTGAAATTCTTTTTTAAAAAGTCTGTGTACCTACGGGAATTGAAACCATTGGAAGAGTGTTGTTTTACAAACTAGGCCATGGAAGACATCAGTTATTATTGTCTGTGGGATAATACTCTGTAGGTCGTCATGTGTAATTGTTCTTCTTTGTCTAATAACTAATGAGGGTGTGGGCTGAAAAACATCTAGTGTCCCCGTGACTGGGCTCACCCTATATTGGTGGAGTGTATGTTGGGCTGGGGGAGATGTTGTTAGATGAGCCCAGACCTTTTGATAGCTTCTGTCTTTAAGGTATTATCTGCAATTTATGTGTTCTTGAAGTATGTTTAAATATATTATGTAAATACTATGTTGCTATCAATAAACCTATATTTATTTATTTTAATAAATTGGTTCTTCTAAATCAAACCAATAGGGCATGGTACTATGATAGAGCTTTTGCCGTTGCTGGTCCATTATGGAATAATCTGCCTCCTAGTATCAGAGATATGATCATGTGCAGCTTTAGGAAGCACTTACGGACAATCCTTTTTGGGAGTTCTTATCAACATGTACATATGAGTGGGTTCGAATTCTGAGTTAGAGCGTCATAGAGGAGAGTTCGCTCTCTAAACGGCACTATATAAATTGTCATTTTATCATCGTTATTATTATTATTTATGATACAATATTCCTTTTTTTTTTTGTTTGTGAATAAACTTAAATAAAAAATCTTTCACATGGCGAAACAATTTAACTAAATAAATTATTTACAGAACTGAAATATAAAAAATTGTAATAAATATTATTTCTAACAGAATTTTGGAAATAATGCAATTTTTCCAATATTTAATATTGGAAAGAATAATAAACATAATAGGGCTCATTAAAGAGAAACATGATAAGAAAGAATGCGAGCCGGACTCGAACAAGCTATCTCTGTTTTCATGACAGCCGCTTTACCGACTACGCCACCGATCACAAGACACCCTTGTCTCTTCAAACATCCCCTACAAGAACCCTAGACTGCTTACTTCCTCGCTTTGATACTTCCAATAATCATTATTTTTAATTGATAATATATCCACAGGCTGGATCTCACATATATTTAAGTTCTTAGATATTTATTTAGATCTATTTATGTTCTAAGATAACATACACCCTTTTCTAATTGAATAGAAATTAACTCGTTTTCCCATGATTAAAGTGTGTAATTGAATGGGATGTGGATTCTATAAGTCCCACTCCTGTGTCAACCGAAAGCCTCTAATTAGCCGCGATGTTTCCGGAGGCTGTAGGACAATAAATCTACCTGATCTGGTTTGTGTGCCTTTCTATTACCGTCAGCTGTCTTAGAGATTCACTGTATTGTATAACATTTTCGCTGAATACAGTAAAACCTGACAAAGATCTTGCTATTTGACTTTCTTTTCCATCTAACTTGAAAGCAAGTAAAAATACCTGGA
The DNA here is from genome assembly GCA_949825065.1 of Odontocerum albicorne. Classification (NCBI taxonomy): domain Eukaryota; kingdom Metazoa; phylum Arthropoda; class Insecta; order Trichoptera; family Odontoceridae; genus Odontocerum; species Odontocerum albicorne. The sequence goes on from OX463855.1 coordinate 6,855,656, forward strand.
GTAAAAATCATAATGCAACCCTCTATAAAATCATACTGGAACCCTCTTTAAAAAATCTGGTTATTAGCGAGAGTCAAATTTGCAACATCTGGGTTGGAAGACAGGCGTCTTACAAATTAGTACACGAAGGTCGACTCGTGCTTAATACTAACTAAATATTAAATTATATTGATATTTACACTAAGTTACAATAAATTTATCAATACGTACATACCATCACGCCATTTCCCTGTCGGGGTAGGCAGACAGTACAGAGTGAATTTCCTGGAACAACTTCAAAATTATCTGTTTTTCATCAACAATCAAGATCAAAACCTCCGAATTTGAAGACAGGCGTTACACCAACTAAGCTACGGAGGTCGTCATATTTGTCGACAGCTTTGGTCTAATGGTTAGTATTCACGCGAATGAGCGCCCTAGGTTCGAATCCTGGCGGATTCGCTTCTTGCCTGGTTTTACTCTTACATTTAACACCTGAATTTATGTTTTCGCGTAGCTCGTATGCTATCAATATTAATTCTTATTGTGACTTTAAGGAATACAAATATACCACATATCATAAAACTGCCTAACAAAAGACAGCAGGCTTGCCATCGGAATTTTGTGCTTGTTCTGTCAAGAATCTCTGCTTGAATTAATTAAACCGAATGCACACAATAAAACAATACACCCACAGGCGTCTTCTATCCATGGTATGGCCAACAGTCAAACTCGACAACAAGAGATACCTTTTCGAATCGGATTTTACGATACAGCGTTATAAAAGTTCTTATTTTTCATTCTTTCTTGTGTAAATTTTATGTTTTCCAGAAAATTGTTTTTGGAAGGCATAAAACATATGCCTTCCAAATTGGTTGTGAAAAAAATATCTTACTAACTAGAAAGGTTGAGAAACATAATCCTTACTAACTAGAAACATTGATAAACATACAACCTTACTAACTAGAAAGGTTGAGAAACATAATCGTTACTAACTAGAAACATTGATAAATATACAACCTTACTAACTAGAAAGGTTGAGAAACATACATCTTACTAATTAGAAAGGTTGAGAAACATAAATCTTACAAAATAGAAAGGTTGAGAAACAAACATCTTATTTACTAGACCTCCGTGACCTAGTAATTAAGATGTATGTTTCTCAACCTGTGGGTTGCTGGTTCGATTCCCGTTGGAAACCTTTTTTCAAAAAGATCTCATTTTTCTTCAAGGCATTTTTAACCTGTTTCTGATTAGTAAAAGAGATTGCCACATGGCAATAACACCGCCAGGTTGTTCTATGTACAAAGAAATTGTTATACGATACAATACTTATCACACAAGTTGAAGAAAATAATTCAATTTCTTATCAAAAAAGTTTCCAGTCCAATATTCAATAAGTGAAAAATAGCTCCATCAAATGTATGAGATACGCGGAAAATACTCGTAAGAAAGATATCCTGTCTTATGAATTCGGTGTATTGAGATGGGTGTCCAATAATAAACATCAACTTGGTTTTAAGAAAACTTTTTTATTTGCTGAAGAATATATATGACTGATTACGGCTTGATAAATATCAAAGAGTTATCGAAACGGACACAAATATAAAAAATATTTTCATTTTGGGGAAATAATTGAATTTAAAAACTATGCATTGATTAATTACCAACAAATAAGCATTTATATGGTTCACCCACGTAGAAAGAATGAATGATGAAAGATTCGCAAAAATTTTCTACGAGTATATTCGTTAAAATTATCTATGGTATATAAGCAGTCGTTGTCATTGCTGGACCTCGTGTCGAGAATCCTCTCGCCATTCCAATGTCAATTATATCCTCTTTAAGTGAGTGAGTTGTTGCACACCAACAAACTCACCGGCCACACCGGTTTACTGGATCCAATGACATACCTGAAGGGAAACGATCGGAGCACACCGGCATATTTTCCTCTTTTTTTTAAATAATAAATATGATCGAAGTCATAGGTATCCTAATACCTCGAAAAACTAGGTGGAAAAATGCCTGTGTCCTTCGAACGGAGTAGCACAGCGCGAACTGGCGACCCTTCGCACTAAAGTCCAGTGCGTCACTTCATAAGTATTGTAGTGTAAAGAAGGCACGATAAGTTTTGGAAAACGTAGAAAAACTTAGCACAATCAAATTTATTCAATTTCTTCTAGTGAAAAGCCTTTATAACAAGATAGTTCACATAACGAGGTGTATGTTATAAACGTGGCAGAAACCATAAATGCATGCAGAATATATAATAATAAAGCGGAAATTTGTTTTCTATGTTTGCCCCAACATGGACATGGTTTAATGGTGATTTGATTATTTTTTTGGGGTTGAATTCGATCCCAGCCTTCTTATTTTTATCTTTATTGATATTCATCTCCTCAACGGAAGTTGGCAATCACCGTGGCCACTTGGCGAATTTCAGTTGTGAAATTCACACATTGTTTCATTATTTGTATTATTTTGTATATAACCTGGTGATTTTATTGCCATGTTGTAATCTTTTCTGAACCAACCGCAAAAAATGTTTTAACCGTTTAAAAATCAGACTGGAATCCTATTTAAAAATCTGCATACCATCAGGAATCCAATCTGCAGGTTTCGGGTCGGAAGACAGACGTGTTGTAAACTAGACCCCTAAGATAGACTAAGATTTTTCATTAACTTTTCTCGGTGATATGATTAATTTTTCTTTGGGTCATGGAATGATAGATTGAATTTACAGGCGTACAGAATGAAATTCGGACTTTTCTCTTTGTATTCAAGTCTTTTAAGGGATTTCTCCATTGTATCTTTTGACTCTGTGTTTGAGAGAAGTTTCTTCAGACAGGAGTTAAACTTTGAGGTCGATTTCGTTTCCATCTAATAAATTGATTCTTCCGAATCAAGTCAATAGGGTGGGGTATTATGATTAAACTTTTGCCGTTGCTGGTCCAGTGGTGTGGAATATTATGACTCAGAGGTGTAATTTATTTACATTAAATACAAATGTTTATTAAGTATCATATGGTAAGCTATATACTCGTATGTACTGTAATTGTTACTAAGTATCATATGGTTAGCTAATATACTCGTATGTACTGTAATTGTTATTAAGTATCATATGGTAAGCTATATACTCGTATGTACTGTAATTGTTATTAAGTATCATATGGTTAGCTAACATACTCGTATGTACTGTAATTGTTATTAAGTATCATATGGTAAGCTATATACTCGTATGTACTGTAATTGTTATTAAGTATCATATGGTTAGCTAACATACTCGTATGTACTGTAATTGTTATTAAGTATCACATGGTAAGCTATATACTCGTATGTACTGTAATTGTTATTAAGTATCATATGGTAAGCTATATACTTGTATGTACTGTAATTGTTACTAAGTATCATATGGTAAGCTATATACTCGTATGTACTGTAATTGTTATTAAGTATCATATGGTAAGCTATATACTCGTATGTACTGTAATTGTTATTAAGTATCATATGGTAAGCTATATACTCGTATGTACTGTAATTGTTATTAAGTATCATATGGTAAGCTATATACTTGTATGTACTGTAATTGTTATTAAGTATCATATGGTAAGCTATATACTCGTATGTACTGTAATTGTTATTAAGTATCATATGGTAAGCTATATACTCGTATGTACTGTAATTGTTATTAAGTATCATATGGTAAGCTATATACTCGTATGTACTGTAATTGTTATTAAGTATCATATGGTAAGCTATATACTCGTATGTACTGTAATTGTTACTAAGTATCATATGGTAAGCTATATACTCGTATGTACTGTAATTGTTATTAAGTATCATATGGTAAGCTATATACTCGTATGTACTGTAATTGTTATTAAGTATCATATGGTAAGCTATATACTCGTATGTACTGTAATTGTTATTAAGTATCATATGGTAAGCTATATACTCGTATGTACTGTAATTGTTATTAAGTATCATATGGTAAGCTATATACTTGTATGTACTGTAATTGTTATTAAGTATCATATGGTAAGCTATATACTTGTATGTACTGTAATTGTTACTAAGTATCATATGGTAAGCTATATACTCGTATGTTCTGTAATTGTTACTAAGTATCATATGGTAAGCTATATACTCGTATGTACTGTAATTGTTATTAAGTATCATATGGTAAGCTATATACTCGTATGTACTGTAATTGTTATTAAGTATCATATGGTAAGCTATATACTCGTATGTACTGTAATTGTTATTAAGTATCATATGGTAAGCTATATACTCGTATGTACTGTAATTGTTATTAAGTATCATATGGTAAGCTATATACTCGTATGTACTGTAATTGTTATTAAGTATCATATGGTAAGCTATATACTCGTATGTACTGTAATTAGAGTCAGAGTCGGTGCCGTAGTCGAAATCAAATATTTTAAATATCTGGAGTCGGATTTTTTTTCATTGATTTAAAGGGATTCGGCCAGAAAGCAAAATTGATCACAGAAGTTATGCAATAAAAACAGTATTTTCCTTCTTATTCGTTATTTGTGCGCAGATTCTGAAAGGAATGTAAAGCCTTCTGAGAAGAATGAAAGAATTTTAAAAACTCTTCAGAATTTATAACTTTTCATGATTTCACTTTCTCACGCCTCACCTAAATGTGAAGCAATAAACTCCAAATTGAAAAAATGTCTTTAAATTTTGCCCAAAGCAGTGATTTTCAACTAAAAAACTCATTGAAAAATAAATTAAACTCATCATAAAATAATAATGACACAATTGATTAAGTGTCATTTAGAGAGCAAACTAAAAAGGATTTTCTTTAAATGCTTCCTAAAACTGCACACGTCATTCATTTTTCTGACACTAGGAGATAGGCCATTTCACGTCACAGGACCAGCAACGATAAAAGCTCTATCATAATATTCCGCCTTACTGGATTGATTTGGAACAACCAATGTATTAGATGGATAAGAGGTCTGCTACAAAATTCATAAACAATACTATCAATCACGTTAATTTATTGACTTGTAAGCATAACTAAGCCCCTTTTCCTTTGTTGAAATTTTTATATTGTATTTCAGCTGAAACCGAGATTTTTTAAATAGATTTTCAGTCAGGTTTTCACTTAAAGCCTCATAAACATTTCAGTAATACGTTTTGTAATCATAACTAAGCCGTTTGACAGGGAGCTTGAATCTCATTGTTCTTGATATAATTATTTTTAGACTACGAGGGTGGTCCCAGAAGTACCCGATCTGACGTATAGATGGCGGTTGTTGCTTTAAAAAATTACTATGGTATAAAGTACTAAACTTAAAAAGCTTAAGTTTCAAGTTTTAAGACGCTACGTTGTTTAGTATTTGTTTGGCATAGTGAACGCTCTCAGTGAATTTGTAAACATGGAAAAAATTGGTCATCGTTATGTGATACAATACTTTCATTTGAAAGGTCTAAGTCCAACCAATATTAAAAACCGAGCAAGATTCCACTCTGGGGGAGTCTGCTCCTTCGTTTACAACAATAAAATATTGGGTGGCAGAGTTTAAACGAGGCCGTACGAGCTGCCAAAACGAACATCGCATTGATCGACCAAATGAGGTGACCACGCCAGAAATGGTAAAGAAAATCCACAAAATGGTATTGGATGACCGTCGATTGAAAGTGCGTGAGTTAGCAGACATGGTAGGCATTTCAAAAAGTGCTATATATCGCATATTGACTGAAAATTTGGACATGAGAAAGCTGTGCGCAAGATGGGTGCCGCGTTTGCTCACAATGGAACAAAAACAGCGTCGTGAGGATGTTTCAATCGAGTGTACTTTTGGGACTACCCTCGTATTAAAAAAACCTATATTACACATTTGTAATATGTTGCTAACTTTCCCAATTACCGCTCTTCATTGTTCAAGTAGTTTTTTTAATGTTCAAACTGATAGACTCTGGAACTAGCTACTTACTAGCTGATGAATAGACTCGCACCATCGTTGGTGTATTTCAAAAAGGGAAGTAAATACAAACAAATGACATCTTCTTATAGTGATATATCATGGTTTTCATCACCCTTCTTTCCAATGTTCTTTTCCTTCTCATAACCATCGATAATCTTGTTAAATTTGTTATTGTATATTTTTTATTTTTTTTATTTTTAAAGTATTGAATTTTCATCCTAACAAAAAAAAATCTTCCACTTTTAAGTCAAAACTTTGAAAAACCATTATATGGTTGGATGGAAAAGATATCCACTTGACAATAAACTCATCATGCTGTACAATGCACAATAAAGTATAATATTAAATAAATAAAATAATATATATTTTATTTGATATAATTGGGTTGAACTTGTATCAAATAAAAAAATCAATTTCAAAATTTATGATGGTGTATGAACACTACACCATACCTACATTTATGATTGTACTATATATGAACGCTACACACATACACTACAATACACCTAAAATTTATGATGGTATATAAACACTATACACATACACTACAATACACCTAAATTTATGATGGTATATAAACATTATACACATACACTAAAATACACCTAAAATTTATGATGATATATAAACGCTATACACATACACTACAATACACCTAAAACTTATGATGGTACATGAACGCTACACACATACGAGTACACTACAATACACCTAAAATTTATGATGGTATATGAACGCTATACACATACACTACAATACACCTAAAATTTATGATGTTATATGAACGCTACACACATACACTACACTACACCTAAAGTCGAATGCATTATTATTAAGAAGCAGAAGATCTACAGATTTCTTTATATTATAGTTCGTCTTCCCTTGGTAAATTTTCGGTGTATTGCTTCCAAAATATTTTTTTTTAATATATGCAGGCAGATTCGGGGAAATGCTATCAATCTAATAGCCGCAGCCATTTCCTTCCTATCCTAACACTCAACATATATATTTATTTTGTAATATTTTTTATCTGTCAATAAAAGCAGGTTCGAATCCCGAGTTGGAGTGCTTGTGAGGAGAGTTTTATTTCTAAACGAAGTTATGAAAATTATCATTTTATTATTATTATTAAAAAAATAAGTTGATATAAAATAATTTAATAAATTAAAGAAGTTTAAGAAACTTTGATTGAAAAAAAGTGAAAAGCATCTGAAAGAGATTGAAAAAGTCTCCCTCCTTTCAGTTGAAAGAAGAAATCAAACTTTCCTCCGGTGAGTGGTGTGGTGGGGAGGAATTTTGGGGGAAGAAGACGGAATGTCAACCATCCCGAGGGAGTCTCGGAGGCGTGCAGCAAGAATTTGTATCGTTTTATTAGAACGGACTGAGGAATGTCTTTGGTAGAAACTGTCAAAAAGAGAGAGTAATACAGTAAAAAACAATGATATAAATGGAAGAATGATATTGTATTTTGAGAAACAAAAAGTGTATTCGTGAAATATTATAAAGGTGTTCTTTTTAAAAGATGTGAATTAATTCTGTAGAAATACGTACACGTAGGCTGACAATGTATGACAAAATACGAAAAGAAGTTATTAAAGATGAATGTAAACTTGTTTGTTGTTTATAGTTAAGGCATTAACGTTGTGAAGGTTTAAAGACATTGTAATTTATTTTTAACAAACACTGTTTATTCCACTTTTTTTTGTGACGGTATAACCCTACCGGTTTCAAGGCGTTCACCTCATCTTCAGGGGAGCGCAAACAAGACAATGTAAACTTAGGGCTGATATTTGAATAAGATGAAGAAGAATTCTCCGAGATGGTTTGGGCACATTAAACGAATGAATAAAAAAAGTCCAACTAAATAAATATATAATACAAATGGGAGTGAAACGCGTGGTATAGGAAGACAATGGAAATTGTTGTTGGATTAAGTGAATAAAGTTTTGAAAGAAGGAAATTATTTCCAAAAAAACTACATTTAAGTAGTTACGCCATGTTATTAAGTATAACATATGGTTAGCAATATATTATATGTACTATAATTGGACTTGGTGCCGGAGTAAGAGTTGTGGTCGGAGTCATGGTCCAACATTTAAAATTTCATAAGTCGGAGTCAGTGTTTTTACCGACATCACAACACAGGTTAAAATTAATTTAATTAATGTGCTTTACATAGCATGTATTAATTTCTCTTGGCCTCTATTTAATTTATTTTAATGAGCTGCTCTTAATCTTTGCCCAATGCCGGGATCCATGGATTATCCCAACGGCGGTATCCCATAAGTCCAGGATTCAAATTGGGATCCAGAATATTACCACTAATTGTATAACGTTTTTCATTTGCTAACTTTATTGTGGTGAATGTTTTATCTTGTTCGTATTATATTCAATCGAGTTTTCAAATTTAAATTTGGCATTGTCAAATAATTAAAAAAACCTTTCATACGAGTAAATTTTTGTGGCTTCTAGTCAAAGTTTATAAAATTATATTCAATTTAATTTTAAATTATGAGATAATTTGACATTAATAACTGTAATGCGATCAACATTGGATTATATTACTATGACCATCATCACCATCGATGATGACAAGTCCCAATTGGAGTAGGCAGAATGAATCAATCTTCCCTATATTATATCTTAGAATATATACATTATTTCTGTCACGTCCATACACTTTGTCAAGCATGATCTATTTCTAAAACTTTTTTGTTGTTCCCGTTTCTAAATTAAAATCATTTGGCCATGCCATCTTTTTTTAAGTTTTCCCAAAATTATAACATAAATAGATAAACATACCATAGGTTTATTGTTAACAACATAGTATGTACATATATTATATAAATATTATATAAACGCTATAAGGACAGTCTACGAGAGTCGCTTACTTTGCGCGGGCGCCTGAGGACTGGGAGCAGGTGGCTCGGGACCGTGAGGGATGGAGAGCCGTATGCTCTCGGGCTGATGGCGTCTCAGCGGCTAGACGTATGAGAAACAGTCTGCGCGCTGCGAACATGCGTCAACATGGCCAGACGGCTAAGCAAGGTCCATATGTCTGTGGCATTTGCGGGAGGGAGTGCGCCTCCAGGATCGGACTGTTATCTCACAAAAGAAAAGATCACACGATCGACGTGGGAGAACGGTTCAGGACTGAGGTTGGAGTGGCGAGGGGATCCTCGACTGCGAGGCCCGGCAATGATGATATAAATATATCCAAAAATTGCTCATTATCTCCAGATATATAACAGAAAATACATTTGAAAGAGAAGCTACCAAAAGGTATAAAGCATAATCTTTCCATACATCATTGGCTTCTACCACGTCCATTAGCACGTAATGCGTTTTACACTCTCATTCCCTCTTTCAGAATTTGATTTATTTGGCCGTGCCACGTTTTCAATGCCTTCTCAAACATCTTGTTCCTTCTAAACCATGTGCCTAGATTATTTCGTAAATCTTTCACCGTTCATTCTTTCGACGTGGCCGAGCCACATAATGCTCTTTTCTTAATCTTAAGCACTACATCCTCTTTTAATCTACTTATTCTTCTTCTTCTTCTCAGTGTTATGTCAGGTCCCCTCAACGTTGAACACCACTTGAGAGTAGATATCTTTGTCCCCGGCAGCCCGAAAAAGATCTCCAGGCCAGTCCAATCACGCATATTGCGGAGACAGGAGATTTGCCTCCTGCCAACACCTCTTCGGCCTTCTATTTTGCCTTGGATGATCTATATGATTTCCTAATTAATTTCTTCCTTATCTTTCCATACAGTAAATCTTTACATATTTTCCAAACATTACTATATTACTCGATACCTCGTTCTCGAATAGATTTCCTTTTCATCTTTCAAACTATATCTTCCGATGCCACCGATGATTCCTCTACATCCATCCCTACACTCCGCGGCTCGAAAGGCAGTTAAGGGTAGTCCATTTGCGTCTCTTACTTGGTCAGTCCAACACATTGGGATTCTTCCTCTTGTGCGTCGTCCTTCCACGTCTCCAGTAACCACAAGTCTCTCCAAACTGTCTCCTTGGCCACGAGAAAAAATCGGAGAACTCGTCGAAGGTATATTGTAGACTGTCGGTGATTATCAGTTCTTCGAGAAAGGAGGCTTTGGTTTGCCTTGTAACGAATTCCATAAACACCCCTCAAGAGCTAAACCCGAGATTCGAACTCGCTATAATTGACACATTAAAATATTACAAAAAAATATAAGTCGAGTGTTATTATAAGAAAATGGTGGCTGCGACTACTACTCGCTGATGAGACATTTCCTCGCATCTGCAATATTTAGATAAATATGTTTGGTAAGAAAACTTGCCAAGAGAAGATGTGCCACAATGAAACCTTCTAAAACATGTTTATTAAATTTTCACTTTACTTTATGTTGCCACGTTTTAGATTTTATTCACCTGTCCTTTAATTCTGAAACACAAATAATTGTAACTATTAATGTATTTTTATTTTTACTTTTTAAAAATATTTTTGAAGATGTAAATCCGTATTGATAAATATTAAAACAAACAATACAACATTCAGTTTTCCTTGATTTTGTTATACAACCTTCATTCTAAATTGCTTTCAATCCATGAACAAATATTAGAGTACGCCAACAGCTGAAAATATTCACTGCTTCTGAATATTAAAACGCTACCTGAAATCAAAAGGTTCTATTTTCCCATTCCCAGATTAAGTATAACCTTTTCAATATTTGGTCACGATATAAATTTATGAATTTCTGTATGTTTAACTATACTATCTGTATTTAATTTCTCGGAAAAAAGGTAACAGTATTCGCAGTAATGAAAATGAAAATTATTTGTCTCACATAATATATGTAACATATATATGCTATTTTAGCGGATGTCCTTGAAGGACGCGATGATGATTTTGATTGTTTGGTATTTAAATAAAATACGTCAATTAGCAATGCGGAAGCAGAGAGTGAATGAATCGATGAATAATAAATAGTGATTAATGATTAATGATGCTTTATTTATCGGTAAGTAGGTATTTATACATTTCAGAACTGGCGCGGGAGTGCACCCGCAATATATTTTTATCTCGCTTCTGTGCGTGCAGAGATGGTCGATTGAAATATTGCAGACATCGCAATTAGTGTTGTGGGTAGACGATTTGTTTGCGAAAACGCCGAGACAGCGCGATGCGTTCTCTTTCTACTGTGGAATGTATCGTAAATAGTATTTGCGGGTAAACAATTTCAATGTTTTGGTATACGACCTTTGGACATATCCAAAGGTCGTTTCATCGGTCGTTGACCGTGTGTGTTGACAATATTCAGGGACGACAGTAGTTCCTACACTATCATTACGCTGTCAGAGTTGGCAGAGAGAACTGAGAATCAGATTTTCCTATCTCGATACACATACTACACCTCCACTTAATCCACAGACCTTCTCATACAACTCCTGCAATTTTTCTGATTTTTATATTTCCTTCCTTCAGCTGTTCATTTATTTGATTCAATCATACTTTTATTGGTATTTTTCTTTCTCGTGCTTTTCTCTCACAATTCTGCTATTTCTTTGATTTATTAGGTTTTCTTCATTCATTCGACAGTTCAGTTTGATCCCCTACCAATCACGTTGTTATGGGGGATCAAAATAAGTTCTCGTCTAGCAATATCTACACTAGAAGATCGAAGTCTTTTTTATAGCGTGATGTCAGATACTGTCGAAGAAGGGAGTGTCCAAAGGGACTCTTCTTCTGGTGGCGACACACCTGAATGTAAAAATAATAGTAGTAACGAAGGACCTAAGGTCTGACATCACGAGATAAATAAAATGACTCAAAGCGATAGAAATATAATAAAACGCAGCTTAAGACGTTAGTTCTCAGAAAATTTCGAATACAGCCAAACCATCCCTTGACGCCACTAGATCGGAGTAGACAAACGATCCGATGGGACGATATAAGACGGAGTATACCTTCAGTAATTATTGACTCGATTTTCATCGCATTACCACAAACTGTGATCTGCAGATTGACCCAGATGGCTGCAAAAAATTACAACAGGGTGAAGGGACAAGTTCGCTAAAAAGTTTGCCATTAAAGCTCCCATGGCCAGAAATAAATTGTGTAGTTCAATATATTGGGTTAAAAAAAAATCTGTCTTCCCGCGGTAGAAGACGACCATCAATGTTACCAAGTCGACAAACATGCCTCTAAGTAGGCTTTAAAAATCGTGTGAGAGGTCAACTCTGTCAAGGGGGGGAGGCGGATTTCATGCATACTCGCGGGCTGACTTTTACCGAGATGGATAATAGGAACACGACTCTGGCCCTCAAGATTCAACGTAGCGAGATCCGTTAATACCGAGAGTGTTTCCATCAAGCATGTTCCATACGCCTTGGTGATAGCCAACATATTTTTCTTCTAACGCAATATTTGATGATAGAATATTAATACATGTTTTTGTTTTAGGTGCTCAGCTCGGACTCAGAGTTCCACTTCGCTCATCGGGCGCTGCCGCATGCGCGAGCGCGTCGCTCCATCCCGCACATGAGGGTGCTAAAGAAGGACCCAGAGGTATGTAACAAATATACGTCTTCCTGTTTATCATAATGCTCTCTTTTTTTAAGTTCTACTACTAAAACAAACAACGGTTGAGTTACTACTAAAACAAACAACGGTTGAATTACTACTAAAATAAACAACGGTTGAGTTACTACTAAAACAAACAACGGTTGAGTTCCTACTAAAACAAACAACGGTTGAGTTACTACTAAAATAAACAACGGTTGAGTTACTACTAAATAAACAACGGTTGAGTTACTACTAAAACAAACAACGGTTGAATTACTACCAAAACAAACAACGGTTGAGTTACTACTAAAACAAACGACGGTTGAGTTACTACTAAAACAAACAACGGTTGAGTTACTACTTAAACAAACAACGGTTGAGTTACTACTAAAACAAACAGCACAGTGATTTTACTAAAAAAATGACGGCCCAATGCTAAATAGAAAAAGGGCCTTATAAACGTTGTATATATCAGATATAAGAATATCCAGCACTACACGATTTTATTCTTTAAGCATTAAAAACAAAGTTAGGTCCTAAACTGCTACAATAATCACACTTTCAGAAAAAGGGCCTCATAACCATTGTATGATATATATCAGATATAAGAATATGCAGTACTACCCGGTGTTATCCTTTAAACATTAAAAAACAAAGTTAGGCCCTAAATTCCTACAATAATCACACTTTCATAAAAGACAAAAGTTACTGTGAAAAAAAAAACAGTTGTTGAAAAGAGTTTTTATGAATGTTAATTTTATAAAAAAAAGATGATAAATTTTTTTCAAATGTCAATAAATTTCAATCCTATAATATCTCATCTTAATTTAGCCGTTTTAAAATCATCGATCAGTTTAGAGATGCCCATTTTTTCAGCTTCCTTAGCTACTCTGTTAAGTAGCGCTAACGTCAACAATAGATGTTCTTGTATTGTGGATTTAACAAAAGAAACGATACTTGTAAAAGTATCGATATTAAAAGTTTTACCTTTTGGGTCCTTGTCTTGAGTCCCAATACTGACAGGAATCGAAGATGATGGATATAAGAGAGTATACTATGTAGGACGCGGATCTTATACCAAAAAGATCGCTAACTCTTAAAGATAATCCAGGATGATTGTGATAGTCACGATCTTCAACATTGAATAAATAATCTAAACAAATTGAGTGACCTATTAGTGATGTACTGCACGGAATGGAAACATGGACGATAAGAAAGGAGAAATTAAATATAGTAGGTGTTTTCGAGATGTGGTGTTGAAGGCGGAAGCCGCGTATCCCGTGTATTGCAAGGCACACCAACATCTTCATCATTTAAGAATCAGCGATCAACAAAAGACGTTCGACAACATGCAAGGATTCTAACATACTTTGGGCATGTTTCCAGATTGGGACGGATATAAATAAATGGAGCACCAAATTCAAGACATAGCAGAGGTCCATAACGCTCGGCATTGAGCTAGCGATGAAGATAATAAATGACGTAGATTAATGAGAATTCCGATTTCTTTGGGCAAATAAAGTGACGAGAGAAATTGAACACGGAAAAATCCATACAAGTGGAACATCATTATCAAATAAGCTTGAACTCTTGAAATTCTCAGGTCACGCGAAGTATTGTACTTGGAAGTAATTAAGGTGAATAAATAATATGAACGCCTCTGCAAATTAAATACTCGGAAAGTTCTCATTTCCCAAAATACAAAAATATCTAAGAATACCGTTTATCAATATTCTCCAAAGAATTGACTTAGAAAATCGTTTTATTTTCCAAAGTTAAAAGTTGTGTTATTCTAAAGTTTGCAAACAATATGAAAGTTTCGAAAAGGAGGAGAGTTCTCTTGAACCAAACTTGTCGAAGCTTTCACTTTTCCAATACTTGGCGAGATGAAGCTGGAAAAATCTAAGAAAAATGCCGAAATTTATATAAACTTTCCTTTCATTATTGGTATTCACTTATTGAATATCAAGAGAATATTCCCTTTGTGGAATTTACTTAAATTAGAAATAAACGAATTTAAAAGGTCTCCCAAATACATAATTGATTTTAATTTATTATATTGATTATAGTGTGGCGGTCGCACATTCGGTCAATGACCGACGATCCGACCTTTGCATTCCTTGACAATTCAAAACAAACAAGTACAAAGTCCACACGCCGGTCATTCAACTCATTGCCGGGCGTGGAGCGCATTCCATGCCAGAGCGAGAAGGCCCCACATCTATCGCGCCAGTTCCGTATTTGAATAATACCTACATACAACATTAATCGTTTTGCGAATGCAGAAACGAGACGGCGGCATATTGCGAGCGCATTCCCGCAGACATTAAAAAATGATATAAATACCTACGTCTACCAAATAAAACTCTCTTTCCGCATTGCGATCTAAAACGAGTTTTATTTATCAACAAATCATCATCATCTCTCCCTTAAGGACATAGCACCTAAAATAATGTAGAAGTGAAAGTTGGACTTGGCAGACGGAGGATAAGAATTATATTTATGCTGTGGAGATGCGTGCACTGAAGAAAATTTCATGGAGTGTCAATGTTTAAAAGAATGTGGAATGAATACACCAGAAATGAATGCATGGATAAAATAAATGTTTTCAGTAAGACGAAAAAATTTACTTTAAGATGGTTTGGAAGTGCGAAGGTGTGCGTGAAAGTTCAAATTGACCAGATTTTGTAAGAAGACAAAGTGAGAAGTATGAACAATATAACATTGCACATGACGAGATGTATGAATGTGAAGGAAGAAAATCTGGGTTCCAGCCCCGCAACCCCCGATCTGGAAGAGAGGCATCTTACCAAATAAATAAAGGAGGTCGTCTGCACTCTCCATTGTTAAATGTATAAATTCTTGATTTCTACTTGACAGGTCCATTCAGCAGTACAGCAGCCAGGCTTCCAGCGCGTGAAGCGAGGCTTGCTAGGAGTGCGGCCTCCTGCGCTACCCCAGTTGCCGCGCGCGCCTACCGACCCGTACTTCCCCTTCCAGTGGTACCTGCGCAACACGGGACAGAACGGCGGTAAAGCACGCCTCGACCTCAATGTGGAAGCCGCATGGGCGCAAGGCGTCACCGGGAAGAATGTCACCACGGCTATCATGGATGATGGTAAGGAAATTATCTTTCTCCCTTTTTATCATCATCAGCATCAAGAAATGCACGGCTGCGGGGTAATGCATACGCCTTCTGTACGGAAGGAGGCCAGCTCGAACCCCACGCAGTGGTACGTCTCTTAAATGACAAAGGCATTTTTTCTGCGTAGTATTCGGAAATAAAAAGATACCTATGACTTAGGTCACATCTATTATTTCAAAGCAAAACGGGAAAAATCATACCGGTGTGATCCGATCGTCTCGATCGATGTGCCACCGGATCCAGTACAGAAGTGTGACCGATGAGTTTGTTGGTGTACAATAGCCCATTCACTTAAAAAATAAAGTGATAATAAATTGTTGCATTATTTTCAGTTTTGTTAACAACATGAGGCGCGTGCTGTAATAGTTCAATTAAACATTGGAATAATTTATTTCTTATCATTGCTTTTATAGTTTTAACATTAAGCTGTCAGTTGATATACGTAGTGGCATTGTTGTGTTTAATACACACTTTTTTTTTGTCCTAAAGCATAGTATTACAACAAATCAAAAACGTTATTAAAAAAAGATTTGATACCGTGTATGGCGCGGAATAATTGTATAGTTTATAAGGTTTATCATAGATTAAAATTTTCGGTTCGATTTTGAAATGAAAAAAGACTTTTTGAAAAAAAAAACAATTGAGGTAAATTAGCTTTCTGAATAACGCCATACAAACAAACTGTTAATATTAATAATAAAAGTAAAAGCAGATATGACTGGATTAATTTAAAAAGTGAATGAGTGATAACCTTCACTATATCCCAGTGGAAAGATCTAGGGAAGGGCAGACAAGAATCGAGAGGTGTAATCCATCAAGCTAGAACCAGTATTAATGGTTGTATGAAAAATTCCACAGCTTTCTAACTGATTTGACGTTGGAATGGCCCAGCAAAGAAGAATTAAATTAACTTTCATCGGTTCATCGTCGGGCCGATTGACTACTTCCATCTAGTGGCGTCTAAGAATAAATATGCTGCATTTGAAGCCATCGAAGTCTTAAACCGTTTTATAAGTATATTTATGACACCACCGGAGGAGTTCTTTTGGACAGTTCCTTCTTCGCCACTACGTGACGTCGAGCTCATGAAAAATAAAGAAGATTCCGAAGAAGCTTCTTGTGCAGATCATAGTGGTATGGTCGAAATAAACTAAACTGAATATCACCACCCTTAGTTCCTATTGGGATAAGCAAGAGTATTCTATCCTAGTACATACGAGTATATTTCACTTTTTGCACATCTATAGATATCGAAACACATACTCTCACTATTCCTAATTTAAGAATTTGATTACATTAGTTGTGCCACGTTTTTTTAGGTCGTGCCTAACATCTCGTACCTTCTACACTACTCTTATAAATGATTGTTTTTTGTTTGTAATTTATTTTTATCAAACACTGTTTATTCCACTTTTTTATGACGGTATAACCCTACCGGTTTCAAGGCTTTCACCTCATCTTCAGGGGAGCGCAAACAAGACTAAATGCTGTTCGAACTGGTACCGATATACACGCTTCAACGGTTGGGGGCTGGGGGGGGGGAGAAAGGCACGGGACAATTTCGGCCAAGAGCGGAGAGATTTTGGGTAAATAACTGTTCAACAGATGTTCCGATCGGTGTACTGATTTAGAAATTTCTAGGGCCTCTAGTCTGTCCAATTTATTTCCGTTACCACTGATATGTAAGAATTTGGCATCATCGATAGAAAAAGTATGATTCTCGCGGTGACAATGATTAGCCATTTCAGAATAAATTAGAGGATTTGTTAAGGCGGATTTGTGTTCACGAAATCTCTTTTCAATAGATCTTCCTGTCTTTCCTATATAGAAATGATCACAGTCAGCACATAAAAGTTTATACACACCACTGTTGCTAAGTATTCCATTTTTGCCTTTCCCATTAAATAAGAGTTTCCGGAGATTAAAATTAGTGTAAAAAGCTGGCTTTATGTGACTTGGAATATTTTTGGTTATTTCACATGATATGTTTTTTATAAATAGAACTTTGCTCCATTTATAGGTATGCTTATAGGTGTCGTTAAATATATAATCTTGATTTTTTTTGTTAATCTTTCACCATTAATTCTGTCGACAAAACTGAACACGACTTCAGGGTTTGTTTGCTGAGATTTGAACTTGTATCTTCCAGCGTATTATTCAATCGGTATTACATTTATGATAAACCCGAAAATAATAAGGTTAGTTAATATATTTCCCTTCACTTCCATCGGAGTTGATTAGGCGGCAGGAACTTGATTAAGGAAATGGAACCAATTAGGATTTGAGGCAGGGCCGGAGCTTATAATACAGGATTAAAGTAAGTAAAGCCGATTTTAATCGATAGATCTACAAAGATTTCTTTGGAGTTTGTCTTTCTTGGTAAGTTTTCTCCAGTTTTCTAACCATATATGGTTTTCCAAATACACGTAAATGCGGGATAGTACCTATTCTGATGGCCGCAGTTACCATCTTTCTATCCTTACACTCAACTTATTTTAGTAATATCATCTCATAGGGGTGAGCTTAAACAGGAACTAAGAAGGCTTTTGAGGAGAATCTGCTCTCTAAACGGCGCTTTCTATTTTATCGGGCAGATGTAACACATAGAATTAGTGTGGGATGGATGAAGTTTAGATCAATGACGGGAGTTCTATGTGATCCGAAAATGACAGTAAAGTTAAAAGGAAAAGTATACCAAACGATTGTCAGACCCACAATCCTCTATAGCTCCGAATGCTGGACAATGTACAACTCTTACTCTAGGCAACTAGAAACTGCTGAAATGCGCATGCTAAGATGGTCAGCTGGTGTGTCCCTAAGATACAAAATAAAAAGCTCACGCATTCGTGGAAGCCTAGGTGTTACATACATCAACAGCAAGATGGAGGAGAGGCGATTGAGATAGTATATGCACTTTGGACGCAGAGCACCCGATCACATTGTGAACCAGGCAATCTCTATAGATCTTTCTCGAAAAACAACCAAAGGAAGACCAAATAATTCATGGGTGGTGCAAAAAGATAACCTGATGCAGAGGCACGACCTGGGGGACGTAGTCCGGGATAGAAGAGCATACAACCTGAGGACGAGGAGAGCTAACCCCAACAGTTTTCGCAGACAATGTGTTGAGATGGAGCCAGGGAAAAGAACATTGGAATTTTCAATTTTTTTCTTCAAAGACAATCATATTCAATATTCACATTATAATAAGTTGACGAGTGCTTTCCAATGTCCTCAGTCTCAAGGCAATTTTCTTAATCTAATGATCACATTCCCTACTTGCTTATATTTACACTTAATTTATTTTGTGATATTTTTAATCTGTCAATAATCATGGGCTTCAGTCCCGATTACGAGCGCCCTTGAAGAGAGTTTACTCTCGAAACGCCGCTATATAAACTGTATTTTTATTATTATTACCAACCTTCGCGACCATATGTTGCTGGTAAAATTATGGGTTAGCTCATTGACTTCCAAGTTTCCTCATTAGATCTCAGTTTCCACTCTCCTGCAGCCTATATTGAGCCACATATCTTTCTAAGTAGTCGGTTATCAAAGGTGAGCCACTTTTGTTGATGTTTCAGTGATTTCTGATGTCTTCATGGACACTAATGATCAAAAAAGGGTTTTTGACAACTTGTTTCACGTTCAAGTCTCTAAATATCTTTCCGAATTTTTAAAGAAAATTTGTATGGCAAATGAGCTTGCCAGATTGTATTTTACACAGTTCAGTTCGATCTTATCACCACATATGATTGTATGGGGTACAAAATAAGTCTCACTACACAGTTCAGTTCGATCTCATCACCACATATGATTGTATGGGGTTCAAAATAAGTCTCACTACACAGTTCAGTTCGATCTCATCACCACATATGATTGTATGGGGTACAAAATAAGTCTCACTACACAGTTCAGTTCGATCTCATCACCACATATGATTGTATGGGGTACAAAATAAGTCTCACTACACAGTTCAGTTCGATCTCATCACCACATATGATTGTATGGGGTACAAAATAAGTCTCACTACACTCGATTGAAATCTTTTTTATTTTTCTATGAGTGCAAGTTTATTGTTCAAAGTTAGATGGTGAAGGAACTGTCCAAAGAAATTCTTTCCGATGGCAATACACCTGAGTGTGAGCAAAATAGTAGAAATACTCGTAGGTCATGTGAGAACAAAAATGACTCGAAATAAATATACTTTTAAAATGGCTTAAGGCCTGGAGTTTAAACAGTCTAGCAAATTGCTAGTACTTTCACGGATAATTTCAAAAGCTTCAAAGCTATTATTTAACGCAACTGATCGAAGTAGGCAATCGGACCGAAGATGAACCGGTTAAAGGCTTAGTGGAGATCCTTACGGAAATTATTGAATCGATTTTCACAGTAGTATCACAGAATGTGATCTGCGGACTGATTCAAGTGGCCACAAAAATGTATTTATACAATATGTAACGTATTCCTCCTTACGCTACCCCTGCTCCTGGAGTTAGGGGCAGGAGAAAGAGCGAAGTAAGACAAAGCCTTACGCCTCCGAGGAGGCCTAACGAGGCACTCCGATAAAATGTCCGGTGTGGACAGGAAATTACTTTATCTTTACAGGATTATTATGTAACGTATTCTCTTTTCTTTACCGAATGAATGTTAATGGACTTCTTCGAAAAATTTAATTTTATTCAGGGTATCCAAGAGGGATATCGAACAGCATGTAACGATAGGAAACAACGCCACTGGGGTATTAAAACATATATACTCGAACCAGACATAATCTACATCTGCTAAGATGACAGTCCACAACAGTATTTTGGCGCCAACTTTTATATATGAGAGTGAAAATGGCTGAAATGCGTTTTATCGAGAATATTTATTTATTGAACACTTTTATTGCAAATACAATCTGGCGGGCTTATTGCCAGGCGGTAATATCTTCCAGCCAACCAGACAAAAGTAAATGAAGCGAGTTACGTGGTGGCATAAATCATTCAAATGACTATCAATCCCCACGAAATCCATAAATACATACGTCAGCACATGCCCACGAACCCCACAAAGACGGAAAATCACTCGAACATTCTTTTTCATATAAAGTGAGATATCATCAATCAAAAGGAAAGGAAGGGATGGTGGAGAGGAAAGGAAAAGAAAAATCAGGAATGAAACACGTTATTTTACTGACTAGAAATTAAGAGTTTTTTCAGTGGCTTCTTAAAGCATGCCAAGGACGGAGCGAGTCTGATATTGGTTTGTAACTGATTCCACAGTCTCACTGCATGGACAGTAAAGGACGACGTAAATAAAGAGGAGCGGTAAACTGGAAAGGCCAATAAACAATCTCTGTTTGAGCGTAGCGCTAATCCATTACTGGAAAGACGCTGAAAATTTTCGGCGAGATAAGAGGTTGTGGTGGGACAGTAAAGGATATTATACAATAGAGACAGTATGTAAATTTGACGTCTATTTCTAACATTCAACCAGTTCAATGCGAATAGTACAATGAGAATAATACATGAGGCGACAATGAATGAGAGAATATGAAATGATGTTATAAGTGATGAATGTGAACTTAAGGCTGATGTGCTGAATAAGATGAGGAAAAGTACTTTGGGATGGTTTTTGCATGTGGAACGAATGAATGAAGAAAGATTGACTGAACAAATATAAAGTGCAAATTTAAGTAGATGGCGTGAGAGAGAAATACCTAGAAAATATCTCTCTCAGAAATGAACATTAACTGAAAAACTTTAAGAGTTTTATAAAATTTTGAAAATTAGACATCAATCGTGTGAAATTTAAGGGTTTCAACTATATAAGTAAAACTCAAATCCATATAATAGCAAATTTAAGTAAATACAAAATTGTATATTTTATCATATGTGAGTAGGAGTGACAGAAGAAGGCAAAGAAAATATGATTGAATCAGGTAAATTATATTTTGAAAGAAGGAAACATAAAAAGTTACAGAAATCCTAGGAATTGTACTAGAAGGTGTATGAATAAAAAAGAGGCGAAGAATGTATGCCGAATTAGAAAAATCTGCCGCTTAATAGTCACTGCCTGCCAAGACAGGGAAATGGCGTGATGGTTTGTATGTCTTCAAACAAATTTTATAGTATTCCGAAGAGGGTTTAATATTTCAATTTGTTTTTTTTCCTCGCTAAGCTTTTTCTTTGTAAAAAATAACTTTCCTGGTATTTTCATCTTCATAATTAAATAAAAAAATTATTTTACCTTAACCTTTGAACTTAGCGAAAACGAAATTCACGATTATAGTTGTAAATAAAAAAATAACAAGTTTCTTTAATAATATAGAATTATATTATTTTAAGATCAGTTCACTATATAAAGTACAGCCTCGCGGACTCGTTTATGTAAGTCAATTTCTACAAACTGATATACTCGTATACGTACCAATATACGTGGAATAACAAAATAGGATAATTTTTTTAATTTCTTCAGTAATCAAATAAAAACACCCAGGTGGAAGTTAAGCGTAATGTATTACAACTATATCATAGTATAAATAGGCCAAAACCCATACGATGGTTATCGTCAAAGAAAGAATACGAGAATTGAATTTTGAATACAAGAGAGCGAGAGAGGAATACTTGGATTCTCTTCGAAAGTAATTCGAAATTTGAATCGGTGGGTCCGTGATACTGAAAGAATTTTGAATACCTAGCTAACAATTTTTGTACCGGTGTAAAAGGGGGCGATTTATAAATTATATATAAACAAATTTTACATTTATGAATATATATTTTAATAAATGTAGAATTTGTTTTACTTCCGTGAATATTTCACGGGTTGCAACTAGTAATACATATTCCTGGTACTCCTGGAAATGAAAAAATGACCGGTTAGCTAAATTGTCTTCGGAATCTCTCTCACTAATTTACATTTTTTGTTTTCAAAGTTTGATTTCCGCTTCCAATTTCAATTTTGATATTACACTGTAGATTCAAATTTTGATATTCCGCTGTAGATAAAAATGTTAATATTCCACTGTCAATTAAAATGTTGATATTCCACTATCAATAAAAATTTTGATATTCCACTGTCAATTAAAATTTTGATATTCCACTGTCAATACATTTTTTGATATTCCACTGTCAATTAAAATTTTGATATTCCACTGTCAATTAAAATTTAGATATTCCACTGGCGATTTAAATTTTGATATTCCACTGTCAATTCAAATTTTGATGTTCCACTGTCAATTTTGTTTCAGGGTATAAAAATATTCTAATCTAAAAATTAATTTTATTTTTTGAAGATTACACTTTCACAATTTAAATTAATAACAGTAATTTTTACATACATACCATCTCGCCATTTCCTGTCGGGGTAGGCAGAAAGGGCAGACCATCAGACTTTCCTATGCTGACATACATCTTAAGCATATTCTTCATTCATGTACTTTCTCATAACCCCTACGATTTCTCTGACTTTTTACATTACTTTCTTTCAAAATATCCCTCACTTGACCCAACCATACTTTCCTTGTTTCTCTCACACACCTTCCACTCATAGATGATAAAATATTAATTGAATTTTAATTTTAATTATACATTGTAGTTTAAACCGTTGAATGACACACGTTAAATGTCTAGTTTTCATTATTTCATATATTTCGTGATAATAATTTATTAATGCTTATTTTAAAATACTAAGATAAAAAATTTACCGAAGTTATATTTATTTATTCATACATACATACCATCACGCCATTTCCCTGTCGGGGTAGGCAGAGAGAACAGAGCCCCATACTTTTTACGATTTCTCTGACTGTCTGCGTAAATTACATCGATTCATATTTATTTATGGTTATTTAATGCCGAAACTCATTTTTGGTGAGTAAACGGCCAAACATAAGAAAGAAGAACAATTAATTTATTATTTTCCGTGTTTGGACCGTCAATTATCAATCATGCGATATGTTTCATATAACTGGCAACATATATAAATAACCCTCAATAATTCGCACCAATCAGGTTCTGCACAGAGCATGTATTCCGGATGTTCGGACAAACAAGCATGTGTTGTGAGTCTTGTATATCTCAATAATTACATTAAGTGCTATTTTTTTCCGAGAAACCACATCTCTGTTTATTCGCCTTGCATCTAGCTATCCCTACTCGGAATATATTCAGTGCTCTCCAAATAGGCTAAGGCAGTTGGTCTCCAGGTGTCAAATTTTCCGAGAACTCTATTCACACATAAAACAAGACAATTGAAACCAGCCCTTAGAACATTTAGATGATATGTGTGATTCATGTTTCTATACTGTTGGAAAACATTTATACTTACGGCAGGTGAAAGAACAAGTATTCAAAATAAGGTTTCATTGGGGAAAAAATCTTGAAAATTCAATGAGTGAACCACGTTCGAAATTTGACATATCTGGAGATGTGTCGTAATAATAAAAGGCTGAAAATTAAAATTATTTGGGTACATTATATGTGACTCAAAATATAGACTCAGTCGAATAATAATGAAGAAATAAACTTAAGGGAAGCGATGTCTGAAAGAACAAGGCTCTCATGGCTGAAAAATATTCGTAATAAAAACTCTCTTTATTAAACACCATTTAATAATTTATTTTTCAAGTCCTTTGCACTTAACAGGTTTCTCTAATTCGAACAAGGATCAAACAGAACAAGTACAAAAAAAATCATGTACAAAACAATTCAAAATTTTAAGATTGATCAAATTTTTATTTGATAAGAACAAGAGTTAAAATGTATATGTTACAATAAAATATTATGACAAACGATGGCATGTTAAATTATATAAATATACTTCACGTATAACACTAACTTCAAGATATTTTTCCCGAAGGATCTATGAAGACACACACGGTTAAAAAGTGTGATTGTTATACCTACCGGCATTTCCAAAGGTAGGTTGGTTCGAATTTTAGGTTGATAGAACAATGTACTCGTATGAGCGCCTTGTCTCAAATTATCCGGAACACGCGAACCAAACTGTTCAGGACGGATGGGTTAAGTAAATTACCCCTAAGCGAACAAAAAAAAGTACCACCCAATCGAAGAGATATTCACTCTCTAATGACCTGTAACTAAGCATCCCTAGTAAGAAAATATTTTGATAAAGCCAGGGATAATATCCACACTCTCTCATGTAAATACAACGGAGAAATCTTTTCTGAACCTTTTCTAGCATATTATAGAGCAAAATTAAAAATGACTATATGTATAATATTCAGAGTACGTCTTTGAATAGTTTGGTGGTATGAATTACAAACCCAAGCATCTTACTTACTTTATTGAAAACTTATTTAATTTGTAAATCAAACAAAAGGTCACTTTCAAATAAAATACCTAAGTCCATTGTTTTATCCGTCCTAGACAGTTGTTGACCATTCATAAGATGCCGATAAGAAGGGCTATGGAGTTTAAGTTATACTTCGTTTGTCTAGAAGTCGATACCGATTGTTTTCAACAGTGGATGCTGTCTGTGATTTCATAAAATCAATTTTTAAATACAGACAAGACATAAATAGACGAATAATCAAAATATCAATGAAAAAAAAAACCATACGGTTAAACATTTTTTTTAATGGGCATTAATAATCGATTCAGATATCCATTCATTTCCGTCTCCGGACCATCAATCATGCCACGTGTTTCCAGAAGGAGGCATAAAGGATCACTCCATCATTCGCATTCGCCAAGAGCATGTAGTCCCAGTATTCGGACAAACTAGCATGTGGTGTAAGTGCTGTACAGCTCAGTCACATTTCATGACGCCCTCACTTAAGAAACTCCACGAGTCTAACAAGACTCTTCAAGTAAGCCAAGGTTGTTAGTCTCCAAATTCCATCTTTTCCGAGAGCTACATCCATTCTTCAGTTATTTATTTTATTCACTTCATAAATCACGTTTTATTCGAAAGAATTGTTTAGACATTAAAAATAACCATTTAGATAACTCTGTTGCTTATCAAAAGTCTTTTATCAATAACTTTTGAAACGTTAAATCACAAAAGACACTTTCACAATACTTTCTACAAGTTGTTGTAATGATAATGCTTTTTACGGTGGAAAATATTTGAAATGCTAAGAAGTGAGGCTAAAAGATGAATGATGGGTTAATTATGCCGGGCACGTTCCTGAAACCACCATCCAACAGACAACAGCAGACCTCACAATACGCACGAGGCCATTGCGGTGATAAAAGAGTTTTAAAGAAATTATATTTCAGGAAATTGCTTAAAGCTTTTTAGTCCTGAAATTACTTTCAACTTATATGTTATTACTTGAAAAAAAAAAACGTCCAAATGAAGAAATGGAAAAAATTAATTGACTTAAAATTTTAATACTTTCATGGATATTTATTGTATTGTATTCATCTTTTGTTATATATGATACACTGCAACCGTGTACGCTTAGTTCAATGTTGCACTCATTTTCAACCAACCAAAAATATTTTAACGGTCTTAAGTTAAAACCAGACGTTTCTTTCTTTCAGGTGATATCCTAAAGAAGGAAATGTAGAAAGCCAGGGAAATTGTAAAAGTTGCATGAGAAGGTGTATGGACGTAGAAGAGGTTAAAGATTTGTGTCGAGATATAAAAATATGGAAAAGGAAAAAGATTGAAGCTAAAGCGTTTGCCATTACGAGCCATTCTTCATTGCGTGCTCAATGCTGAGCGTCGTGATACTCTGCTATGTCTGGAACTTGTTACACTACATGTGTATATCCTTCCCGGTCATGTTGAATGCAGAGGTTCTGTTAACTTCTATATTTGGTCTCTTCATGTCATACGAGGAAGATATTTCCCTTGCTTGTTTTCCCTCAATTTTCCTTATGATCACCAGCTTTTCCAGACGTTATTTTTTCTTGCAACATGCTCAATGTATATTGGAAATCTTTTCTTAAATGTTGTTGATAGTCTTTTGGCTACCTCGAAGTTTTGGCTTATATAAACGTTGGTCCGCTTTGTGGTTTATGGTAAACGGAGCATATGCCTCCAGCAATACATCTCGAAGTACATAAAGAATGCGATTATTACCCATCCCAATGACAAGACCCTGGCAGCGAAGTTTTATCTTGTTTCCATTTATAATATTGTAATAATCGGTTACTTCAAAAGCCTGTGGAATATCAATGGCTCACGATAATACCGTAACCGGTATTGCGATATACGTATTCTCCGCACGTGCCGGGGTCGGGGTTTTTCATTTCCATTATCGTATTTATGGAGAAAATCCTCATTGAAATGAACACTTTTTTTTATCTTATTTTCCCTTTCAATATACCCGTACAATATGTACAGCATTGTTGCTATGATTGAAATGTTTATTTACAGTTTGAAAATTTTCATGAATAACACAAAATCGACTGTTCATTCTAACAAAGGATTTACTTTTTTTTTCCTTTGTATGTGAATTCTGAATAAGGTTTTTTTAATTGTATGAATTTTGAATAGCATAGGACAATTTTTATTTTCACATATTTAATACGACTCCATTCGAAGAAATAACAACCTTCGTGACATAATTCGTATGTTTCTTGTTAAATTCCAATCGATACAAAAAAAAATTAAAAACTGTCCTACATTATTTACATCACGCTGTGTCCCTTGCGAGATAAGCAGAAAGAATATATCTCCATTTTTTGTATCTAAGCACACTACTTTTGTCTTCTCCACATTCATACACTTCGTCATGCACAGTCTTCTATTATTCATACTTTTTACATTACATTCTTTCAAAATTTGATCCAACCACGTTTTCTTCGGTCTATCTCTTTTGTGCACATGTTGCACTTCTGACTTGTATACTCGATTAGACATTCATTTTCTCCATATGTTAAAAAAATAAAACTTCTTTCTCCATCTTATATTAGGTGTTAACATAAGTTGTGTCCGTTTCTTTTTCAAATTTAGAGTATCTTCATGAATAATATGGTTTAAGCGGTCCTCATCGAAGTCCACTTATCGTCCGGAACGCTCCATGTCTTTCAGGTCGAAATTACCGTCTTTGAAACGCAAAAACCATCGACGAGCTATCCTTTCATTCATAGCATCTTCACCGTACACTTCACAAATATCGCGAGCAGCTTTGGCAGCTTTATTCCCTCGATTAAACATGAACAGAAGGAGGCGTCGAAAATGCTCACTTTCGTCTACTTGACATTCCATTTTGAAGGCTTGTAATCAAATAAAATAATATATGTAACGTAAAAGCAAACACAATATCTTGTAGAACAGAAAATTTTCTTTCGTATAACCTTGTTTTACTGTCGGTGCTCATTTTTAATTTGGAAAAACGGACACAACTTATGTTAACACCCAATACATAACATTAATTTATAAATAAATATAAGTTTATTGATAGCATAGTATGCACATAATACATTTAAAGATACTTCAAGAACACATAAATGGCAGAGAATACATTAAAGACAGAAGCTATCAAAAGGTCTGGGGTCATCTAATAACATCCCCCCGGCCAAGATACACCCCACCAATATAGGGCGAGCCCAACCACGGGAACACCAGATGTTTTTCAGCCCAAACCATTTCAGATGTCTTCACTCTGCCTTCTTTCAAACATTACCACTTCATAAATTTTACTTATTGCACGCATCCCCACCGCATTAATTGATTTCCACCTTCTGCCAAGTTCAAGTTTCACTTCCATACGTCAAGGTGGGCACCAACACACTAATATGTAAACAAAGAGTCGTCATCTGATAAAATTATTTATTTGATAACAATACTTGCATATGCCGAGTACGTGTGAGAACCCGAAGTCTCGATTCGATGTACTTAACCCGACACGCTCTTCAATTTGTGCGAATCGACAGTTCGCATATGTTGAAGGGTATCATGCGAAAGAAGAAAGGACAATAGGGAATACAGTGATGGAATCTTAGATAGTAGTGCCAGATAATTAATAATAATTACACTTTAGATCAAGCATGGCTAACATTTTTGTACCGCGTACCAAAACCAGTGTTTGATGAAGGCAATTTTTTAAATTAAGAAGCATAAACTTTCTCCTGATTTATATAGCGCTGTTTTGTATTTTTTTCGTAATCCTATAACTATGATCTCAAGAACACTGTATCAAGTATACCCTCGGCTTGTTAACAGGCTGTTACAAAGTGCCACCAAAGAATATTTTAGGTTTATTCGATTTTACCAGACTGGAATTATAGGAGAAAAAAATGTGACACCATTGGGAATCGAATTCGGGACCCTTGGTCCGTGAGCCAAACGATTTAATCACTGAATCATGAGGGTAGATAATTCTTACATTCTTTATTGAATATAAATACAATACCCATTATGTGAGTGTCATATTATATAATTATGTGAGTGTCATATTATATAATTATGTGAGTGTCATATTATATAATTATGTGAGTGTCATATTATATAATTACAAAAATAAACAAATATTAGTATTATTTTGGATACCTATTAAAAATAAAAATAAATATGTACCTATATTATGTTTCTTTTATATTTTTATCTACTCGTATATATAATATTATATTGCTATCATTTTGGGTCCCATTCAAATAAGATTTTTATATTTTGACATAAATCTTCTTCGTGTCGGAAATCTAGAGTATGTCATTATTTTTAAACATACATATCATCTGCCATTTCCCTGTCGAGCTAGGCAGAGAGGGCATAGTGCCATTTTTTTTTATTTATACACATATCCTTAGCCTCTTCTACATCCACGCCCCTTCTCGTACAACTTCTACGATTTATCTGACTTTATACGTTTCCTTCTTTCTGAACAACATTCATTTGATCCAACCATACTTTCCTTGGTGTCTTATACGCATTCAACTCATTTCCTTCATGATTTATAAAAAAATCTCGCGGACACTTAAAACTCCCTGACAGGCCGCAGGTTGACTATGGCGGCTCTAAATGTTTCAGATAAGTCAACTTGGAACATTCCCATTCGGTGGGTATTTAATTTTACAAAAAAATATAAATTCATTAAAACACATAAATTTGATCAATTTTTAAAATTTTATAGATAAAAATAGTTTTATTAATTATACTATCATAGATATCCCAAATACACACTTCAAATTATTATAAATTCAGTATTCATTAAGATATATCGAATATTAAAACTCCAAATGATAGAAAACCGACGATTTTTTTTATTTTTGCTAGTTCCAAATTGATGGCCGTTCTGGTCCGTGCACTGAATATCAAGAATCATTTGATTTGAAATTTGGGCGCATTCTCATTCAATAGTTGTCCTCAATTTATTAACTGCTGCCGGTTTTATGCCATAGATTTGATGGTAGCGAGGATGTGCACCATCTTGCTAGAAATAATAATCCTCATTTTAAAACTCCTCACGAAGGCGTGGTACGACAATGACAGCAATAGGTCCAAGTAAATGGCACGATGTTAAAGTGTGTTTACATTTTTTTGCATAGCATGAAAAGCGTAACATGACCAAATTAGTCAAATTCAAAAGGAGATAAAAACCTTTATTTATTCTTTGATGCAAATGCATCGTGCGGATTTATTCCTCGAAAGCAATTTCTTCCAATCAACCATATTTTGTGTTATACTTTGTATTGGTATCCATAACTTTTGTGTCTTTAACGTAATGTATAAAAATAATATTCGATAAAAACTAACAAAAATTTAAATGAAAGATAAATCACAAGGAAAGTATGGATAAGAAAGAAATCGTATAGAATTTAAGAAAGAGGAATATTTTGAAAATAATCATGCTTCTTTAGTTTATTCTTAAATATCGTTAAAGATGAATCACATCTGATTGGGCCAAGAAGATCTTTTCAAAGTCAATCCGAGTGAACCGCAAAAGATGTTGTATGATTCTTTGGTATACAAAGGATTCTGTTGTCCCCTGATCGGAGGGACAGACCATGCTTAGAAAGAAAATTGAATTTTTCACGTAGATATTAAGGTCAGTTTGGATTATTCAACATTCCAAAGGGAACACAATGATGTCAGAAAAGAAAAATGACAGAGAGCGGAGATTTATTCGTTTTTTTTAGAATTGGAGGGTATGGATAACGACGTTTATTTACGTAGCAGAAACGAAATATGTGTGTTAGGAAAGAACTAAATGCATATTAGTTATTTCTATCTAACACAGTAGGAACAAGGGCTAATTGTGATAATGATAAAATTTATTGCAGGTTTTGAAATGCATTTAGAAGAATACCACATGGTGGTCGATGTATGATATATTAAGATGCATCATTAAAAATGAATATGAACTACAGGTTTGAAGGAGCGTCTTGAAATGGTTTGGACATTTTGCATAAATGTTTATACAATCTACCGTGTGAATGTGAGTGAAAATCGTTGTAAATTTGGTTGGACAAATTGAATGAAATTTTGAAAGAGGAAAGGTACAAAGTAAGAGAAATCGAAGGATCTATGTGTGTAAATGTATATATTTAGAGAAGTTAATAGATATTTTACGCTACAAAAGGATAATTTGGTATTTTTTGAAGTAGACAACCTCCGTGGCGTAGTTTGTAAGACACCTTATTTTCGACATCAAAGTTACGAGTTCAATATCCATACATGCCCATTTAAAAGATGTATTTTCAAGACCCAATATTGGTATTTGTTGATATAGTTTTAGCTGGTTTTGTCGTTTATATTGATCACCAAAAAAAAAACGTTTTCCTTTGAGACATTTTGAATTAGTTTTAATTTTCATGCCGACACTTAATAAAAATTACTTTAAATTGATTTATTTCATAAACATAAGAAAACGTATTAATTTATTGTATGAAATATAAAAGATATTGTATAATAAAAATTAAATTGCCCGTACACTTGAAATATTATTTTAAAATCCACACCTCATGTTTGATGTTAATTTTATTACTAACTGAAATACTGAACTCTAAACTTTGTCAAATTCCTCGGTAACAAGAGGGTAAATAATGGTATATTTGTTTAAAAAAATTAAAAAGATTAAAACTGAGAATTTGACAATTTTTGCCAACTCCAAGCAAATATAAACCCTTGTATTTTTGTGACGTCCGCTTTTCACATCAGACCTTTACAATATTTTAATTGGTTACCACATGACAATATGATACACCCTCCAGGTTGTACTGTAAACGAAAGCCTTATAAAATTTTTACTGTTTACATTTTTTCTTAATCAACCCGAAAACAATTATGCGTTTAATTTTCAATGTTATATTTTTATTTTTACAGGCGTGGACTACATGCATCCTGATTTGAAGTACAATTATGTAAGTATTATTTTATATTCTGTTAAAAAAAAATCTCACTAAATAATTGAACATCAAAAATAATATGTTATTTGCTATTCCAAAGTGGTTGAAGAATAATTTTAAATAAAGTCAAACATATCTTAATAATTTGGAATTTTTGTACCGAGAAAATATGTTAAATACATTATTTCCCAGTGACACTCTTTCATGTTTTCCCCCGTATTTTGAGTTCATATATTGTACATAAATATAATATTTGGCTCTCAGCGACTATTGGCTGTTCGCAGACCTCAAAAAGATGCTCCAGGGAAAGAGATTTGGCTCCAATGAAGAAGTGATTGCCGAAATTAATGCCTATTTCGAAACCAAAGATAAATCGTTCTACACGGCTGGCGTAGAAAAGTTAGGAAAGCGTTAGAATGAATGTATCGCTCTTGAAGGAGACTATGTTGATGAATAAAGAAGAATTTTGGCAAACAAATATTGTTTTAATAGTTAGTCTCGGGACTTATTGATCGATGTATTATTATCAGGCTTATACTATGTTAGGGTTGACATAGAGGAAAGAGTGCCAAACTTCCCTATCTTG
Organism: Odontocerum albicorne; assembly: GCA_949825065.1. Classification (NCBI taxonomy): domain Eukaryota; kingdom Metazoa; phylum Arthropoda; class Insecta; order Trichoptera; family Odontoceridae; genus Odontocerum; species Odontocerum albicorne. The sequence goes on from OX463855.1 coordinate 6,888,127, forward strand.
ACACACATACTCGTATTTTACTTCTTCCACATCCATACACTTTATCTTGTAACTTCTACGATTACTCTATAGATTACGCTTCCTTCTCTCAAAATATAATTCACTCGATTTAACCACACTTTCCTTGGTTTTCCTGTACCACGCCTTCTATTCACATATTTACAGTATATCTGTTTTTTAGTATTGTATCTTTCATTTATCCCTAACGCCCAAAACATCTAAGATTGTACATCTGCTATCTGCCACCCTACATACGTGTCCAAATTATTTATACTAAAATGTCCCAATTATAATTCATAAAGATTATCTACCTCCATTAGATGGTACTATTACTCATGCTGAACTTTAGCCTCCCGAACTACTCTGTTTTTTGCCGTCTTTTCCCAGTTTCCTGAGGTCTTGCTGTACATCATCTAAAGCCACTGTCCCATTCTGTCAAGTGGCCTTTTCCCGTGTTATATAATCATCTTAATATACCATATCAACTGAAATCTGCTTACATGGTCTATCCATGCCAACCTTCATGTTATTATGCCCTTGGTTGTTTAAAAATATTTGTTAAATTACATAGAGATAAATTTATTCCATTTTATTTGATAAAAAAAAGGATTATAAATAATTTATCAAAGAAGAAAACATTTCACTGAGTTTGAATACCCCTGAACTTGGTAATACCGTTATGCCACTGAAAACAAATATTTAAAAACAAAATGAAGCAAATTTTGAAAGAATGAAAGGAAAGGAATAAGAAAAGCAGAAATATCTGTGTTATTAGATGTATGGGTGTTGAGGAGGCGAAATAAGTATGTCATATCACGGGATCGGGATTAAAAACAAAAGTGAACGAAATTTTTAAAGAATGAAATGTAAAAATTAAGAGAAACAGAAGTTGTATGTCGTTGCTGAGTTTTGTAGTTGTGGATCCCCTCGCCATTCCAACTTCAATTCAGTTGGAAAGCAAAGCTGGGACGTTGAATTTTTTTTTTTTCTCTACTTTATCATAAGTGAGTGAGCTTTTGCAAACCTCACCGCTGTACTGGATTCGATGGTACACCGAAGTGAGACGATCGGAGAACACCGATGTACTGGATTCGATGGTACACCGAAGTAAGACGATCGGAGAACACCGCTGTACTGGATTCGATGGTACACTGAAGTGAGACGATCGGAGAACACTGCTGTACTGGATTCGATGGTACACCGAAGTGAGACGATCGGAGAACACCGCTGTACTGGATTCGATGGTACACTAAAGTGAGACGATCGGAGAACACTGCTGTACTGGATTCGATGGTACACCGAAGTGAGACGATCGGAGAACACCGGCATGTGTTTTTGTTGTTGAAAGAATATATGTGACTGAAGTCATATGTATTTTTATACCACCGAACACAAGGTTGAAAAAATGCCTGTATCATTTTAAGGGAGTAGCACACAACGGGGTTTGAACTGGCGATCTTTCGCACGGTAGTCTAGTGTGTTACCGTATGGCAATTCACCTCAAAAAGTTGTATAAAAAGATGTACTAATGTGGAAAGGTGAAAGAAGTATATAGTATAGTGATGGTATTATATATGTAACAAAACAATTTCGATTTCGTAATATCGAGTTCTTAACTAAAAACTTATGTAATTTAACTATTTACGCTAGGGAAATTGTTTAAGATTGATGTTAGTTGTCCTGTATAAGAAAAAAAAAACAGTTCTGTTTCTCATAAACTTTGAGAGCTTCTGTTAAGTAAATAAGCGCCGAGCCTCAACCACTATATAAAAACAAACGATAATGATAATTTTCAGAGCAGGCCGTGAGTTTCACAAAGGGATAAAGATAGGAGACAGAAGATACGCCACTGTCAAACATTGTGATGGGTTGTTCCCTTTCCACCTAAAACAATAGAGGACAAAGTTTCAAATACGGGAAAATTACCTTCCATACGAATGTATCCAAACTTTGACTACCCCCGTGGCTTACTTATTTAAGACGCCTCTCATCCGACCGAGGGGTTGCGTCGTACACATTTTTTTGAAAAGGGTCGGTATGTATGATTAACTCACTGAAAGCCTCTTTAATATTTTTCTGATGGTTTGGTAACGATTGTCGCAATTAACCCGCCCAGTAGTAGATAACGAAATTGTAACATGACAATGAAAAGCAAACTTTTAACGTCAATTTAATAAACTTATTTTCAAGTTGTCTAGAATCGATTGCAATTAAAAAAAAAAGGATATTCAACTTATTAATTTAAATTTGCTTAATTCAGCTTGAACCAGGCAGTCTCAAAATCTACTTATATGATAGTGCACAAAAGTATTTTAGTGTCAACTTTGTTCTATAGGAGTGAAACGTGGACATAGAAAAAACTGAGAAGAGCCGTATAAAATTTTGTAGAAATGTGTGCTTTAATACGAATAAATGGAGTGACTTAAGACTGATGTTTTAAGTAAGATGGAAAATAGTACCCTGAGCATGTGGAACGAATGAATGAAGAAAGACGTGTGAGAGGAAGACCAAGGAAAGTATGGTTGAATCAAGTCAAAGGAAAAACGTAGAATTTTCTACATGCAGTAGGATATAGTTATCACAAATTAGCGAACATAGGTTATCTCCGGTGGCTAGTACCAACATCATCCTATTGTGTAGGTCATTACTGAGCATCGTGCAATCGTGGGCTTATTGCCCCGTGACAACCTCTTTCAACCAACTAGAAAGATTTTAAAGAGGCCTTAAGTGAAAAACAAACTTTAATCCTTTAAAAAAATCTAGGATTTGAACCCGCAACAGAAACAGGCGTCTTTCCAACTAGACTACGGAGATCATCATTGTATTGCTTGTGTAAAGCGCAATGGGAATTAATGATAAACAGCACATATCCTACAGATAAATATTAATACAGATGAAAATGGTCAGTAAGTAAATCCTGCCCTAAATCGAATCCGCTAGAAATCGAACCTGTAGCCCAAGCTTGCTTAGCGAAATACTTAATTACTATCACATATCGGAAGATCTATAATGGTTGGTTGGTATATTAACATAAACAGCCGCGTGAAAATACCCAATCTACTGCTCATAACCGCCCCCTTCATATCCTTACACTAAAATTATTTTATTTTTTGTAATATTTTCAATAAAAGTTAGATCGATTTTTGAGTAAGAGCGCCCTTGAGGAGGGTCTACTCTCAAAACGGCACTGTATACATTGTCTTTTTCTTATTACTCGTACCCTTGTCCCGATCCGCCCCCTGACATTTGTGTCTCACTTAACCTTTGGGGATGTTTTCCAGAACGCTGAGGCATCGTACGACTTCAGCAGCAACGATCCCTTCCCCTATCCGAGGTACACGGATGACTGGTTTAACAGGTAACAAAATTATTCCTTTTTATAGTTTTATTTATTTAATGGAACTCGGTGGAGGGTTAAGAATTGAAAAAAAAAAATTCATTAAACTTCAACCCAGTATATTACTAGTTGAATACACACATGAATGATATACGAGTATTGTAAATAGAAGAAAACATAGTTTTATTGTAAGGCACCAGATAAACTATTTTATTTCATATTGAAGTTATAACAACTAATTATGATCTTTCATACACCTGCATAACAAGGTTAATGAGTACTCATTGTTATGAACTTTCATATAACCTACATAACAAGGTTATTGAGTATTCATTGTTATGAACTTTCATATAACCTGCATAACATGGTTATTGAGTATTCATTGTTATGAACTTTCATATAACCTGCATAACACGGTTATTGAGTATTCATTGTTATGAACTTTCATATAACCTGCATAACAAGATTAATGAGTACTCATTGTCATGAACTTTCATATAACCTGCATAACAAGGTTATTGAGTACTCATTTTCATGAACTTTCATATAACCTGCATAACAAGGTTATTGAGTATTCATTGTTATGAACTTTCATATAACCTGCATAACAAGGTTATTGAGTATTCATTGTTATGAACTTTCATATAACCTGCATAACAAGGTTATTGAGTATTCATTGTTATGAACTTTCATATAACCTGCATAACAAGGTTATTGAGTATTCATTGTTATGAACTTTCATATAACCTGCATAAAACGGTTATTGAGTACTCATTGTTATGAACTTTCATATAACCTGCATAAAACGGTTATTGAGTACTCATTGTTATGAACTTTCATATAACCTGCATAACAAGGTTATTGAGTATTCATTGTTATGAACTTTCATATAACCTGCATAACAAGGTTATTGAGTATTCATTGTTATGAACTTTCATATAACCTGCATAACAAGGTTATTGAGTATTCATTGTTATGAACTTTCATATAACCTGCATAACAAGGTTATTGAGTATTCATTGTTATGAACTTTCATATAACCTGAATATCATGGTTATTGAGTATTTATTGTTATGAACTTTCATATAACCTGCATAAAACGGTTATTGAGTATTCATTGTTATGAACTTTCATATAACCTGCAGAACAAGGTTAATGAGTATTCATTGTTATGAACTTTCATATAACCTGGACTACTGACAAGTGAAGAGGTTGTTCTTCTCGCGATGAATTGTTTAAATTATACGGGTTTGATTTGTTATTGTGTTGGATTCATCTTACACTCGTTTCTTGTATTTTATAACACTGTATATATGTCAATGCTAAATTTTATTTGTTTTCTTGTAGTATTTTTTGTATCAAAATCATTTGAGCGTCTTTAATCAGTCAGAAAAAATGGTACCATTGTTAGGTGAAATATTTACTTTTGAGCTTTATATGAGTACAATGAAAATAAAATGGCGAAGGAAAGAGTTGTAAGTTTAAAAGAAGACGTTTATCAATTTACAATAAAAATATAACAATTTATCTGCAGCCATTAGATAGGAAGGGATATTGGGAAGAAGGATAGAGAGGGAACCAGGAAACATGCTACGTCACTGAAGGGAAATATGTACCATACGAAAATGGAAAAAAAGTCAAACTAACGAACACCTCGGAATAAGAGAAAGTAAAACAAATTATTGTGATGAAGTCGAATTATTGAGATAAGTAATAAAAATTATACTTTTATTATAAAGGTGTCCCAATAAGAGCGCCGGATGTAGTCTGATGGTTTGAGTTCTTGGATCAGTTGGATCTTGTAGACATGCAGATCCAGATTTTTTGCGAGAATGTGCTGTAAGGTGCTACTTGAAACATCTAATTATTGTGGACTATGACGAATTGATGTCCCTGGGGTTTCAGTAACACTTTCTATCACTGCGGCTATATTTTCGAGTGAACGTCCGTTACCGAGGACGCATGGGTGACTTTTTGTCCAGAATCGAGACAATTTTCTCAATTTTTTTTATTAATCTTCGAATTGATGACTCATTTAGACCATTATTTTGACCGAAAATTACACGAAGTTTACGAACTGTTTCAGCAAAACTTTTCCCATTTTTACAATGAGTTTTAACAATAATACCGCATTGTTTTTTCATGTAACGTTCCATATTTACTAATCGCAAAATTAACAGGTGGCACATATGAAATATTTCGAGTTGCCAACCTTATAAAAAAAATGGCGCGAAATTTAAATCCGCCTCTCTTATTGGGAAACCCATATACAAGTACCCGGCGGTAAGTAATACACATCGGGTTTAAGAGACTGTCGGCCATAATCGGCAAACTTCGGCTTTGTAGAGCGTCGTCTCTGTCATTTATACACGTGTTCCGTCGCGATTTGTCAATCAATCGTAATGCTCTACAAAGCCGAAGTTAGCCAATTATGACCGACAGTCTCTGTCTTAAGCCCGATGTGTATTACTTAACGCTGGGTACTGTATGTATATTTATTGTGTTGTATTTTTAATCTTTTAATAATAGTGGACTCGAGTTCCTAGTAAAAGCGCTCTTAACGAGAGATTGCTCTCTAAACGACGCTGCATAAATTATCATTTAAATATTATTATGTGTTGCATTACACCATTTAAAAACAGGGTAGATTTATTTTATCGCACTTTCGTTGTTTAAAATACAGTATGTTATTTCCGTTTTGTTGGAAGAGATTGCTACACGGCATTAACTCCGCCAGATTATACTGTGTGCAAAAAAAACTATTATAAAAATATTATAGATTACAGTAAAATGTTATGAGATGGGCACAGACCTTTTGATACCTTCTTTCTGAAATATATTTATATCCTTTGCCTTGGAATATAATTTATTATTTATTTAACACTTTTATTGCAATACAATCTGGCGGGCTTATTGCCAGGCGGCAATCTCTTCCAACCAACCAGACAAAAGTAAATGAAGCAAGTTACGTGGTCGCATAAATGATTCAAATGACTATCCATCCCCACGAAATCCATAAACATATACGTGAGAACATGCCCACAAACCCCACAAAGACGGACAACCACTCGAACACTATTTTTCATATAAAGTGAGATATCATCAATCAAAAGGAAAGGAAAGGATGGTGGAGAGGAAAGGAAAAGAAAAATCAGGAATAAAACACGTTATTTTACTGACTAGAAATTAAGAGTTTTTTCAGTCGCTTCTTAAAGCATGCCAAGGACGGAGCGAGTCTTATATTGGTTTGTAACTGATTCCAGAGTCTCACTGCATGGACAGTAAAGGACGACGTGAAAAAAGAAGAGCGGTGAACTGGAAAGGCCAATAAACAATCTCTGTTTGAGCGTAGCGCTAATCCATGATTGGAAAGACGCTGAAAATTTTCGGCGAGATAAGAGGGTGCGGCGGGACAGTTAAGGATATTATACAATAGAGACAGTATGTGAATTTGGCGTCTATTTCTAACATTCAACCAGTTCAATGCCTTCTGGTATGAAGTTATATGATCGTACTTTCGTAGGTTGAAAATAAATCTTAGGCACACATTTTGAAGACGCTGTAATTTGTCCAGCTGTTCCTCTGTAACATCCAAGTAACATACGTCCGCATAGTCCAGAATCGGAAAGAGCAGAGATTGTACGAGTAAAATTTTGGTTTTAGTTGGTAGAAATCTTTGCAACACTTTAAGGGAATGAAGGCTGAAGAAGATCCTTCGGCTTACCTCATTTATAATGTGTCATTTCAGAATACGAGTCATCAATAAACCCATTGCCATCAATAAACCCATATTTATTTATTATTTAAGATCCATTCGGGGAATATTTAAGATGCGTATGTAAATCCACACCTCAAAAGCTTCGATTTTTGCCTCGTTTCTAAATCAAATACATTTTTTATTAAATATTTAAGCTGGCATAAAATGTACTTTAAAAAATGTTTAATTCATTTTGTGCTGGAGTAAATCACGTAATGGTGGTCTTTTACACAAATTCAATCAACATGATTTTTACATCGTGTTTTGCTGGTCGCAGACTATTTTTAAAGTCGTGTAAAGTACTAAAAAAACATTTTTCCTTTTAGTATATTATTATATATATAACCCTTGGCAAATTGGGAAACCCATAAAAGGTCAGCGTCGCTGTTCCTGTCATCGTAATATTCCATTTGTGGTTAGTATGTTAAAGTAAATTGAAATACATAAACTCTGAAACTGAAATAAATACAATAGATAGTTTGTATAATCCGTATATATTGTTAATATTAATTAAATATCGATCATTCAGTCGTCTCTTGTTACAATTTTCGATATTTTATCAGCCATTAAAAAAACGTTACAAGAGTAATACTCGGATTCAGTTTTGAGTGCGAATAAATATAAACACAACATATCAAAAAAAATATTAACATTTACACGAATCATATACAAAAAAAAACCTAAAAGCAGTACTCACATGCATTCCAACCATCACACATAAAAATACAAACCTGACACGGGTCAAGGCTCAGGTAATCAAAGGTATATAAATATACAAAAATAAAGTAATAATCCATGAAAATGTGTACACGCACAATCAATCCACTATAATACAAAAAACAATCAAATCAAAAACTTTATTTATTTTCAGATATCTCGAAAAGTTTAAGAGAAAAGAGCCAATGAAAAGAGAGAAAATAAAATTAGTCACGCCGTGTTGTCGGATGGTTCAGACAAACATAAACGCTCTTTGACCCTTCCTTCCCTGTGAGGTGTAACTACTACACATTGCTTCTAAAAACTTTAATATATCTATAAATATAATAAATGCTGGGTTCAGATTTTAGGTGTTCCTCTGTAATACATTTACGCATTGAATGAAAAAATTATATTAATAATAATTAGCACTTGTCGGCCACATCAGAGATATTTTGTGAAAATCGGGAATAAATTCAACAATACAGTCAAACGTGTGCCAGTGTGTGACGTAGGTATATTCATTCTAAAAAAACCGCTATGGGTGAGGAAGCGACGCTATTTACGTCTCACTCTCACTCTACTTCGGTATATGGGAATGCAAGAAATAGAATCTCAGTTCGCTCGCTTCTCTCGCCTCAGTAGCTTTCGGGCAGCCATTTGAGGTGGTTGCATCGCCCGTTTTGTGAACGTCAACCGATGTTTTTTTCATGTTTTTAGCAATTAAATTTCAATTATAATCACTTTTGACTTCAAATTTAATTCATTTAAACGATTGGCTATGAATATTTTTATTTTTACGATTTTAAATCGCTCATTTTTACATGTAAAGTATATTGATGTGTATTGAATACACAGCACCGGATCGCGCAGATTTTTTTAGCACACGAAGGGAAATGTTGAGAAAACTTTAAAAGACATTACTACTGTCACCAAATATGTCCTAGACTGCTGCATAACCATTACACAATAGATGCAGTCTCGTATCGGAATATATTCTACTGTCTCGTACTTCTCGAAGAAATTCGAAAGTCAATCGATTTCAGTATCTTCGGAGAGTCAATTATCTCATTCCCTATATTGAAAATTTTATTTTCGATATTTAGATCTTCATTTTAATATTTGTATTGTTGATGTTATTGACTTTAGGGGTGATATTTCCTTCTTTAACACTGGCCTTACTGTGCTAAAATATTCTGCCAGCCACGGTGCTGGACGCTAAGCGTCCAGTAAAAATTGTATGTTTTAAATTAAAATTATGCAAAATCTGCTAGGTTATTTTTTGTAATTAGCTATAAAAATCATTTTTTTATGTATTAAAAAGGATTCTGATTGCATCATCCAGCATCATCTTATCGAATACGGTCAGTAGCATTTCTACTCAACTCTCGGAGTAAACTGTTGGTTACACACCTTACCAAGTCTGTCCATTGTATTGGTGATCTACCCCTGATCAAGATCCTTCTATTTTCCCTTAAATCACCAATATATCCATTGTATCTTCTCATGAGATAATGTGATTGGATTATATAATAGATTGGCATGCTTTAAGAATCGACTGAAAAAACTCTTAATTTCTAGTCAGTAAAATAACGTGTTTCATTCCTGATTTTTATTTACCTTCCCTCTCCTCCATCCCTTCCTTTCATTTTGATTGAGGATGTCTCACTTTATATGAAAAAGAATGTTCGGGTGATTGTCCGTCTTTGTGAGGTTCGTGGGCTATGTTAATGCTCACGTATGTGTTTATGGATTTCGTGGGGATGGATAGTCATTTGAATGATTTATGCGACCACGTAACTTGTTTAATTTACTTTTGTATGGATGGTTGGAAGAGATTTCCACCTGGCAATAAGCCCGCCATATTGTATTTGCAATAAAAGTGTTAAATAAATAAATGGATTCGTAATAACAAACCTGGTTCGATTTTGCTGTTCTACTAGAAATTTTTAAATTGTCTTTTTTATTGATAAATCTATTCAGCATAGTATCTATGGTAGACGCAATGTACGTCGCCAGTACCATAAATCCTTGAGGTTTTTTCTCTCTTGACATCAATGTCTCAGCACTATAAAGAAAGACTGCGGAAATCGATGTTTCATTCTATTTTTTCTTTAGTCGATCTAGTAATGTAACTTCATATGTGATTCAGATTATCATTATTGGATATCGAAAACTTATCCATGACTTCGCAATTGCTAATGCGTGTTAATTCTGTTTTTTGTTGTATTGGTGGTCAACAATCATCATTGTTTGATCTATCACTGTTAATTATGAGTTTTATATCGCTGCTAACTCCATTATGTCAAATCGGGTACAAACAGGAATCAAATCCGCAACCACCAGGCTTGAAAGCTCGCATTATACCCACTAGACCACGGAGGTCGCCATAAATGGAGACCTCCGTGGCGGTTAAAGATTTTGAATTTGCATTTTATTGCCTTTGTAATACATTAATTAATCATCATTAGGATTTAAAGTCTAATCCAGAATTAGCGATGAAATCAGTAAATTTATTCCATGTTTTTCTTAATTTACATTTATTTACAAGGATTATAAATACATTCTTGGTCTCTCTTTTTCCTCCTGTTTTTTTTTTGAACGCTTTCTTTGTACACTATGGAGGGTGTATTTTAAAGTCGAAATATTTACCAACTAACCATTGTATTCTACTGTTTTACACTTTCATTGTATACAGTATAATCTGGCGAGTCTGTTGCTATATGGCATTCCCTTCCAACCAAACCGAAAGATGTAAAACATGCCTTAAGTGAAAATAAGACTAGATTTTTTTTAAAATCTGGATTCCAACGGGAATCGAACCTTAACCCTCGGACTGGAAGTCAATTGTCATACCAACTAGACCAAGGAGGTCACAAACGTGTAGCAAAAAAAATATAAGAAAGGTGGAGAATTTTTATTAACAAAGTGAAGAAAAAATCGACACAATGCCAAAAAATAAATTAAAAAAAAACGTGAAATAGAAGTGATACGAGTAATACGTTAAAATGTTCACACATTTGGATGGTTTCATACAATAAACCAATCAGAAGTGGTATGACGGGTGTGATATAATTGCATTTTTTTCGTTTTTTTTTATTTATTTATTGTACATGACAAGAAATATACATATGTTAATTTGCGAAAAAACAAACAGGTTATTTAATTTGGAGACAATTTTAATGGATCTGGGTTTTGTTGCCTTTCATTTGTCATGTCCCCAGTAAACTAGGATTTTTCCTGTATCTCTTACCAACCAGACCACGGAGGTTATAAAGGAGGCTTTATTGCTATATCGATAATAAGTTAAGAAAATAAAAAATATATATTTTGATCCCAAATTGATGTGAAAGATCCACTCCTGAAATATATTCCTCAATTCATATTTTTCTATTTTTTCCTTTTTTATACAAAATATAACGTCAAAGGATCGAACGATTCCTACTCCTCTGTGTAGACCTGACCCTAGTAAATTGTTTATAAAAAAACGAGAAAAGAATTGAAAAAGGGAGAACTGAAAGAGATGCGTAGGTACATTTCCATCCGATGATTTACATATTCAAAATACATCGGGGCTGGTTTCAGCTTTCTGAAAGCTATTTCAGATTTCTTAGAAACTTAAGAATTAAGGTATTTTAAGATTGGAATATATTTAAGTGTTAATAAAAAATGTTTTTAAAAAATCAATTATTCCTTCTAGGAATCACCCCATCTGGCAACCTCTCAGAATTAGTTTGATAACCCCCATGGTTGTTAAACTAATTCTGAGAGGTTAATGCTTTCCATAAATGGGTATAAAAAGTATTTTTAACACTTTGTTAGATACTGTACTACTAAAACGAAGATACTTGTGCTGGTCCGAAAACAGTTTGTTACAAATTTAAGTATTTAAAATACGATCATGAAAAAAATATCCTATTGCATATGATGGTCCACAATAGTATTTTAGTACCAACTTTGATGTGTATAAGTGAAACTTGGATGTAGAAAAAAACTGAGAGAAGTTGAATAAATATTGTAGAAAAGCGTGCATAAAGAATACTTGGGGTGAACAAATGTATGACAGAATACCGACTGAAGTGAAAAGGGATGAATGTGAACTTAAGGCTGATGTGTTGAGTAAGATGAAGTAGAGTACGCTGAGATGGTACGGGCATGTGAAACGGATGAATAAAGAAAGGCTAACAAAACGTATGCAAATCTGAAACAAAGAAACGTAGAAAAAATGAGAAATTGTAGAAGTTGTATGAGATACATGGATGTAAAAGAGGTTAAAGATATGTGTCGAGATAGAAAAATTTGGCGCTCTGTCTTCTCTACCTATTCCAACAGGAAAATGGCGTGATGGTATGTATATATACCTTTTAATTATCGCATTTTGAATGCAATTTCTTTTGTAAGTTTATTTTTTCACTTGTACATTTCGTACTAAGCGTTTCAGATTCGTACGGATTTTTGTTAGTTTTTATTTATTTATTCATTCTAGATGCCCCAACCATCTCAAAGTGTTCTTCTTTGTTATATTGCTAATACACCTTCTTTAAGTTCATATTCATCCCTTATCACGTCATACATAATTACCCCATGTGTTGTTATTACGTATCTTTCTGCGTATCATCATCGTAGCAAATTGTTATACTGTCTATTCTAATCCGACTTTTGCATGCTACCCTTCTGCAGTTCCTTCACATATGAATCTATGTAAATATCAAACAACCAGGGTGACATAACATATCTTTGCTTGATGCCGTTTGTAATATTTTCTCTATATAATTCTAAAAGAGAACATTTTAGATAACATCTTAAAAAACGACGATTCAAGATGACCCCCGCGATTACTTTATTTGACAGCAAATGCCTCTTTTCCTAAGAGGCTATCTTAAAGAAAAAGTGTACCTGAAAAACCACGAACAATACAAAAGCTCAAAACTAATATTCGTGAAGAAAACGCGATAAGCCCAGAAATATAAGATAATGTCATGAAAAATGCCCTGACCAGAGCACATTCTTGTGAACAAGATAGAGACAGTCAGTTAAATAATATATTACCGTTATTATTTGCTTAACTTTTTTTCAAAATTTATTAGGAATACAAATAGAAAATATACTTATGCGCCATATTGCACTTCAGAAGCTTTATAATAAAGAACAGCTCACCAAATGCGACCCGAGCTTAACCGCCCCTTATCAATTCCTGCATCTTGGTTCTCCTTCTCGTGCTTTACTGCATGTCTAAGATATACGTGGGACAGTGCCTTTAACTTAACCAGTTTTTTTGTTATTGTTACATTTGACTTGAATACTTTTTACTTCTTTGGGTAAAATAAAAAATAACATTCATCAAGGCGGTTTATATTCATTATACTCGTACATAGCCCTTAAGCTACTTTATATTTTTGTAATGTTTTATCCGTAAAAGTCAATGATTTTTTTAAAAGCACGTATTTATTTTTCCTCCGCTCTACACGTGGATCAAATCAAATATTAAATTTAAAATGAAAACCTTTTTATTTATTTACTCGCGGTCTTTATTTGTAGACTTTTAAGAGATATTTATTCCCGATGTATGTAATTCTTTTTTTATCTAAACGAAACATGGGTAAATATTTTTGATAAGGAGCAGCATTGAGCATTTAAATATAAGAACGGACTGCCAAATAAAATAGGCTGCCCTCGGGGCTTACTCTCGTAAGCCTGAATTACCTTTCCGTTATAAATACAGTCTACCGAAGCATCGTCTTTTGTCTGACTTATCCATCTACAGTATTAGCAGGGAAGACTTATGGTAAATCTGAGTGAATGTGCCGAAATACAAGTAGCCTGAACGAGTGAATGAGTACATGCTAAATAATATGCATTAAAATAATTAGTTGTAAGAACTGTTATCTAGTTATAAGTTAGTATTATACAATATATGGAAGTTAACTTTTTATAAAAATTTTAGTAATCTATATAAATAAAAATGTAAATGTTTGTATATAAAAAATGACTAACCTCTGAAAGTTCTCTACCGATCGCTTTGAAATTTTGACAAAAGTTGACATTCGTATATAGAAATGTTTATATATTTTTATTTATATATCGGTGTATATAAAAAAGTTTAGAAATCAGAAAAAAATAACGTTAGCGCCTCCTGCAGCGGACACGGACAAACTAAACTGACAGTTATGTCACATTGCATTTTCGACGTTTCGGAATTAATATTAAATAATGAAATCTATATAAATACAATATTAAATACTTTAATGTTTAATAATAAATATTTCCTTTTGAACAATAATTCTACGATACATTTATTACAGACGAAAAATAGGTTAGAATCCGAGATACGTCAAAATAACATTTGTGTTAATAAGGATAAGTTCCATTGTGTCATAGCAGCTTGAAAAAATCTTAATATAGCTGAATCTAGACTTTATAGCGCAAGCGCAGGAAATATATTTGGCAGAACTAATACTAAATTTGTAAAAAATATCCAACTAACATTTTATCTGTTTTGAAATATTTCGAGTATCGTTAAAATAAATATAATCGCTAAAACAAATATAGCTTATATGTATAAAAAGATCGAGGATCGCTAAAATAAAAGACTAAGCCACAGCAACGCGTGGTTGGGTACAGCTAGTTAGAAATAAAATGACATGCACGAAATTAAAATTAAGTAATTCCACAGTTATGACATAAATATTAGATAAGTTCGTAAGATATAAATTTATATATATGTTAGGTATAGCGTTTGGCAAATGTTTGCATTATAGATAACAATATTAAATAAAGAATAGAATTTTTGGTTGATGTATTTTTTACCATAAAAAAGAACATTCCAAATTTAAAAAAATATATAAAATTAAACGGAGAGGTTTGAATATTAATATATTCGTGAGTAGGGCTTTTGTATAAACAATTTCATGGTAATGTAGATGCAGTGGCGGCCGGTGGACCAAATAATTGGGGGTTCACCAGAGTAGGTATCCAAATACCAAATAATATAAAGAAAAAAAAATATTACATACCTATTTATAAAGAAGTTTTTATCCTTTTTAAAATAGAGAAACACCTTTCACTCTCAACATAAGTCATTGGAATAGTGCATACGAGTTTAAGTAACTTTACAGTCTGAGAAAAATCTTCTAGTAAACCAGTATTATAAAAAAATTGTAAAATAGACAAGAGCCCTCAGCATTGGCAAAATCATCGCGAGCATAAATTGCACTGAGTTCACCGTTGAATTGAACTTTATTTAAAAAGTCGTATGTTTTTACCGTCAAAATAAAATCATGTTCGGGAAATTTTGACCTACGAGTATACTCAGTAAATTTTTCGCTATAGAATAATTTTGCTGCAGTTAGGTGATTAATTTTTTGGAAAAATTTACGCAAACAAACACAATAAATAATCGAAATAGTTATGTTTATCCTGCAAATGGCTCGTAATATTATATAGATAGTTAGAGAAGCGTTTAGCCACGTGACCAAACTGGAAAAATATCATTGAAATCGAAAACGGAATTAATTACAAGTTAACTAAACAAAACAATAAAGGAAGAAAGTCGGTACCTAATTAGGTAAGCAAAAACGTTTGTTAATTTGGAGACATATACTCGCAAAGATACATGTACTAAAAAGACGCCCCAGTTTGAACGGTAGGAACAAATCATCCCTTCTCTGCGGTGGTCACATTTAAAAAAAAACTTTAAATTGATGTATTACTATCCCAGCGACTTGTCGTACGCGCCATTTGGATGTTTCCGGTATCACGTGCACGCACTACAAAGACTAAGAATTCCTAGAAATCCGTATACAAATAAAGCTGTCTCAAGATTTTCTGTTCTCTTCTAATTGTGAGTAAATCGTCAATTTTTCGAAAGATTTGGGACGATTCCAAATACGCACGGACTTCGGGTATCTTCCTACCTGCTCGCAGAATGCGTCCGAATGCAAAACACATGTATACAAAAAATGTGCTCTAACAAATAGAGTTGCATATTGTAGTGAGCCATGTCGACATAAATATATATTATTTTTCATAAATATTGTTATGATAATATACATTTTCGCTATACTTCTTTAGGTGTTTATTGTTATATAAATTCAGTAGTTCGGCGCACGAAAGCACTAATGAGCCAGCCGCTACTGTGTAGATGGCTGTACATTGCACACGTCTTCACAAGTCACAAAAGCCGTACTCAACTATTCACTTTTGAAATGTGACAGAGCTAGATAAATAGGATTTTTCGACAGATATAAGCTATAGTATAATAAAAAATATGTGTGTGATAACCAGGCATGGCCAATTCGCGTCCTGTAAGGCATTTTGTGTGGTCCACAAGTTGTTTTTTTTTTATAAATCATGAAAGAAATAACAATTAAACTTAGTTTTCTAATAATAGCAACACTAAATTTCCAGCACGAAGAAGACGATTTATATCAAAATATTTAAATTTTTCTTAATTGTGACTCAAAATAAAAGTAATATAATATTAAAAAATAATGTTCATATTTATTTATTGATGTATTTTATTTATGTAATATGACACTCATATAATGTGAAATATATTTTAATTCAATAAAAAAATTATGGTTCAGTGATTAAGCCGTTTGTCTCACAAACCAAGTATTCCAGGTAGTGTCACAATTTTTCCGGTAGTATCACGTGGCGCGGGTGTTTATGTCTCACGTACGCCTGTCACTTATGTGAGCAAGCTATATACATTTTGGCCAAACGTGAGGTAGAGAGGACGTCTTGTGTCCCAGTGTCTTGTTGTGTCTAGCATTGTCGGCGTCACCGAACAGATTACGCGACGGACTTAATATAAATAATTATTTATCGATATACCATTATCAAAATCTTTTTGAATAAAAAAAACGAAAATTAAGTATACAACTAAGAGGAAGTGAACCAGACAATCAAGAAGAATGGTTTCGTAAATTAGGTGCTATTGCTTTTGTCTTATTTGTAATGAAAGTGTCGTGACACGTACTTGAATTATATAAATTTAAAAAAACATGCAGAATCTAATATTTTTAGTATATTTACAATATACCTTATCTGACCCGTGATTTTTTTTTAAAGAATTGGGCACATTCTTTGGCACACTTGAAGAAATAGGTTCGCTATCCCTGATTAGTATAAATATAAATATAGTAGCCGTAAAACATGAAATATAAATGAAGAAATAATCGGCTTAGAGTGTTCAAGTATTTATCTCTAATTACATAAAACAAGCAGTTTCAGACAGCTCAGCAAACTGAACATGAAGCTTTTCCTTTTATTACGTTATACAATTTTCTTGTTTATTTCAATTTTTTACGTCATATCAAAAAGCTCTTTTACATTGACTGACGTTATACGAGTAAAACGACCCAAATACAAAAATTATGAAGTGGTATGCTTATTTCACAAACGTTTCTTTGATCTAATAAAAAATGTTTTATATTACGACATTAAAGATTGTCAACTCATATTTCAACAATCCGAAGCTAACTCAGCTTGTTAGGTAGGCTTTAGGTTATTTATAAGATATCACTTAAGGCTTGTTTAACATCTTGAGGTATGGGCGCGCGGTAACGCACTAGATTACCAAGCGGAAGGTCCCCTGGTCGAACCTGCCCTCGAATGATTCAGACTTTTTTTCCACCTAGTATAAGAATACCTATAACTTCAGTTAAACCAGTATATATTCTTTAAAAAAAACATGCCAGTGTGCTCATATCGTCTCACTTCGGTGTGCCTTCGGATCCAGTACAGCGATGTAGCCTGTGAGTTTGCTGGTATCCAACGGCTCACTTACTTAAAAAAACTCCATGGCGCAGCTTCGCTTTCCAATTGAACTAATGTTGGAATGGCGAGAGGACCCTCAACTACGAGGTCCAGCAACGACGATATTTAACATCTTACTGGTTGATTGGAAGATATTGTTATACTGTATATAACGAAAGTGTTGTATAATAATCTAATTGTTTTCTTTCATATAATACCCTTCAACATATCCAAATTAGTGATTTGGACGTATGTAAGAGCGTGGAGTAGCGGGACATAATATTGTCCTTCACCCCAATTATAGATATCTTCAGGTTTAAAACTACTGGAATAGGGACGAAGCTCTCGATTTATCTTTGTAAGTGTTCGTAACACTACCCCTTGTGAATGGATTACACACGCATACGTATCGGCGCATGCAAGTATTATTTACCTGGTAAACTGTTTTACTAGACTGGAAATTAAGAAATGCTATTTTATTTTTTTCAATATCGTACTTAAAAATCTACCACATACTATAATGTAGCCATTTATTCATCCGACCTAATATTTAATTAAAAAATGTGTATCTTACTGAAGCATTATATAATAAAATTTATCTAATAAATAGAAGACGTCTATTTTCAGCCCGGTGAGATCATAAAATGCCCACCGTAAT
The DNA here is from genome assembly GCA_949825065.1 of Odontocerum albicorne. NCBI lineage: Eukaryota > Metazoa > Arthropoda > Insecta > Trichoptera > Odontoceridae > Odontocerum > Odontocerum albicorne. Next base: position 6,906,334 of record OX463855.1, read on the forward strand.
AATAAGAAAGAAACAAGAAAGACCAAACATGTCATTATTGAAAATGAAATCATCTAAATTGAAAAAAAAATAAAGGTTAAGGAAAAAGAAAACATGCGACGCGAAAAGATTTTCACGTGAGGTAAAAGTGTTATTCATGTGAAATTTACTGCGTAAATGATCATTTTTAAAATAACGAAGAAATGTAAAATATATTTCGAGGCTTTCATGGATCGTCAGTTGTATAGTAAAAGGTCTTTATATAAGGTGTTTCGGAGTATGATATCACGTGGTTTGACGTATGATTCCGACGTTTCGAAAACGTTAATTCGGTCAATCTTCGGTACCAAGTCAAAGCTGAGAAACTTACTAATTTCTTCGAAATAATGCGACTCTACAGAGTCAAGCGGTGTCTACAGATTCGAATGCCAAGGATGTGAGAAGGGTGCATGTAGGATAAATAGCGAGAACGGTTCACAATAAAATTGATGTAAATGAGAGATTCAAACACTCGAATGAGATAGCCCACTGTTTCTCATTTGAATTTGAATTAGTCGGAAATCAAACAGTTATCACACTCGATTAATTAAGAAAGTAATTAAAATCTACAAATATCCAAACAATATTAACAGAGACGATGTATTTAATTTCAAATCAGCATGGTATTCTGGAATTTAATCGAAGTTACAACAACATTAACGATGACTACATCACTTCCATTCGTTTGGAAGCTACGCGTTTGTTCTCCCGTGGTGAGACTGACCAATGCACCCTCGTTATGGTCGCGAACCGAGATGGAGCCATACGCTAACCTTATGCTAGAGAATCCACCTATGACCAAGTTGATTACAAACAAGGCCTAAAGGTGAAAACTGTAACGTTTTCATTAAATGTCAAATCCCTTGTTTCAACACTCTGAATATGTAACTGAACAAAGAAATGTTTTAATAATATGAAAAAGAACATTCTGAAGTGTTTTGTGCGCGTCAAATAAATGAGTGATTGTGACTGATATATGATGCGATTGTGTCAAGATCGAAACATTGTAAAGAAAGATCGAAAAAAATGAGTAGGCCAAAGAAATCAAATTTCGAAAGTAGGACATTGATAAGTTAAAGAAATTATGAATGCATGTAAACGAACCATTATATGAATGTATCAAATTATGAATGCACGTAAACGAAACATAATATAAATGTATCAAATTATGAATGCACGTAAACGAAACATAATATGAATGTATCAAATTATGAATGCACGTAAACGAAACATAATATGAATGTATCCAATTAAAAGTCTAATTGATGCGTTGTTTCTTTTCGTATATTGACTAGAAAAAAATTATATCTTACAAGTACTGACGAATCGTGGGAGCTTGGTTCAAATATACGAGTAACCCTTGATCATTAATCGAGCGTTTATTTAGACATTTGCGTAGAGAAATGGCATGATGAAATTCAGTGCACGATATTGTTTATATTTTACTAAGATTCTTTATTGAGTTTTAGACCTCCTTGTGAATAAAAACATGACTGGAGAAAATCGACAACTTGAATAAATCAACATAAAAAAAATATCGAAAATACCGTATCTCTTTTTAAACTACACAGGTGAAGTGTTGAAGGAAATTGCAAAAGTAATATACAAGCCAAAGTGGAAGTGGAGTATATAATGACTATTACTAGTGACGTATACCTTCACTTAAGTAGTCAGTGAATGCGGAAGAAATTGTTCGTTTAAAAATTGAATGGCCGCATGGTAACGCACTGGACTTCCGTGCGGAAGGTTGCCGGTTCGAACCCCACGCTGTGCTACTACCCTTGAATGACACAGACATTTTTCCCATCTAGTATTCGGGGGTTTAAGGATATCTATGACTTTGATCATATCTATTATTTAAGAAAAATGGAATAAACCACCTATTTATGTTTTGATCGTATCACATCAGGTGTGCCATCGGATTCAGTACATCGTTATGACTGGTAAGTTTGCTGATGTACAACGGCTTACTCACTTAAAGATGAGAAAAAAGAAGAAAAAGACGAAAAACTCCGTGGTACAACTTTGCTTCCCAACTGAATTGACGTTGGAATGGATATGACCACGAGACCTATCCTCGACCACGAGGCCTAGCAATGATGACGCTCTCTTTTATTTATTAACCTTTACTAATTGGAGTTGGGGAAAGTAAATTTAAAATAAAACTATAAAACACCTTTTATTGACTTTTTATAGGTTTTTTAAAACAAACTAAAAGGGTAGTCTTCTGAAATATTTACTAATGTGAATATCAAATTATTAAGGTACAAAGGAATTTAAATCACGATTACAAAATAAATATAACCTCACAACAGCAAGCCTGATTATATATATCATAGGTACTCATGAATGTTCATAATCAAGAGTAACGACGAGTAGCAGAAATACACCTTCAAAGGTGAATGTGAAAAGAGAACACAGTAGTACAAATTGACTAATAATTTTAGTGAAGGTTTTACATTCACTATTATTATTTTACGTTCATTGACCATACGCTTCCGCTATAACATATAAATCAATAATATGTGCAATAGATATATTTGCATTGTCGATGAATTCGATAAACCAAAAAGCCGCGGTTAACTGGTTTAAATAACTGCAGACTGCCGACCTTTGGTATAATATGAATGTACACAAACCTACGCCGAATCAGTTGTTTTTAAAGGTTACCATATCCCTGGGGGAAACAAAACATTAATGTAATTTTTCCTGACAGGACATAGGCAACTCTAATTATGTACACGCTCTCTATCCTGCGTGACTTCGCAACCTAAAAATAAAATAACAGGTTAATTTGGTAGAACAATTTGTTACTAATTTATTTAGAATCTTTTGGGGCATCTCAGCTACGCCCGATAATTTCCTAACGAAAATACTCGTACAAATTTCCTAACGAAATAACTCGTACTATGTTCAGACAAAGTAATTAAGCAAACCGTCATATATGATACTTCATTACTAAGAAAGCTCTCTGAAAGTTTTCCGAACTTCTTAAATAGTTTGAAGAATTAGTTCAAAGGTATTACTTCCTTGTCTATAGCACGCCTTTAATATCCAGGTCTAGATCTAGGACGTTTCTGTGCCGGACCATTCTGCTGGTTGACATTTATATGTCGGACCATTCTGCTCGAGGGTGTTTCTATGCCAGACCATTCTGCTTGAGGATGTTTTTATGCCAGACCATTCTGTGCGAGGACGTTTCTTTATCGGACCATTCTGCGCGAGGTCATTTCCATGCCGGACCATTCTGCGCGAGGATGTTTCTGTGTCGGACTATTCAACGCGAGGTCGTTTCTATGCCAGACCATTCTGCGCGAGAACGTTTCTATGTCGGACCATTCTACACGAGGTCGTTTCTATGCCGGACTATTCTGCGCATTAGAGTTTCTGTGTCTGATAATTCTGCGTAAGGACGTTTATGCGTCGGACATCGGTAAATTTGAAATAATTATTTTTATTTATTTGAGAATTTTTAAAGTTTGAGTTTTTTGGTACTTTTGGAAGTGTTTTTTATTTATTTTATTTTATTCTGAAACTTAAAAGCACAATACAGTTAATAAGTGAAATGTAATATTTTACAGTAAACCAAAGAAAGTTCCATGTGATAATTAGCAACATAATCAATCAGCAAAACTGAAAAACACAAACAGTGCAAATAAGATCAACCTAAGTCATAATGATCAACTCAAGGCATGATGGTGAAGAAATTGAGGAGAAGGGATAGGAAAAAGGAAGACAATAGGAAATATACACATTTTTTGTGTATTTTCAATTATTTTAGGAATTGTCGAAATTATAATATATTTTCATTTAATTTCGATATTTTGGTAAGTTTTGTATATAAGCATTTTTTTAATGTATTAGACATCCGAGTACTTTTGATTTTTTGGCGATTTCAATGTTTCGGAGAATTTGTAAATAATTTCGATAATCGAGATATTATTGATATCTTCGAACTTCTTTGATATTTTTTTGGTTTCATTACCCATTACATCCTGATCTCCACTCCAGCGGAGATAATAGAGAAAACAAGAGTTTAAATCAATCGAATCTTAGATTTTCTTTGGATATCTCGATCCATTCTCAATTCAAGGTGGCTTATAGCTGTAATCATAATACTATAATAGAGAAAACAAGAGTTTAAACCAATCGAATCTTAGATTTTCTTTGGATATTTCGATCCATTCTCAATTCAAGGTAGCTTATAGCTGTAATCGTAATACTATAATAGAGAAAACAAGAGTTTAAACCAATCGGATCTTAGATTTTCTTTGGATATCTCTTTCCATTCTCAATTCAAGGTGGCTTATACTATAGCTGTAATCATAATACTATAATAGAGAAAACAAGAGTTTAAACCATCGAATCTTAGATTTTCTTTGGATATCTCGATCCACTCTCAATTCAAGATGGCTTATAGCTGTAATCATAATACTATAATAGAGAAAACAAGAGTTTAAACCAATCGAATCTTAGATTTTCTTTGGATATCTCGATCCATTCTCAAGTCAAGGTGGCTTATAGATGTAACCATAATACTATAATACAGAAAACAAGAGTTTAAACCAATCGAATGTTAAATTTTCTTTGGATATCTCGATCCATTCTCAATTCAAGGTAGCTTATAGCTGTAATCATGATACTTTTTTCAAGTGACTATAACAATACTGAATACTACAGTCAATTGAATAAAACGAGAACGTTGTCTCTAATTCCCTCAGTCAAGATTTGATATTCAGACCAGTTTGATATTCAAAAATGAAAATATACTTAGAGATCTTATGCTTCCGTCACATTTTCTATTTACATAACTGTTTTTGCACAATTAACTGGTTTATATAATTATTTAGAAAACAAGTTCTGTCTATTCGGACAAACAAACGATTTTACTGATGTTTGGTCATCCTCTATTTAACCCTGTTAACTTACAAAATTAATTATAATACGCATTACAAAATTAATCATAGTATTAATTAGCATTAATCATAAAATGAAAACCCTTGAACTTTCTCGCGATACAATAATATCGAGCTTAACTTGATTAATCATAGTATAAATAGGCCAAAGCCCGTACAGTTGTCGTTCGAAACAGGTTGAAATTATACTGAACGAACCGGTGTAAAAGGGGACGATGCCAATTTATTTTGAATTGTAATTCATTTATTTCCTATTATATTGAATCTTATAATTACTTGTGTTTACTACTTCGAAACAGATTGAAATTATACTGAACGAACCGGTGTAAAAGGGGACGATGCCAATTTATTTTGAATTGTAATTCATTTATTTCCTATTATATTGAATCTTATAATTACTTGTGTTTACTACTTCGACACAGATTGAAATTATACTGAACGAACCGGTGTAAAAGGGGACGATGCCAATTTATTTTGAATTGTAATTCATTTATTTCCTATTATATTGAATCTTATAATTACTTGTGTTTACTACTTCGACACAGATTGAAATTATACTGAACGAACCGGTGTAAAAGGGGACGATGCCAATTTATTTTGAATTGTAATTCATTTATTTCCTATTATATTGAATCTTATAATTACTTGTGTTTACTACTTCGAAACAGATTGAAATTATACTGAACGAACCGGTGTAAAAGGGGACGATTCCAATTTATTTTGAAATGTAATTCATTTATTTCCTCTTATATTGAACCTTATAATTACATGTGTTTACTACTTCGAAACAGATTGAAATTATACTGAACGAACCGGTGTAAAAGGGGACGATGCCAATTTATTTTGAATTGTAATTAATTTATTTCCTATTATATTGAATCTTATAATTACTTGTGTTTACTACTTCGAAACAGATTGAAATTATACTGTACAAACCGGTGTAAAAGGGGACGATGTCAATTTATTTTGAATTCTAATTCATTTGTTTCCTATTATATTGAACCTTATAATTACTTGTGTTTACTACCTCGAAACAGATTGAAATTATACTGAACGAACCGGTGTAAAAGGGAACGATGCCAATTTATTTTGAATTGTAGTTCATTAAATAATTCATTTATTTCCTATTATTTTGAACCTTATAATTACTTGTGTTTATATATATTATGCTCTTTTTTTGAATGCAGACAATTATATGTGGCTTTTTCGAGATGTCGGAAACGTGAAAATATTAGTCAATATATCTGAAACAAGTCTTCAAGGAAAACTTATTCAACGATTTAAATTGAACAACAGTAATTTTTATACACAAAACATCGTGTATAAAGAGATTTTTGAGAATTAAATAATTCATCAATCAAGATGTACCTCTTTTTTATTTTAAACTTTAAACATTAATGAACCCAAAAAACTTTAAGTTGATCTTGCTCCATTCGGTATTTCAAAAATGTATAATTTGTTTTACTTCCGTGGATATTTCACGGGTTGCAACTAGTTTAAAAATATCTCTTCACACGTTAATTGACCTGTTTTCACGCATCGCCATCTCTCAGGAGGGAAATAAAGCTGTGGTAATTCACTGTAACGTCTCGTGGATACGTAGAGATACATACACCTAAACTCACATGTCCTACGTGCCAGGATAATTGGCAAAAAGCTCAGTTTACTTCATGAGCTAATTTCTCTCCGGGGACACAATCGTCAACAACCTTTTAGTTCTAATGGACACTTCATTTATAATGATATTTAATCATTCAACAGTTAATATTTTATCAAAAGTTTCCTTGTGTTAAAGGCAGTATTAAATATGTAAAGGTTGTATTGTATTTAAATTTTGTTGTGTACGATTGATGATATGTAGAAATCTCTTCCAATTGACATTATCATCGTCCCCACCATCACGCCATACCCCTATTGGGATAGGCAGAGATAGCATATCTACATCTCATTATATCTTGACATATATTCGCTTCTGTCACATCAATACACCTCGTCATACGTACTCTTCTATTTTAAAAACTTTTCGCTCTTTCATCTTTCAGAATTTAATATAATTAACAGAATTTATTCAGAAGTTCCAAAACTTATATATTCTTCACGATTTGTATGACTTGGTTTTGTAAATATTTTATCGTTCGTTCTTTTTTATGTGACCGGTCTATTGCAATGGCCCTTTCTTCATCTTAAGCACTGCATCTTTTTTCGATCCGCAGTCTTTTATAATGTCCTTATTTCTTGTTTTTTCTAACACAATTTTTCCACACGTTCTACGCAATGCTCTAATTTATACCGTATTTATTTTGCTTTAACCAAAACATTAGAAAAAATGTTTAAACAAGCCTTAATTGAAAACCAGACTGGTACCCTATTTAAAAAATCTGGTTAACAAGGAGAATCGTTAACCTCTAGGTCTTAAGATAGATGTCTTATCAACTTAGCCAGGAAGATCATCTAGGCACTAGGCCATGGAAGTTTATTTGAACAGAGGCTCACTTTTCCTTGGTCGAAAATTGAGACAAGCGATAGTGTACACTGACGAGGTTGCAGCCCCGAACCAAAAGGAAAAACCCCCTTCGGCACTGGTCACAAAAATCAAGTAGATTTCGACTTATATAAAAGAAAATGATATTTCCCGTTCCAAGGTACCCTGTCAGTTTTCTAACATTTCTCTCGAAGAAATTTCATCGGTGTATTTGAACCATTTCATTCATCATAATCCTGTCGTGTAGCTCATGACTGAACATCGTGACTCCCATGATAACCTCCGACGATTCCTCTCCATCTATCCCTGCACTCCACGGTACGAAGAGTAGTTATCAAGTATACTTCGCATTGGGACTCTTTATCTTGTACGTTGTCCTTTTACGCTTCCAGTGATTGATGATAAGCTGGTAATAAATACGAGTAAACATATAGAACTTTTTAACAAAGGGAAGTTTCGAAGTTTGCTGGCAATGATCGAAAAAAGTTCATTGAATTTTTCCTGAAATTGCGACATGAAACCCTCTGCAACAGGTTATATTTCTATCGAAATCTACCTTAAAAAGAAATACAATAAAAACTCGTATATAAAATGATTGAACTTTAATTTTTTAAGTTTTAAAACCATTATAACTGACAAGTTTATTGTCTTCGTTATTGTTGATGATACTGGCGCACAAAAAAGGTTAACAGTTAACTTGCCGATGAAAGTAGGAAGAAAGGAAGGCTTCTAATTCCTCCGTAGGGGAAGTTTATCTTTTTTTACAGAGTTTGCATGGAAATCGACTAGGTCACTTCCTCCGTATAGAGAAAAGTTATTCCTTTTGATAAAGTGGTTTCGGAGATTAAGTGAGATGAAGTTAAGATCAATGAGGAAAGTTCTATGTGATCCGAAAATGCCAGTAAAGTTAAAAGGAAAAGTATACCAAACGATTGTCAGACCCGCACTCCTCTATGGCTTCGAATGCTGGACGATGTATAACTCTTACTCTAGGCAACTAGAAACTGCGGAAATGCGCATGCTAAGATGGTCAGCTGGTGTGTCCCTAAGAGACAAAATAAAAAGCTCACGCATTCGTGCAAGCCTAGGTGTTACAGACATCAACAGTAAGATGGAGGAGAGGCGATTGAGATGGTATGGCACGTTGGACGCAGAGCACCCGATCACATTGTGAACCAAGCAATCTCCATGGATCTTCCTCGAATAACAACCAGAGGAAGACCAAATAATTCATGGGTGGTGCAAAAAGATAACCTGATGCAGAGGCACGGCCTGGGGGACGTAGTCCGGGACAGAAGAGCATACAACCTGAGGACGAGGAGAGCTGACCACAACAGTCTTCGCAGACAGTGAGTTGGGATGGAGCCAAGGAGATGAAGGTGATTAAGTGAAAGGGTACAAGGTAAGGAGGGTGATTCCATACAAATATTGTGAAAAAAATAACTTCGCAATTGGGATCAGAACCACCCCTTACCGGAGAGGAAGTAAATACTCGTATGTACTCACCGTATCTAGAGACGTGACCACAGCCCAACATTGCACAAAGAGATCTGACTACGCTTGGGAAAATGACCTTTGAAAATTCCCTCCCTTATGAAGGATCCTGCATTTCTCAAACGTTTAAATCGTTGGATGTACCCTGCCTAGTATGAGAAATATTTCGACCGCGTGTTGGGAATCCGTGCTGCGTTTCCTTGAGAGATTGACATTTAGGAAATCTGTGTCAAAGAAAATAAAGGAATACTTTGAACTTTGTAATTTCCTAAACAATATTTGGACCATTTTTTATACGATCAGAAATGTAACACGAAACGCATGGTGGGTCATATTTTATCCTTTAGACTAGTCCACTACCATCGATTCACTAATTACTGTTAACTACTGCACGATGTGTCGCTCGCTATTAATTATGTCGTTTCCTTTGTAACGATAAACCGATAATAATTAGAAGACAATTTATATAGCGCCGTTTAGAGAGTAAACTCTCCTCAAGGGCACTCTAACTCAGAATTCAAACCCACTTTTATTTGCAGACTTTAAATATTACAAAATAAATATATCCATGTATGAACACATAAGTTGAGTGTAAGAAGAATAAGGTGGGGAGAGTATTACACAAGTTATTACTAAGAATTCCTCTTACAACACGAAGATACCTAGTTAAGCTGGCCTCATCCTGTGATCCTTGTGGTACACCGCTTGTCTTCCACCTGGAAATTTTAGATTCGATTCTCGATTGTGCCCAAAAAAGTTCAAAAAAGGATCCCAATCTGGTCAAACAGTTCTTCTGGTAGTAATACTCGCATACGCTAGACTTATCCGAGTGTTGTTGCCTGTCTACGGATAATAGTATTTCTAGTACGTAGCATGACGAACTGTCAGTTGCTTGCCTGCTTCAGTGATTTTTAACCCGAAGGCTCGATTAATGAGGCCGAAAATAATACTGTCATTCGGCTACCCTCATTAACATATCTGCGTCATCCATTCGGAAGTTTTTCATTCAATGTACAATTAAGTGGGCTTATTTCTTTATTTAACACTTGTATTGCAAATGCAATCTGGCGGACTTATTACCAGGTGGCAATCTCTTCCAACCAATCAGACAAAAGTAAATGAAACAAGTTACATGGTCGCATAAATCATTCAAATGACTATCCATAAACGTAAACGTGAGCATATGCCCACGAACCTCACAAAGACGGACAATCACCCGAACATTATTTTTCATATAAAGTGAGATATCATCAATCAAAAGAAAAGGAAGGGATGGTGGAGAGGAAAGGTAAATAAAAATCAGGTATGAAACACTTTATATTATTGACTAGAAATTAAGAGTTTGGCCAAAAAGCAATTACTCCCAACCAACCAGAAAAAATGTTACCATTGTTAGGTGAAATATTTACATTTGAGCCTTACACAATGAAAATAAAATGACGAAGTAAAGAAGAGTTGTAAGTTTAAAATAAGACATTTATCATTTTACAATAAAAATATAACAATTTATCTGCGGCTAGTAGATAGGAGGGGATATTGGGAAGAAGGATAGAGAGGCAACCAGAAAACATGCTACGTCACTGAAGGGAAATGTGGGGGGAAACACTTATTAGGACACTCTATAGTTTATTTGTTGCTCTTTAATTACTATTTAAATATTAACAACGAATGCTACAAAACAAACAAAAGTGCAATTTTTTTATTTGTTTTCTTGTGTTGTTGGGTTCACTCGTTAAAATGTTTGTTAATGAATTTCCTGTGTTAATTTTTTTATCTCCGATTTCCGGTCTCTTTTCTTATTGGTTTTACTACGAAGGCTTCTTTTTATATATTGTACAAGTGAAAAAAAGGAATTTAAACAGCTATTTGTACATTACAGGGTTTTTAATTAGTGAAATGAAAATTAATAATGCAAAAACAGTGAAACTAAGCTATACAAAAAACATGAAATAACATTTTAAATTTGGTTTGATAAGAGTCATAAATACATTTTTAAAACAATTAAGAATATAAGGGATGAAAAATTAATGCAAACAAATTTAAACAATATATAATGAAAATTGTAAAAGTCGACGATTCACGCTAAGCAAGTTTCCATCCACATGTTTGATTCCTGGTGGATTCATTCCGGACTGATTTTATTTGTAGACCGTTTGACATCAAAATTTATATTTTTCTATAGTTTATGTTATATACTGCATACTATAAATTTACAAGTCACTATTAGGCAGTGGATCGGAGCGTGGTTGTTATTGCGACAGGAGTTTGAGTACTTGGGCTTTCAGGATGAATGACGCGTGGAAAAGATTTGTGTGGGCTCTTGAGTGTGAGTTTCTTTTTGTTGTTTTATATTTGTATTTCTGTATATTTTTGTTTTTATTTTTATGATTGTGTGCGGTACATTATGGGATAAACATTTTTGGTCTCTCTGGAGTGATGATGTGTGAGAAATTTGATTTTGCGTGATGTTTCCAGTTGTAATTGAGTGTCACTGTTTGTCAGGTTGATGAGAATGTGCAACGGGGTGTAATCAAAAATCGGAAAGAAGTATCGATTTATTTATTCATGCTAAATATCATCAGTGAGATACAGGCAAAAGCCTAGTTTACACGACAAATGAAAGGCAACAAACCTAGATCCATTAAAATTGTATGTCCAAATTAAATACCCTGTTGGTTTTTAGCAAATTATGTATATTTCTTGTTATGTGTAAATAAATAAAAAAATTAAAAAACTATTTAAAAACAACATAAAAATAGCGCTTTATAATATCTGATCGTTTTTGAATTTTTTTCTCCTTGTCATCGGAACTTTGGGTTTGATCTATCGATACTATATGCTTCCTGAAGTGCAATAGCTAATTCATAATAAACCAATACACGCATAGGTGTATTTCATTTACAAGATGACTGACAATCATAATCCATCACGAGAGATAAGTATATCGTAAGAGTAACCCTCGACGATGTTTAACGACACGTGACAAACTCAATTGAAAAGCGTGATTGCTTAACGTACTCGTATTTCTAAAGGCAGGAAGTTTCAACAAAGAGTTTGATCGATCGATTTGTGAGTGTTTTACCGCAGATAATTATCTGAAACATAACATACAAACCATGACTTAAGAACGGTCGAGTTTACGAGATATGTACTCTTAAATCCTGTGCAGACAAAAATGTGATCATCGAATCTTCTGCAGGGGTCTTCCACACTCGAGTGTTTTATAATATATAATTAATAGTATAATGTATAAACATTAATAGTATAAACTAGGATAATGCCAGGAATATTATCCATGCTCTCTCATGTAGAGACAGCGTAGAAATATTTTCTGAACTCTCTCGTTCATAAGGGAGTACGTTACCCCTGCTGGTGCCCATATTATAGAACAATATTCTAAATGACTCCTGATAAGAAAGTTGTGCAATATTCTGAACACATCGATATCTTAAAACAATTTGGTGCTACGGATCATAAATCTAAGCACCTTATTCACTTTATAACAACTGTTCTAAGAGTATTGACCATTTATGAGATAACGGACATGAAGTATTTTCCGTACTCTTGCAAATGAAATAAAGAAGCATTATAAGATATCGTGAACAAGTTTGTTACTGATATTTCATGATATCTTGGAGCTTTCAACTATAATCAATACTCGTTATTTTTGAGACATTTTTAGGTCGTCTGTAAATAGTAATAATTTCGAGTTTTTTATACTGCTTCTTACATCGTTTATGAAAATAAGAAATATTATCGGTCCTAGGTTTGATCTCAGAGGCACACCAGAGTTTATAATGAATTAATCTGATACAAGGAGGTCATAAGTAACAAATTTTCTCCCGTTTAAGAAATAAATAACTCGAAGTCTTATTAATTATGTTTTTGTGCGAGTAAATCCTGGTTTATATATTGGGTGTTTACATAAGTTGTGTCCGTTTTTCCAAATGAAGAGAACAATGGGACACAACAAAAAAAAAATTACAACAAATTAGTCAATAATGTATTCTCCTTCATTATTTTAAAACAAATTAGTCAATTATGTATTCTCCTTAATTATTTACAGCTTCTTGCCAACGTTCTACAAGTTTTTACAATGCCTGTGCGATAAAAACCATCTGGTCTTGACTCGAGGAATTCGTCCAACCATGTCCGCAATTCAACGTCATTATTGAAGGAAAAACCATCAACGAGCTGTCCATTCATAGCATCTTCACCGTACACTTCGAAAATATCGCGAGCAGCTTTGGCAGCGTTATTCCTTCGATTGAACGCAAACAGAAGGAGGTGTCGAAAATGCTCACTTTCGTCTACTTGACATTCCATTTTGAAGGCTTGTAATCATATAAAATAATGTATGTAACGTAAAAGCAAATACAATATCTTGTAGAGCAGAAAATTTTCTTTCGAATGACGTTTGACTTTGACCATTTTGTTTTACTTTTGGTGCTCATTCTTAAAATTGAAAAAAAATAGACAACTTATGTTAACACCTAATATTTATATGAACGGTTTGATATTTCGTATATACTCGTATTAACATAGTGGCTGTATTTAATCGTGTAAAACGAAAAAAATATATCATTTATTTCACGCATCTTAATAGCTTTAAAATAATCTATAAATTTAAATAATCGATTTAAATATTATTGCCTAATTCATTTGTAAAGTTATCGTTGTCGTTTCGAGAGCATTTTTTAAGTCGGTAATTTTTTTCTTCTTCTTCAGTGTAAAAAAAGAAGTAACGTATTCAGTGTAAAAAAGAGCACAATTTAGACTTTTTTAAAAATTAATACAATGTTTGTGTAACAGTGTTACTTAAATATGTTTCTACTTTCGTATCAATATTTCAATATATTATTTTTTTACGGAATACAAAATAAAAAAAAATTGAATCACTAACAAATCTTAACAGAAAATTTTTATTCTATTAATTTCACTTTGCTGTGTATATATTTGTATATTTTTCAGAAACTATATTAAAACCTTTAAATCGTGATTGTGAGAACTGTGTGCTGGAAACGAAGCACACAGCACGAGTAGCAGAAATAGCGGAGAACACTTACGAGTACATGTGGAGAAGTCAGGGCTGGCTACAGCACAATGGAGCAGATATTCAGGGCGAAGAGTCATGTTCTAATCCAGGACTGGATCAACACTTGCAAGGATCAGAGAACCTTAGGTGTAATATTTTTTCTTCTTCTTCAACTTTCTGTAGACTCAAGAGTCTGTTATTACAGGATTCTCCTCTTATGATGCTGAGCTCCAGCTATCTCTCCATCGTTTCGGTGGTCTCCCTGGTGGAGCCCGTCCATCCGGTACCCATGCAGAGCTATGTATGGGATTCTTGTGGAATTCATTCTCTGTACATGTTGGTACTAGTATTGTCGACGCTGTCGTCTCCATCTGACCACATATTAGACCTCTCGGATTGTGGTGTTCCTTATACGATCACACAAAGTCTTCCCAGCAATAGCACGTAGAGTTCTCATTTTTCTGTTGTCCTTAGCATACTTTTGGTCTTGACAGTGTCCGCCCTCGCTTCAATGCCATATGTGAGGATAGATCGCACACATGTCTTGTAAATGCGTACCTTGCTATCTGTATTTATATCGTTATTCTTCCATATGACATATATCAGGCAGCCCGCCACAGCTGCAGTTTTATGTACCTGAGGTCTTACTTCTCTGGGGAGGTCATGAGAGCTGAGCAGTTCCTTGCCAAGATATGTGAACTGTAATACATGCGTATTATATACGTGTAATACATACGTATTATATCATTATCAGCCCACATTCATCCACTGCAGGATGAGAGGCCTCTCCAAGTTGTTTCCGAGATATATTGTCCTTTGCGCTTTGCTGACTCGTAATCACTACTTGTTTATGTATTTCATCCATCCACCGTGCCTTTGGTCTTCTTATAACCTCCCAATTTGTCTCAAATGTAAGGTATTTAACCAATACATATTACCAGTACTGACATATGGATGCTAAATTTGGGCTCTCTCTTTGTACTAATGATACAACTATCTCTCCGTACTAAGCTCAAGACAACACGGGTTCCAAGGTTGCTTTAACTGTCCCGCGATTCTAGAAGCACTAAGTTTATATGTACTTAATAAATATAACCGTGCAAGAAACACCCTCCGTTCTACATACCAACTTACATGACGAATATCATGGCTAAGCACTCAGTCACGCATGGTATAGAGATATTGAACCAACTGAATGACACTGTTGATATATTCTCGGTACCGTCTAGCAGTATGCGAAGAATCCTGGCTGATATTCTTCCTAATAAATAAGCTAACGCTAGAAGCAGACCCTCTTTGTGTAACATGAGAAATCTGTGCAAAGTGAATAAATATTGTAAAAAAACACATTTCGTTCATTGTTAGGTCTCGTAGTCGAGGATCCTCTCGTCAATCCAACGTCAATTCAGTTGGAAAGCGATGCTTTGCAATGGAGTTTTTTTTAAGTGCGTGAGCCGTTATACACCAGCAAATTCACTGGCTACACCGCTGTACTGGATTCGATAATACACCGAAGTAAGACGATCGGAGCACACAGACATGTTTTTTCTTTTTAAAATAATATATATGACCTAAGTTATAGGTATTGTTATATCCCCGAATACTAGGTGGAAAAAATGCCTGTATCATTCGAAGGGAGTAGCACAGCATGGGGTTCGAATCGACCACCTTCCGCACGGACGTCCTCTACCTCTAAAACCTCCAGACAACTCAACGGTGCATGGAAAGGTGTATGCTACGTTATACCAGAAGAGACCGCTATCGCAATGATTGGATACATGTCCAAACAAAAGTTGATGATATGGAGGCTGCAAAATAACTCAATTGGAAGTGGGTTGGGCACATCACCCGAGCAATGAACCTTAGTCGGACGTATGAAGTAATCCAGTGGTACCCAATGGGCAGAATAAGGACCATAAAATTATATAGTTCTCTAGTATGGAATAGGCAGCCGCCCCTGCTGATTTGATGTCTCTAACAAGTACAGATTTTAACTTTGTATTGTGAGAACTTTCCTGGCTTCAGTAGCGTTAGTTGTTAAAACTCACGAGACCAGTGCTTCAATCGGAGATGTCTCTCATTATTTTCAATTCCATTCATCTTTGGTTTACTGTAGACTGTTTTATGCAAATATATTATAATATAAAATCAAAATACGGTTACTTTGTTTAACTCCACTTTATTTATTGCAAATTAAAATGCGTTTCAACACTCTTTGTGTAATCATCAGGTGAGTTGTCAAAAACTGAAGTTATTTCAACAACTATTGAATTACGCATCTTTGAATTTTGATATTTTTAATAGAAATTGCAGTACTCGCAAGATTCATCAAGATGAGATCAGTTTTCTGCAATGATAACTTAAATCTTAAACTACTGGAATGCATGAAAAAGGTGTCATATATCGTCGGTGTTCTGCGAAAAGTATTTGAGTCCAAATATTGAATTTTGAGATAAATGCAATTTAAGTTTCGAAAGGCGATGTAAAATCAAGTTTTTAATAAAATAAAATAAAATACAAACAGATGTTATTTAAAGACAGTTTATTTATTTATAAGAATTACTACAAAAAAATGAATAACTTAAAAACATATAACCTAAAAATTTAAAATACGGACACCGTTTTGGACTTAATCTTTTCTTGGTGAAAATGTTCATAACAGCGAAACCATATGACTTTTGGACATACTACCTTGATCAAAAGGTTTTAGGACCGGCAACCGTGTGGCGGGGTCAGTCACCCGATTGAAATTCTTTTGTTAGGTTACCACATCTATCATTGACACTTCCCTCTAAATTTCAGCGTCATCGCTTGACATTTGTAAAAGTTACGATGTACTGAGTACATCTACCTTTGTGCGTATTTTCGATTTTTTACAAGTTTGAAAATGGCATCAACGAATTTGCGTTAAATTTTGTGTGAAAAACGAATTTAACGGTCCGCAGACCTTGGAAATGTTGGAGATGTGTTTTTCGGTGGCACGAACGCTTCAGAAGGGGTTGTGAGTCGGTCGAGGATGACGAAGGCAGTGGCAGTCGAAAACCGATGAAAACATCGATAAAATGAAATAAATGTTGGTCGAAAACCGCAAATTGACCATTAGAGAGCTGGCAGAGGACTTGAACATCGATCCGCTCAAGACTTTTTGGTTAGTGATTTGGGCTTCAGACGTGTCGCTGCAAAACTGGTGCCGAAAGACCTCAATTTCATGCAAAAAAAGAACCGCGTTGAAATCGCGAAAGACATGATTTCCATGAGTTTTTGACCAAAAACAACACGAATACTATCCAGCAGCCTTCGAATTCACCTGATCTGGCTCCCTACGACTTTTTCCTGTTCAACCGACTTAAAAAACCGCTTTGCGGAACGCGTTACAGCACCCGAGAGGATGTCATGAAAAAATCGAAGACGGCTCTGATGGACATACCGAAAATTAAGCACCAGCGGTGTTTCGAGGATTGGATCAAGCGCTGGCGTAAGTGCGTTGCAGTCGATGGGAAGTACTTTGAAGGGGACCATATCGATTTTGATGAATAAACTTGTATTTTCGATTTTTTGAATGAAGTCCTAAAACTTTTTGATCAAGGTAGTAAATGTTTTTTCCGTATGTAGATATTTTTATTTTAAGTAAAATGGTATCAAAAAGTCATTTTAAGCAAAAATGGACTTAAATGCTTTTCGCAGAACAACGATGATATGGTATACTCTGCATTGTTGTGTTGATATACCATATAACATATACCATGAAGATCAGAGTGCTTAATAACCAGAAAACATTCGAAATGTGGACGCATTGAAGAATGCTTAGAACTTTTTGATATTATATCTCAAACACTAAGATACTACATCAAGAATAAAAGTTCTAACCCAAAGTGGCCAAAAGGTTACCTATCTGGGTTAAATATTGAACGGTGTAAGGCGCCTGTTTTGGTTACGCAACATACTCAATTGGACAGGTATATCCATTCAGTTGAGGAGCTGTTTGGACAGTAAAAGACAGAAATATTTTCTCAAAAGTGATTGTCAACGTCATTAGAACTGGCACTCCATTTGAAAAAGCAGAAACAGTATATTTAATAAAAAATACTTCAGTTACTAATCATAACACATTATTTGTAATAAATTAAACTTTGATGCATGGAAATGATTCGTGAACGTGGAAAAATACCGAAAGTAACTGAATAAATGCTGAAGAGATATATTAGGGTGACAAGTGTATGACATAAAATACTAAAAGTAACTGAATTAATGCTGTAGAGATACATTAGGGTGACAAGTGTATGACATAAAATACTGAAAGTTACTGAATAAATGCTGTAGAGATACATTAGGGGGACAAGTGTATGACATAAAATACTGAAAGTAACTGAATTAATGATTGTAATTTATTTTTAACAAACACTGTTTATTCCACTTTTTTATGACGGTATAACCCTACCGGTTTCAAGGCTTTCACCTCATCTTCAGGGGAGTACAAGCAAGACTAAATGCTGTTCGAATTGGCACCGACATAGACACTTCAACGGTTGGAGGCGGGAGGGGTGAGGGGTGAGCGGAAGGCTAGGTATAATTTCGGCCAGGAGCGGGGAGATTTTGGGGAAATAACTATTCAACAGATGCTCCGCTCGATATACTGACTTAGAAATTTCTAGGGCCTCTAATCTGTCCAATTTACTTCCGTTGCCGCTAATATGTAAGAATTTGGCATCATCGATAGAAAAAGTATGATTCTCACGGGGACAATGATTAGCCATTTCAGAATAAATTAGAGGATTTGTTAAAGCAGATTAGTGTTCACGAAATCTCTTTTCAAAAGATCTTCCTGTCTTTCCTATATAGAAATTATCACAGTCAGCACATAAAAGTTTATACACACCGCTGTTGCTAAGTATTCCATTTTTGCCTTTCCCATTAAATAAGAGTTTCCGGAGATTAAAGTTAGTGTAAAAAGCTGGCTTTATGTGACTTGGAATATTTTTGGTTATTTCATTTGATATATTTTTTATAAATAGGACTTTGCTCCATTTATAGGTATGCTTATAGGTATTAGAGGCCCTAGAAATTTCTAAGTCAGTATATCGAGCGGAGCATCTGTTGAATAGTTATTTCCCCAAAATCTCCCCGCTCCTGGCCGAAATTATACCTAGCCTTCCGCTCACCCCTCACCCCTCCCGCCTCCAACCGTTGAAGTGTCTATGTCGGTGCCAATTCGAACAGCATTTAGTCTTGCTTGTACTCCCCTGAAGATGAGGTGAAAGCCTTGAAACCGGTAGGGTTATACCGTCATAAAAAAGTGGAATAAACAGTGTTTGTTAAAAATAAATTACAATGTCTTTAAACCTCCACAACGTTAATGCCATAACTATAAACAACATATAAACAACATATGAATTAATGATGTAGAGATACATTAGGGTGACAAGTGTTTGACATAAAATACTGAAAGTTACTGAATAAATGCTGTAGAGATACATTTGGGTGACAAGTGTATGACATAAAATACTGAAAGTAACTCAATAAATGATGTAGAGATACATTAGGGTGACAAGTGTATGACATAAAATACTGAAAGTTACTGAATAAATGCTGTAGAGATACATTAGGGGGACAAGTGTATGACATAAAATACTGAAAGTAACTCAATAAATGATGTAGAGATACATTAGGGTGACAAGTGTATGACATAAAATACTGAAAGTGACTCAATAAATGCTGTAGAGATACATTAGGGTGACAAGTGTATGACATAAAATACTGAAAGTAACTCAATAAATGCTGTAGAGATACATTAGGGTGACAAGTGTATGACATAATATGGAATGAAGTGATCAGGGATGAATGCGAACTTAAATTCGATGTATTAAGTAAGATCGAGTAAGTCAATCGTTCGTTTATTACCCTTCACATAAAAGATTCAGTTGATCATTTACAGCCTCTCCCACAGAATATGAGAAAAAGTACAAAAAATATGATATCATTTTCCAGCACTGGATTTTTCATCCAGGCATACTTCAATGAAAAGATCTTCACAAAGGATTCCGCTGAGAGCTGAAGTGAAAGGAGTTTTCTGAAATGTAAACCACAGATATTATAGAACTCGCACGCTTTCTCTAAAATTTACCGAAGCTAACAGCTGACATAAAGGATACGTTAGATTGTGGAGTACACTTATACAGAGAGAGAGAGAGAGGAAGAGAGAGGAATGAAATTTAATGCTAGAATATTGAAACGCGAGTCGTTGCAAAAAAGCTCTTTGGCAAAATCCGCATATATTAAAAAATGACCACAATAGCTTTTGTGTGAGAGATTTTTTACAAGGATTAAAGAGATTATTCCGGTTAAACCTTTACATACATACACACTGTCGGGGTAGGCTGAGAGGAAATAGCGCCAGACTTTTCTAACGCAACACACATCTTTCGTCTCTTCTTATTTCATACACTTTTTCAAACAACTCTTACGATTTCTCTGACTTTTATACTTCTAACTTTTAAAATATCGTTCACTTGATCCAACTGTACTTCCCTGAGTTTTCCTTCACCACGTCTTCCACTCACGTTTAACCAAATATTTATTTTAATATACTTTCTTGATTCATTTGTTCATTCGATGACACACGTGTAAATGTCACAATAATCCACTCCGCATGTGCTGAGGCAACAACATTTGTACACTTCTAGCGTTTGTACCAGACGAACTTTACCATACCGGGTTCTTTCTTTTTTTTAGTATTTTTTAGTGCATTATCGAGAATTGAACCCAAAAACCTCAAAACGAATACTGAGGCCGTAATAAGTTGATGACATTTAAGAAATAACACAGAGTTATTAAAACTCCCTGAAAGTTAATTTGGAACTATATTACCTAAGCTGTATTATATATGTCATGATAATCATTATACAATCAATCAATCAATCAATGGCACTACAGCCCATTGTGGGCCCCGGCCTCCTCCAGCAGTCGTCGCCATTCCATCCTATCCTGGGATGCATTCCTCCAGCCCCTGATGCCAATCACGCTTGTATCACTCTGCACCCCATCCATCCACCTGAGCTTTGGTCTACCCACGCTATCTTGATACATAAATGTCATGATAATCCAATTAACATATATCACCCGTCAATCTCTTTCAGGTTATTTAAGAGGTCTAAAGGGAAAATCTGAGTGAAGACCATTTTTCAAATAAATTGGTTTCTAATAATAATTGAACCCTTAACCCCCGGGTAATGAAGGTCGATATTTGACGATTAAATAAGATATATGAAAACTTTGGGCATCACGTAACGACAATACAAATTGGGGACAAGGGCGAAGCTGACGCGACGGCGGCAGAAAAATAAGGAAAGAAAGAAACCAGGAACTGGATAAAAGACAGGAGATGGCAGTTGTACATAATGATGTTTGTCTAATTTTTTTTAGCCTGAGAAAGCACGATCACATTCCTGTTACCAAAAAGAACTGAACTGATTTAAAATGAGAAACGTGTGGCGACATACGGGCACTGAACCCACGAGACGACCTTTGCACACCTTCACAATCCGAGACAATCAATGGACAAAGTCCACGCGTCGGTCATTCAACTCGCTACCAACCGAGAGCGCATTCCATGAGGAAAGGAGAAAGCAACACATCTTTCGCGCCTGTCTCCCAAAACAAAAATTATACCTACACGCGACAACAAACGTATTGTAAACGCAGATACGAGACAGAGATATATCGCGTGCGCATTCCCGCACACATTCAATAAACATTATAAATACCGACGTCTGTCAATAAAATTCCTCTTTACACATTCCGATTTCGACGAGTTTTTATTTATCAACAATCCTCCTAATCATATCTCCTTTAAGGAACAACCGTTCCTAAAAACGGATTCGAAATTTACATACTGTCACTATTGTATGTATAATGTATTCTTATCTCGTCGAAAATATACAGCGACTTTCCGATCATGGACACGTGCTACGCTCAAACGTACATATCATATCATCATGCCATATGCCTTCTGTAGAAAGCAGAGATAATACTATAGATCTGCACACTTTTCTATCCTCCACTTTCATACATCTCGTCACGCACAATCGTCTTTTATTCATACTTCTCACTTGACCTTCTTTCAAAATCTACTCTATTTAGCCCATACGCTCTAATAGAGATTGTTTATTAGCTTTCTCAGTTCACCGCTCTTCTTTTTTTAACATCACCCTTTACTGTCAATAAAGTGAGTGAGAGTGTTCCAATCATGGATTAGCGCTACGCTCAAACAGAGATTGTTTATTGGCCTTTCCAGTTCACCCCTCCTCTTTCTTTATGTCGTCCTTTACTGTCCATGCAGTGAGACTCTGGAATCAGTTATAAACCAATATAAGACTCGCTTCTGTCCTTGGCATGCTTTAAGAAGCGACTGAAAAAAACTCTTAATTTCTAGTCAATAAAATAACATGTTTCATTCCTGATTTTTCTTTTCCTTTCCTCTCCACCATCCTTTCCTTTCCTTTTGATTGATGATATCTCACTTTATATGAAAAATAATGTTCGGATGATTGTCCATCTTTGTGGGTTTCGTGGGCATATGCTCACGTACGTGTTTATGGATTTTGTGGGGATGGATAGTCATTTGAATGATTTATGCGACCACGTAACTTGCTTCATTCACTTTGGTCTGGTTAGTTGGAAGAGATTTTCGCCTGGCAATAAGCCCGCTAGATTGTATTTGCAATAAAAATGTTAAATAAAAATATACTTGTACGATATTTGATTTTCCGAAAAGACGTATAATTTCACTAACTGCATGATAATGCACCAAGACATAACTTCCGACCCGGGGAAAGCAGGTTCCATGTTCGTGTTACTCAATTTTTTTTAAATAGGTTCCAGTCCAGTCTTCGCCAACTGATTTTCTTAACACATTTTTGGTTAATTAGAATTGATTCACATAATACAATAAACCGGTCAGATTATACTCTGTACAATGCAAGTATAAGACAATACAATGCGAGGACCTAACGGCCCTGACTTGTAAAGTGAATCATTCGAGAAATAAAATTGTATACTTTAAAAACCGACGGGCGTATTCTCTTGCGGCAGTTTATTCCCATCAACCAGCAGATTAAAAAAACAGACTAGGATCCATTGTATTATTTTATATTGAACACAAACCTCCCAAAAGACATACAGAGGTGTCATAATTTGACACCGTTTGAGATATATTACGAACTTATTTATTTATTCATTCGGAGAGTACCCATAAACCTTCCTTCCCTGTGATGTGTAACTAGTACACATTGCTTCTAAACACTTTAATATCTCTATAAATATAATAAATACTGGGTTCAGATTAGGTATTCCTCCGTAATACATTTACGCATTGAATGAGAAAAATAAAATTAATAATAATTAGCACTTATCGGCCACATCAGAGATATTTTGTGAAAATCGGGAATAAATTCACCAATACAATCAAACGTGTCCCAGTGTGTGACGTTGGTATATTAATTTAAAAAAACCGCTATGGGGGAGGAAGCGACGCTATTCACGTCTCACTTTCACTCTACTTCGGTATATGGGAACGCAAGAATGGAATCTCAGTTCACTCGCTTCTCTCGCTTCAGTAGCTCGCGGGCTTTCATTTGAGATGGTCGCTTTGTCCGTTTTGTGAACGTCGGCCGATGGTTTTTTTCATGTTTTCAGCAATTAAATTTCAATTCTTATCACTTTTGACTTCAAATTTAATTAATTTAAGCGATTGGCTATGAATATTCTTATTTATCCGATTTAAAATCGCTCATTTTTACATGTGTATTGAATACACAGTACCGGAACGCGCGGATTTTTTAGCACAGGAAGGGAAATGTTAAACATGTGTCTAAATTGGTGATGCAGACATATTGAATAGAGTGGTTTCATGTTTACAACCACTAGAGAAGACACGGAATTCGCATTTCGTTATGGCAAGTTTTGGTGATTCTACCGCACGTGGAGAGGTAACAATAATTGCCCATGTCTGGCACTAAAGTGGTACTATTATATAAAACACAAATGGCATGATTATCTATAACCTAGTTGGTAACATGTTTGTCTTCCATTCGGGAGGTGGAGAGATACTCTCGTTAATACCCAGATATTTATAAAAATAATTTCTGTCTGCTTTTCACTTAAGTCTTTATAGCACTTTTAAGCTCGTTGGAAGAGATTATTACATGTCACTAAGCTCGTCAGCTTGTTCTTTACACAGCGAAAATGTTCCACAATGAAATAATAGAATATATTTACGATATGTCATAAAAACAGCCATCTATAAATCTGTTGAATATTTTATACTTAAATTTCGAATTATTTACGAGTACGTAAATATAATTATTTTCCCGCTTACTCCCAATTCCCAGCGTAATATTTTAATACTTCATAAGTATTGAATATCGGGTAAGGGGTTGGGGATTTGGGGGTTCGCATAAAATTGATTACCCCCAAACTCTTGAATATATCTCTGCAATAAATATCAAATTCGACCTGAAATTTTGATGATGTTATATGGAAGATTTAATGGGTATATGAATAACTGATGAGATAAACAAGGATTTTGCATCTAATGTATTATATTTTATTCAAATAAAATACAGCCCTTGATTTTTGAGATTAAAAAATACTGTTATTACATTACGTTGCTGGGCCCGTGGCGTGGAATGGTCTACCTCTTAGGCCGAGACCACACGGGTAGGAGCCTCGCTTAGTGCTTAGAGCTACGCTGCGAGCTAGGCGACATATCCTAGCGAACCAACGGACCGCATACTATCGCAATGGCCACACTGCACGCTTCGCGCCACGCTACATGATGATTAGTTATCGAGTGAATCTCCTAGTATTGGTTAATTTTATTGTGTTACCGGGATTTTACAAGATGGCGGAAGTTTTAATAACAGCTGTGTATAAAAGGGAGCCTTTGTGGAACTCATCGAGCAAATTATGCAAAATTGTACCTGTAATAAAATCACTTTGGAATGAAGTTGCACAGGAAGTAAATAAAGATGGTAAGTTGTAATGAAATTGGTTAGTTTTGAGAGTGGCATCGTCTGTTGACTCAACCGCTTCCAAATGTCAAATGAATTTGTGCGACGCACTTTGGTGTGGCCAAACATGAAGTCACCTAGTATATGAGTCACTTAAAATCTAGCTTAGCACCTAACGAATCACTTTGGTGTGACTTTGGCCTTAGTGTTTGAGATATGGGTGGCGTGTGTAACTTTAGCAAATACTTCAGACAACCTTTGGGAGGTCTTTTCGAAATTTTTAACACATTAGTGCCTCACTCAACTTAAAGTTGAGTGTGTTACTACCACATTTCGGAAGATCAAAAAAGGTTTCTTAGTAGCTCGTTTTCCTTAGTAAATTTTCTGCGGTTTTCTTACAAAATATGTTTTTCGGAACATGAGCAGATGCGGGGAAGTACCTAATCTAATGACCGCAGCCACTACCCTCCTATCCTTACACTCAACTTATGAGTTTTATTTTGTAATATTTTTAAATTCACATACTATCTCTCTTGTGTAATATCCTTTACTACAGGGGTTCCCAACCTTTTTGTACTCTAGAGCACATTCTAAAATATCGGTAGGGTGGCGGGCACCACCTATTTTTAATCGACAAACTCCTTCCATAACTTCTCATTTTCCCATTATTTATTTTCTTATATTCATAATTTATTAATAAATAATAAACGAAAATGTTTCAAAATAATAAAATTATTATTCAAATTGCATACACACAGAGAAATGTATTTACAAAACGTAAACAAAGTAAACAAAAAACACAAATACAAAGAAAAAAAATTATAAAAAAATATAATATCAATATGTCAATGTGATCTTTGGCATTGCATATCATTGGCCAGTGCCAGTGCCTCATACTCGTAATTAGGAGAGTATGACGATAGCAGATAATCCTGTTAGCAAACAATCATAAAGATGCTCATCGGTGAGTCGAGATCTATATCTTGATTTTATTCAGTTCATGTTTGAAAACATTGGCCAGTGCCTCATACTCATAATTAGGAGAGTATGACGATAGCAGATAATCCTGTTAGCAAACAATCATAAAGATGCTCATCGGTGAGTCGAGATCTATATCTTGATTTTATTCAGTTCATGTTTGAAAACATTGGCCAGTGCCTCATACTCATAATTAGGAGAGTATGACGATAGCAGATAATCCTGTTAGCAAACAATCATAAAGATGCTCATCGGTGAGTCGAGATCTATATCTTGATTTTATTCAGTTCATGTTTGAAAACAATGTGTAGCATAAATATATCGAACCGAAAAATTATTATATTTTACTATATATGCCGCTTTTTTCTGTCTTACCTTGAACAAAATCTGCAATACATGCGGCCATTTCCATTACATTTATTTGGCAAGTAAAAGGATTGATACAGAAGGAAACAATTGGCTCGATATGTGTAAACTGCAAAAATCTCTCTTCAAACTGTTTCGTTAACACTTGAAGATGCTTAATAAATAATGACCCGTTTAATTCATTGTTACCTAGGATTTTCTTCATATGTGGGAAATGCACAAGATAATTGATCTGCAGATGTGATATCAACAAATCCAATTTAGCTTTAAATGACTTTACAGAGCTTATCATTTCAGCTATGTTTTTGTCTTTCCCCTGCAACTCCAAATTTAAAGAATTCAATTGTTCCATGATGTCGGCTCAGTTCGTGGCGTTCGTTCACTTCGGGTTTTCTGCGTGTACAAGGAGTGATGTGCAAATAGCACTCCCCGTTCCAGGCTAGCGTGAAGAGTGCAGTCTGGCTCGCCGCTAGACAAGTTGCGACAAGTACTGTCAGCAAAGGAACCACTCATACATACAATATCGCAAACATACGAACGTATTTAATAAACCTAGGCACTCAAAAAAATTAAAACTCTAACAAATAAATAAAAATAATTCACATTTTTAATTAATGTTTATGAAAAAATTCTGTCTCTGTCGAATAGTGGCGGGCACATACGAATCGTTCCGCGGGCGCCATGGTGCCCGCGGGCACGGGGTTGGGAACCTCTGCTTTACTGTCTCGCAGTTCCCTTTCATCTCACCGAAAATGTTCAGCGTCTGTGCGATCATGGACTTGCGTTATGCTCAAAGAGAGATTGTTTATAAGCCTTCTCAGTTCACCGTTCTTTTTTTACGTCATCCTTGACTGCCTATGCAGTGAAACTCTGGAACCAATTACGAACCAATGTTAGACTCTCTCCTCCTTGCCACGTTTTAAGAAGTCAGTAATATGACATGTTTTATTCCTGATTTTTCTTTCCTGTCCACTATCCCTTCCTTTTTCCTTTGATTGATGTTATGTCACTTTTTATTTTATTATGTATATTCATCAATTTCATAAAGATGAATAATCATTTGAATATCATTTACCACCTTGTGACTTCCTTTATTTACTTTTGTCTGTTCGGTTGTAAGAGATTGCCACACGGGAATGAACCCGCAAAATTGATTTACGAATGAAGTGTCCAATAAATAAATACCATACATATTTAATTTGTCTATATTAATATGGTCGAATCCTGAGTTGGAGCGTCTTTGAGGACAATTTTCTTTTAAACGGCGTTTTATGAATTTTCCTTTTTATTACTTTCATTAACAGAAGATTTTTCTAATAATTGCTTCCTACATATTTCCCCTTAGGAAGTATGATCATGTGTCAAAGTCTCTGATTATACTTCACCTTAGGAAATATGATCACGTGTCCAAGTTTCTGATCACTTCAATAGTTTAAAATCAGACTGTGAAAGAATCTTCACGTTCTGACGACATTTTTATACGTGCTTAATATTTCCGATTCTCCTTCATATCTTCGCAAAAAATTCAACATGTTTTCAGAACTCACACGTTATCTCAGATTAGGCAATGAGAGACTCCTTTGAATACAAACGCACCACGCCTCATTTTAAATATTTTCATTTGCGGTGCACTCGGTGCGACTGTGGAAATAACTTCCCCGAGTTATCAGATATGATTCAACCTTATTTACGTTTAAGAGATAATCGGAAAAAAAACATTACATTACTCAGAATATCCTTTCATCCTTATTTACCTTTCTTTCCCTTATTTATGCTCAAACGATTTCCTTTCCTTTGCTTCTACCATTATTGATTATAAATTTGTCATTTATTTGTTTCTTAACTTGAATTCATACGAAAATATATATTTTTCATAAAATTTGTCAATGATTAAAACATTTTAATGAATCCAAGATGAACTGTTCAGTTGAAAGAGATTGCTATATAGCAATTAACTCTCCACTTATAACATATCATTTACACAAAATAATTCAAATAAATAAATGTCTTAAATATCCGAGCCTCGAATCGCCGTAGAAAAACTATTTTTTTCAGAGGCGCTGTATAATAAAATAATTAGTATTATCGAGCCCCATTCTTAATCTCGTTCAAGAGAATAGTGAAAAAATATAACCTTACTCAGAAAACCCTTTTATCCTCATTTTCTTTTGTTATCCCTCCTTATCCTTTCAAATTCTTAAAACGATTGATTTCCACTCGGGGGTTTCGGGTTTGATACCCGAATATACCCAAAAAAATCTTTGTGCCCCAGTCTAGTAAGAAAGATTCGTCTGGTAACATTATTCGTATGCGTCTAGTATATGTGTGAGTTTGGTTGTTTCTTCGCGTGCGGTAGTATTACCAACAACGTGCTTGACGAATCACGAGTTCCGTGCTTACTCCAGTGGTTTTAAATCAGAAAATTTAGTTACTGAGGTCAAATACAATATTATATCCAGGCCGCATTCTTTAATATGTCCGCATCATAATTCTGAAATGTTGAAAGGTGCCATAAGAAAGAAAATGAAAGTACTATTACAGCTCGAGGATGGCTAGTTGAAATGATGAAATCTTTTAAAAACTTTTATGCGGGTTTTCATTAAAGTGTTTTTTAAATGTCTCTGGTTGATTAAAATAGATCGACATGGCAATACAATACATAAAAAATAAAGAATATCCTTTCGATCAATTTCCTTTGTTTCCCTTCCTTATCCTTGAACTAATTCCTTTCTCCTAATGCTACCAGTATTGTTTAGATATTTGTCATTCATTTGTTTTTTTACTTGAATCAAAATAAATGGTTTGTTTTGTAAAATGTGTCGTGGATTATAGCGATTAAATGAAACCAAGGTGACTATTTTGGTTGAAAAAAAAAATGTTGTAAAGCAATAAACCTGTCATAACCATATAAACATAAAATTAAAATGTATATTAAAATCAAACAAAGATATTTACATGATAATTTTGTTTTTTTGATCATTCAAACGATAGCCTAATTAATTATGATTAATAGGTATTCGAGTAACGAGTGGATAAAAATCTCGCAGAATCATAGTATAAACAGGCCAAAACCCATACGACGGCTGTCGCCAAAGAAAGAATACGAGAATTGAATTTTGAATACAAGAGAGCGAGAGAGGAATACTTGGATTCTCTCCGAAAGTAATTCGAAATTTGAATCTCGGTGGGTCCGTGATAAATGAAAAGATGGAAACTATACTGAACGAATTTTAAATACCTAGCTAACAATTTTTGAACCGGTGTAAAAGGGGACGATGTATAAAAGATATATAAACAAATTTTAGATTTATGAATATATATTTTCATAAATGTATTATAGAATTTGTTTTACTTCCGTGAATATTTCACGGGTTGCAACTAGTCAACATTAATTTTAGACAAATTTTATATAAAAACAATAATTATTGAATAAACTAAATTTAAAAAGTTTAATTAGTTTTTAAATCACCCTAATAAAATAAAATTAATAAATTGTATTTATTAAATATTCATTTTGTCTGATAAATATAAAACTATTTGACGGCACACCACGTCACTGCTTTTGGTACTGGAAAAACGGATCCTAGTAATTATCTTTATTATTTCCTTGCAAAGTAAGACTCGTTATTATTATCATGAAATCTGAGATTATGTTTGTAATCTAATCATAAAGTTTTCAGGTAGTTTCCATCACTAATAAAATGTAGGAAACAGTGGCGTTACTAAAAACATTGGCCGCAATGCAAAATAAAAAAAGAACCCCTATATGTGTTCCAACGGGAATCCAACCCCCTACCTCCAAACTGGAAGACAAATATCTTGGTTATTAAGCCATGGGTGTCAGCAGATATTGAAATAAAATATATCTTTATTTATCAAGGTTTTAATTTATATTATTATGAAGATGTTTGTAAAGTAGAAGGAAGAGCATGTGTTGAAATGTGTTGATTAGCGAGTTCATTAAAATGTGTTAATAAAATATATTCTGTTCCTTTTTTCTTCTGTGGTATGTGGTTCTGGGGCCTTCTGAGCCTTGGACTGTTGATGCGACAGCATGTATGTACTTTATTTTGACTGCAAATTACATAAATTGTATTAGTGTTTATATATTTATATCTTTCTTGTAACATCTATAATATTTCTGTATTCACTCGTATTCTGAATTTTAATTGCATACATACAAACCATCACGCCATTGTCCTGTCGGGATCGATGCTAAGAGGACAGATCACTAGATTTTTCTATCTGTATACTCATTATTCGCCTCTTCCACATTCATATCTCTATACACATTATTCGCCTCTTCCACATTCATATCTCTATACACATTATTCGCCTCTTCCACACTCATATCTCTACCATATACACATTATTTGCCTTTTCCACATTCATGTCTCTATACACATTCTTGGCCTCTTCCACATTCATATCTCCATACACATTCTTCGCCTCTTCCACATTCATATCTCTATCCACATTATTCGCCTCTTCCACATTCATATCTCTATACACATTATTCGCCTCTTCCACATTCATATCTCTATACACATTCTTCCACATTTATATCTCCATACACATTATTCGCCCCTTCCACATTCATATATCTATACACATTCTTCGCCTCTTCCACATTCATATCTCTATACACATTCTTCGCCTCTTCCACATTCATATATCTATACACATTCTTCGCCTCTTCCACATTCATATCTCCATACACATTCTTCGCCTTTTCCACATTCATATCTCTATACACATTATTCGCCTCTTCCACATTCATATCTCTATACACATTCTTCGCTTCTTCCACATTTATATCGCCATACACATTATTCGCCCCTTCCACATTCATATATCTATACACATTCTTCGCCTCTTCCACATTCATATCGCTATACACATTCTTCGCCTCTTCCACATTCATACCTTTATACACATTCTTCGCCTCTTCCACATTCATATCTCTATGCACATTATTTGCCTCTTCCACATTCATATTTCTATAAAAATTCTTCGCCTCTTCCACATTCATAAACATTCTCATACATGTTCTCCGAATTTCTACGTTTTGTTCTTTCAAAATATCTTTCACTTGATCCAACCATACTTTTCTTGGCCTTCCCCTATTACATCTACCACTCAGATTAGCATTACACATTTTTCTTTAGTCTTTCTTCATTCATTCATTCCACATGCCTAAACCATTCTTAATTATATTGTATTACACTTTCGTTGTATACAGTATAACCTGACGGGATTATTGCTATGTGGCAATCTATTCTAGCCAACCAGAAAATGTTTAAAGAGACCTTAAGTGAAAATCAGACCGGATAGGTTTTGAAAAAATCTGGACTCGATTTGGGAGGAGTTGGGACCATACTTATCAACCTGGCCACGGAGATCTTAATAGGGTTTTGTAAAAAGCTCTTAATAATCTAAATGAATCATAAATAAGTCACCTTGATCTCACTAGTAATTTCAACTCCAATTTAGTCGTATTTCCCCGCAGATGTGATAAAGCCACCGTCATGTGTACGCGCAACAAGTATTATCTGTGTGTTATCAGGAATACCCCTAAACAAACAACATTCTGAATTAAATTGCCGTTTAGAGTGATCAGGGCCGCTACTTCCATGTATTGAGCCCAGCTGAACAAATAATTTTTAAAAAATTAGACCATTTTACATACTCGTATTCTCCAGGTTTTACGAAGTATTGAATCTTTACTGTCTGATATAAATGTGCATTTTTATATACAATACATTTATATCAGACGACGCATAAGAGGAATAATCCCAGGTTTTACGAAGTATTGAATCATTACTGTCTGATATAAATGTGCATTTTTATATACATTTATATCAGACGACGCATAAGAGGAATAATCCCAGGTTTTACGAAGTATTGAATCATTACTGTCTGATATAAATGTGCATTTTTATATACATTTATATCAGACGACGCATAAGAGGAATAATCCCAGGTTTTACGAAGTATTGAATCATTACTGTCCGATATAAATGTGCATTTTTATATAAATTTATATCAGACGACGCATAAGAGGAATAATCCCAGGTTTTACGAAGTATTGAATCATTACTGTCTGATATAAATGTACATTTTTATATACATTTATATCAGACGACGCATAAGAGGAATAATCCCGGGTTTTACGAAGTATTGAATCATTACTGTCTGATATAAATGTGCATTTTTATATACATTTATATCAGAAGACGCATAAGAGGAATAATCCCAGGTTTTACGAAGTATTGAATGATTACTGTCTGATATAAATGTTCATTTTTATATACATTTATATCAGAAGATGCATAAGAGGAATAATCCCAGGTTTTACGAAGTATTGAATCATTACTGTCTGATATAAATGTTCATTTTTATATACATTAATATCAGAAGACGCATAAGAGGAATAATCCCAATGCGTTGACTGACAAAGTGAGATATGCAACTGAACGAGAGACGTAGAATAGATGCATTTGATATGTGGTGGTGGAGAAAAATTTAACTAATTCCATGGACATCAAGGCGTACTAAAGCCTCCATTCTTCGACGAGTCCTTCTATTCTTTGGACATTGTTATTTTATGACACACGCCATAAAATGCTTTCATGTATTGAGCTCCTAAATTCATCAAATAATTTACATGAAAAGGTCTGAAATTAAACCTTTTTCAGAAGTTATACTGTCAAATCATACCCAGGACGCCGGTTTGTTAGTCCACAGCAACGACGAAAATGTGTTCATATCACATGTTTTCACTAGACTTAATATGTGTAATTTTTGCGCACAACATTAAATCCCCTAGTATAGGACCTGGAAACAACTCATAAATCCTCTACTTAAAGGCTTCGGATTTCCCAAGAATCAAATTGCACCCCATAAACACTACCATAGCACACACCATCAGGGGTGGGAGCAACTCGTAGAAACACTAAATTGGAACATTTCCTATCGCTAATAAGTGTTGAATGTTTTATTGGAAATAATATAAAAATTAGAAGAAGAAATAAATAGTGATGTTCCATAGAATTATGTGTCTTTCTTATATGTCAATTATTCTACGTAATTAAGCAAAATATTATTATTTATTGACGTTCTTTCAATAAAGATGTCGAAATGGGTCATTTAATGAGAAAAAACTTGACATCTGCAGTTTAATAAATTATATATTCAAATATTCTTAGAATAAATTAGAGGATTTGTTAAGGCGGATTTGTGTTCACGATATCTCTTTTCAAAAGATCTTCCTGTCTTTCCTATATAGAAATTATCACAGTCAGCTCTAATTTATTCTGAAATGGCCAATTATTGTCACCGTGAAAACCATACTTTTTCTATCGATGATGCCAAATTCTTACATATCAGTAGTAACGGAAATAAATTGGACAGATTAGAGGCCCTAGAAATTTCTAAGTTAGTACACCGATCCGAACAGCTGTTGAACAGTTATTTCCCCAAAATCTCTCCGCTCTTGGCCGAAATTGTCCCGTGCCTCCCTCATCCCTCAGTCCCCAACCGTTAAAGCGTGTATATCGGTACCAGTTCGAACAGCATTTAGTCTTGTTTGCGCACCCCTGAAGATGAGGTGAAAGCCTTGAAACCGGTAAGGTTATACCGTCACAAAAAAGTGTAATAAACAGTGTTTGATAAAAATAAATTACAATAACATTTATGAATTAAAATTACAATATTAAAAAATGTATTCAACTTGAAATACTTTAACTACAAACTTATATAATATGCGTTAGAAAATCTCCAGTTTAAGATTTCCTTATTATAGTACTAGTATCTTATATTTTATAAATGTGTTTCTATGTGTTACACGTTGTTTCCTTTTTTTGTTATTCCTCAGTATTATTTGATATTTTATTTTTTGCCGATGGTTTTTTATGACTTTTTATACGTAGGGTCGCACAGCGCCAATATGGCATGAGCTGTGGAGTGACTCGGAGAGGAGCTCTTAGTAAAACTTCAATATATTATCATATTCTAGTTAAAGAACGTAGCCAGTGTGAACCAGCACGGACTCACATTGAATGGACCTGTCAGTATGTTCTTCCCGTGCTGACGTATAAAAACAAATAACGCATAAGTTTAATATGACACAGAGGACAATGAAGGGAAGAATATTGAATACCCCATTAACCCTTGCCTTACTGTGCTAAAAAAGTCCGCCAGCCACGGTGCTGGACGCTAAGCGTCCAGTGAAAAATATATATTTTAAATTAAAATTATGCAAAATCTGCTAGATTATTTTTTGTAATTAGCTATAAAAAATATTTTATTATGTATTAAAACGTCGAATAATCGAATAAAATATAAGTCCTGGTCAATCACTATCCATCACAGGGTGGTAAGTGTTAACCACTTAATGCTAGGGGTTTTTACAAAGAGGGTTTCAAAAAACATCAAGATTTTTTTTGTGTTTTATTTTAAGTTTATACACTTTTCAATTGAAACATGACAATTTAAACATATTTTAATTTAAAAAACGAAGAAAAATTCAATTTGGTATGGTAGATTTGAAAGCATAGTGTTAAACGTAAATACGAACACAATATCGTAAATACGAAATAAGCAACACAAAACACGACCACTCACAACTGCAGGCAAATTTACAATGAATAAATAAAACGTGAACGACTGGCGAACGTTACACGTGTTAGCTAAAATTAGAACACTGAAAGTCGAAACAAGCGAGCGTGACTCGGGATAGCGGAAATTGGAACGCATTTGGCGCGCGAGAGGGTCTCGTTCAAGAGCATTAAGTGGTTAGGGATCATAAATTTAAAGACTTTATAGGGCAACATACCAAAATCCTATGTGTCCCTGAAACGGTTGTCACTCAGTGATGGAACTAGGTAGGACGTATTGCCAGATGTATCGACAATAGATGGATGTATAAATTGTTAATGTGGCGAACAAGGACATGGAAAGGAAGTGTGGGAACAACCTTATTAAAGTGGCTAGGATAACATAAAAAGCATCTGGAAGCAATGTGGTCATTATAGGAACTCGGGAAGAAAGATATCTACATCTAAACTGGAGATAATCGGGCTGATGATGGCGATGGAATGGGAATAACTTAATTTAGGTTTACCATATACACCTTCTAAAAAAAGTTCACAGTGATATTTCAAAAAAGAAAAAAAAATGGCTACTACCTTCAAGAAATAGAAAATGTCAAGTATATGATATGGTAAATTACCTACAAATATTGAATATTGCTGTTCGATTATTTAAAGCCGTTAAGCTCGATATAATTTATTTTAGGAATTCTAATTAGATCGAAGGTAACCATGCATATTAGATTATTCCAGTCAGTCGACTCAATAAAGTCGATTTCCCAAAGTATTTACGAGTCTCTGCGTACATTCGACACTCCTCACCCCACAATGGATTTTATTGCACAGGGTAGGGAGCTTGGGAAATGCTGCCAACCGTTTCTCTTACCCCAAGTGAGAGATGCATTCAGATGGAATATCCACATTGCGAAACGGTAAATCACAATAGATATATCGAGATTGGACGCGATTCAACCTGATTGTGCAATATATGAAACAAATATACTGGGGCAATCTAATTCTTCCTAATGTTGCACAAACTGATGAAATAACGTAATAATCAAAACACACAACATTGTTAAAGCTGTTTATTTAAATGGAAATCCACCCACACTAGAATGATTTGTGCCACCAAATCAAAGTCACTTTGGAATTATATAAAACAATTTTAAAAAATTACAAACAATTTGAGGGCTAACTGGCAACTTTCCGCAAGTAAGTCCTGTGCGTTACCGCGCGGTCAGGCACCTCTTACTCGTATACGAATTACTTAACACAAGATCGATTATCTGTCAGATCTAACTCTTTCCGTTTGTTTATACGAGTAAAAAGCGGAGGTCAGTTTGAAAAAAACTTATCATTACTGGAAGCTTTGAAATGGCAGGTTTTCCTAAAGCTCTTTAGATATAGTGACAGGGAACGAAAGGTAGTGA
Source organism: Odontocerum albicorne (assembly GCA_949825065.1). Lineage (NCBI taxonomy): Eukaryota > Metazoa > Arthropoda > Insecta > Trichoptera > Odontoceridae > Odontocerum > Odontocerum albicorne. The sequence goes on from OX463855.1 coordinate 6,942,650, forward strand.
CAGGGAACAAGATAAACAGAGTACTTAATGTCATATACATTAACGACGCAATATCAATAGTAGCAAAAATTACAATACATAATTGGGTTGGTACCCACCTTGATATATGGAATGAAACTTTGATTTGGTACAAGAAGGAAAAGGGTAAGATTAATGCTGTGGAAATGCGTGCACGAAGGAAAATTTGTGGAGGGTCATTGTTTCAAAGAAGGAAAAATTAATTTAAACATCAGAAATGAATGCATTGACAAAATGGACATTTTAAGTAAGATGAAGATGAACTTTAAGTAGGTTTGGAAATGTGGAAAGAATGAATGCCTAAGCGAATATACAATTCAGAAGTGCAAAGTGTGCGTGGAAGAGGAAAACGTGGCTGAACCAAATGAACTAGATTTTGAAAGAAGATAAAATGAGAAGTATGAATAATAGAAGATTGTGCATGACGAGATATATGAATGTGGTAGAGACGAAAGGTATGTGCCTGGATAGAAAAGTTTAGAGATCTGTTATCTCTACCTAACCCGCAAGTGACACGGCGTAATATATGTTATCTTTAAAAATACTTGAAATTTCTAATTTGTAAATTTCTTTATCACTCTCTTTTTCTCTAGTCGTCATGAGTGGAGTTGGTAACGTCCTTGAACTGGTCGGTCCAACACAAAAAGGCGCGACCTCTTGGTCTCCTACAAGAAACATTGCCCTGCATGTCAATCGTTTCGAGGCTTGTATCACTGTGTTTCGATACGTATCCGAAGAAAGGCAACACTCTTTAATGATACAATAGATTTAAGAGAAATAAGTGTTCCAATAATACGTGTATAGATAGACTCGTTCATTATCTTTTTCGTCCAAGATATTCACAGCATTCGTCTCCAGCACCACATCGATCTTTCTTCTATCGATATACTTTATTGTCGACGTTTTGGCTCCATAAATAAATATAGAGAAGATCAACTATTTTACGAGTCTCATTTTGATATTTTTTCTGTACTGCAATATTTTAACCTGGCTCGTCATTGCGTTCTTCGTTGAAAGGTTTGCTATTTTTTTCTTGACTAATATTGCACATAAGAATGACGACATTGGCCCGCTACCAATATCACTTCAAGATCTCTCACCTTTCGCCAGCCCAGTCACCTGGCGAAGGCAGATCACATAAATACTGAGAATTATATTGGAAACTAATTTATTTGATCTCCTCTCCTCTGAAACTCCAACTTTACGAGTCCCAAGTGGAGCCCACCCCATAACAGTAATTATTTTTATTGTCATCCCCAAGTGTGTAAACATGATTTATTCTTTCCGATATTTACAACATGTGTATACGAAATCAAATACATTTCTCTAAGAAATTAATTGAATTATGCGCAATATCCTCAAGGAGTTTGTTTACAAATTTTCTAAAGCATTTTATAAATTTAATAAATCCCCAGTTTTTTTATGTTACAATATAATTAAAAAAAACTGAAAGTAAACTATAACTAGATAATGTACACATTCACTAAAGTATGCCGGGAATGTATACTTCAGTGTTAACTGTTTACATTTACTTGTGAATGTTTACTTCCACTATTTATCGTTAGTGATCGTTTTAAAATATGAACATCCATGCGAATCTACGTCTCTTGAATTTTGAAATGCGGGATACAAGTAAATGCAAGAACAATGACAGTTTATGCAGACCGAAATATCTCTTAGACTTGCTGCAATAAATAAAAGCTTTTATTAAAAGTTTTTGTAGTCATTTTATTTTAATATTTCTTTCCCCAAACCCTGTAAGTATAGAACTTTCTACAATAAATAAAAGTTTTTATTAAAAGTTTTCGTAGTCATTTTATTTTAATATTTCTTTCCCCAAACCCAGTTAGTATAGAACTAACACCAGAGAGGGTATACAATCGTTAGTGAATATTGATTTATTACTTTCAAACGAACAATTTATTTCACATATACTTATCAATTTTGTGTAATTCCTAAGTGATAGTTTATATTCCCTTCCCCTGTAAAAGAAGATTGAAAAAAAAACATAATTTTAATGAAATTTTTAAGAACTTAGGAGCACTGTTATGGTCGCTATTGAATTTTGAAAATACTTCGTGGTACAGGATTTTACCTGTCTTCTAGAAACTTAAGTCCCAACAGCAGATTCCGGTCTTCTTAAAAACGGATCTGTCCCAACATAATGACATCCTTTTGAAGTCTCACCGTTATTTTCCTCTTCATCGAATTTCTTCAACACAGTCACCAATTTTTGTGAATACATTTTTTTTTAAATATATATATTTTTAATGGGAAAATAAATTAAATTTGCTGTACTAAGTACCGAGGCACGGGAATAAATTTAGGCGACCGGGAAATAATTAGAGGACACATTTCAGGGTCGTTAGTCTCTGAAGGGACTTCCAGACCTGTTTTTTTTTCAATTCCATATTTTTATAGAATACTTAATATGTATTTTTTTAATTTAAAATGAGAGTATACGGAATTAATTTGACAAGATACAATCATACAAATGTCTATATTTTAATACAGTCAAACATTTATTTTACTTCAAATAATTCTTATAATAAAAATAAAACATAAATATCTTTATATGAGAAATATAATTTTGATTAAATACTCGCTTTTTGCAGTCACACAAATGAGAGCTCTTTGAACAGCATTCTGAATAGAATACTGTTCAAAGAGTTTATATACAATGACAAAGTTCTTTACATATATTGACACAAATTTCAGGCAATATTTGTATCATTAATTTTCATAATATTTAGTTCATTAATTGACTTAGGTTTATTGGCATAGACACGTCGTTTAGAATAGCTCCTCACAAAATAAACTGGAGATTTGCGCTGATCGATATGACTGCTTCTGGAAATAAATCGGTCTGGAAACAACATCTTCAAAATTTCATTTGATTGTGATTGTGGCTCTTGCTTTGTAACATATAAGTTAGTTCATCCAATTGATGTGACAGAAAGTTATCGATCATGGCACAACAGCGGTCGCCATTCAAGTTACATAGCGTTTGCCTAAGCGTCTTCGAAAAAATAAGGTCCAATCACACTTCCTAGCCAATTTTTCCACTACATTGCTACTCTACGATGTTGTAATGGTTTCTGATTAATCACTAGTGATTTTTCAGAAGTTAATTAGTGGTGTTTTTGTTTATAAACACAACCTCCGAGGTCGAAATGGGCTTTGTACCCAATTATGATTTACTAATGAAAATTGAAAACTGTTTTTCGTAGTACGTTAATTAGTTTGGTAGAATGGGCTCCGTAGCTAAGTCCACATGGGGTTTTCAGGTCCAATTACAGATGCAACCCAAAAAAAATAAAGGATTCTTGTTTGATAACAACATTCGCACGCACAGAGTGGTAGTATTATCAACACGTCCAATGACAAACCGCAAGTTATATGCAACTCCATTGATTCTTAACCCAAATACTCAATTTTCTGGAGATACTTTCAAAATTTGAGTGACTACTACGTGATGGATTTCAAAGTGAAGTGACATCTATGTTACTCTGTGAACCGTTCTAACTACGCGTATTACGCCACTGCATTAACATTATTCATTTTTTGCGAGGTGCTTTATCAGATTGATTCGATTTTAAACACTTGTATGTTATATATAATATTGTTTTTTATCTTTGCAGCCACGGCACTCGTTGTGCGGGGGAGGTGGCGGCGGCGAGAGACAACGGAGTGTGTGGAGTGGGGGTGGCGTACGACTCTAAGATTGCAGGTCAGTAAATCCTTTTTATCTTCTCAGCCTCAAAAAAAAATACCTCCGGTGTCTAATTGATATGATGCCTCATGAGACATAAAAAACCATTTGAGCCAAGTTGATATGATGCCTCATGAGACATAAAAACCATTTGAGCCAAGTTGATATGATGCCTCATGAAACATAAAAACCATTTGAGCCAAGTTGATATGATGCCTCATGAGACATAAAAACCATTTGAGCCAAGTTGATATGATGCCTCATGAAACATAAAAACCATTTGAGCCAAGTTGATATGATGCCTCATGAGACATAAAAACCATTTGAGCCAAGTTGATATGATGCCTCATGAGACATAAAAACCATTTGAGCCAAGTTGATATGATGCCTCATGAGACATAAAAACCATTTGAGCCAAGTTGATATGATGCCTCATGAGACATAAAAACCATTTGAGCCAAGTTGATATGATGCCTCATGAGACATAAAAACCATTTGAGCCAAGTTGATATGATGCCTCATGAAACATAAAAACCATTTGAGCCAAGTTGATATGATGCCTCATGAGACATAAAAACCATTTGAGCCAAGTTGATATGATGCCTCATGAGACATAAAAACCATTTGAGCCAAGTTGATATGATGCCTCATGAAACATAAAAACCATTTGAGCCAAGTTGATATGATGCCTCATGAGACATAAAAACCATTTGAGCCAAGTTGATATGATGCCTCATGAGACATAAAAACCATTTGAGCCAAGTTGATATGATGCCTCATGAGACATAAAAACCATTTGAGCCAAGTTGATATGATGCCTCATGAAACATAAAAACCATTTGAGCCAAGTTGATATGATGCCTCATGAGACATAAAAACCATTTGAGCCAAGTTGATATGATGCCTCATGAGACATAAAAACCATTTGAGCCAAGTTGATATGATGCCTCATGAGACATAAAAACCATTTGAGCCAAGTTGATATGATGCCTCATGAGACATAAAAACCATTTGAGCCAAGTTGATATGATGCCTCATGAGACATAAAAACCATTTGAGCCAAGTTGATATGATTCCTCATGAGACATAAAAACCATTTGAGTCAAGTATTTTTTTCCATATAAAGGCCTTTGAACATATTTTCAACTTTGTAATTTGTTTTATCAAACACTGTCACTAAAATAGTGGAAGACCTCGACCCAGAAACCGAAGTTAAGTGCAAAATTGAATCATCTCGTGCGACTTTTAATAAAATGAGAAGCGTATTCTGCGATAATAATCTAAACTTGAAACTTCGACAACGGTTAGTCAAATGCTACGTTTGGTCAGTGTTATTGCATGGAGTAGAATCATGGACTCTCAAAGTAAGTAGTATGAACCGACTGGAAGCATTCTAAATGTGGATGCACCGGAGAATGCTTCGGATACCCTGGACGGATATGGTCAGCAACACAAGGGTTCTTCAAAGAGCCAAAGTTAATAGAGAGTTGCTGACTAATATTAAAATCCGAAAGGTGTCCTACTTGGGTCATGTACTTAGAGGACTAAAGTACAAATTACTGCACCTGATTATCCAAGGCAAAATAGAAGGCCGAAGAGGTGTTGGCAAGAGGTAAATCTCCTGGCTCCGCAATATATGTGATTGGCATAAGAGATCTTTTTCGGGCTGCCGGGGACAAATATATCTACTCTCAAGTGATATTCAACGTTGGGGGGACCTGACATGACACTGAGAAGAAGAAGAAACACTGTATATTCCACTTTTTGTAACGGTGTAACCCTAGTCAGTAAAATAACGTGTTTCATTCCTGATTTTTCTTTTCCTTTCCTCTCCACCATCCCTTCCTTTCCTTCTGATTGATGATATCTCACTTTATATGAAAAATAATGTTCGGGTGATTGTCCGTCTTTGTATATGTTTATGGATTTCGTGGGGATGGATAGTAATTTGAATGATTTATGCGACCACGTAACTTGCTTCATTTACATTTGTCTGGTTGGTTGGAAGAGATTGCCGCCTGGCAATAATCCCGCCAGATTGTATTTGCAATAAAAGTGTTAAATAAATTAACCCTACCGGTTTCAAGGCTTTCACCTCATCATCAGGGGAGCACAAACAAGAATCCCGATGATGAGGGAAAAGTCTTGCAACCGGTAGGGCTATACCGTTACATAAAGTGGAATAAACAGAGTTTGATAAAACAAATTACAATGTTTTTAAACCTCCACAATGTTAATGCCTTAACTATAAACAATAAGATATAGGTTTATTGATAGCAACATAGTATGTAAATATGTAAATGCATTCCAAAAATGCACATACGTGTATATCTCAAGACAAATAGCAGGAAAATCATTTGAAAGAGAAGCTATCAAAAGGTCTGGCACGTCTCATAACATCCCTCCTGCCGAGATACACCTCCCCAATACATGAATGAATGCTGAAGAAGATCCTTCGATTTACCTCAGATATTTGATCTCACAATGTGATCGTTGACAACCTCCGAGGCTTGGTTGATAAGACGCTTATCTAACAACCCGGGGGTTGCGGGTTTGATCCCCGTTGGAATTCAGATATTTTCAAAAATAATTCCAGTCTGATGTTGACTGAAGGCCTGTTAATGTCTTTCTGGTTTGTTGGGAGAGATTTTCATGTAAACTACAAAAGTATAATGAAATGCAACACTATATTTGTTAGTGTTTATCATTATTCTTTTATATAATTAATTAAATATCTTATTTAAATCGTGCGTAATTTATAAACTAAGCCGTATCATATATATCCAGCCCAAAGATAAAAAGGGGTTATAAAATGAAACAATTGTTTTCATATTTCAATATATTCACCCTGTAGTTCGATATATTTTTATAACGATATAATCATTTTTCAATACCTCTGAAAAATATTTTGAAGTTTCTGGAGTGAGTGTTTCTGCTGATCTGCCTTGACGAGGGTCATCTTCAATCCATTATCTACGTAAGCGAAACTGTTAAGCCCACTCTTTTACTTTGAAATATGGCGAAAAATATTATCCGTACACAGCATCTCGTTTAATTTCTACCGAGATTTTCGTTTCTTTTAAATAAACTTGATAACCGCGCGATATTCATTTTTTTAAACATTTGATACCTATCAAAATATTATTAAAATATTGCAAAACTTTTATCATTAGAATACAATATAATGAAACAACACGTCTTCTATCGACTCTTGTCGACATTGTACCGATAATAAAGCTATCAAATGTTAACTTTTACGAGTATATCGTCCAACCATGCAATGGGCGTGACCAGCCCAGTATATAACCAAACATTGTAAGGTGCATGGCCGAGCGGTAACGCACTGGACTTCCGTGTGGAAATTCGCTTCTCCCCTCAAACGACACAGGCATTTTTTCCGCCTAGTATTCGGGGATACCTATGACTTCAGTCATATATATTCCTTCAAAAAAGAAAAAACATGCCGGTGTGCTCCGATCGCCTCATTTTAGATGTCATCGGATCCAGTAAAGCAGTGTGGCCACTGAGTTTGCTGGTATATAAAACGGCTCACTGCTTTAAAAAAACTCCACAGCACAGCTCCGCTTACCAGCTGAATTGGTGATGACACGGTTAGGGGATCCTCGACTATGACGCCCAGCAACGACAACGACGATATCCAAAAATGTTTTAACTAGTTCAGAACGGAAATTTGGAACTTACAACGTACGCGTGTATAAGAAAAACGATATAACATACTGGTATAAGGTTTGATACTATCAGCGGTTTGAAATGTCCACTAGAAATTTGGAACATATCCTCCGAGAGTAAGGATAAGTATACTACTATACTCGTATGTGTCAAGCGTGATAACCTAGAATTCTAGAGTGTAATCCAATGGAATGCGCTTATGGGGGGGAGGGGGATAGATAATCATGAAAAGGAGTGGTTCACCAACTCAATACCTTCGTAAGACTGCGACGCTAGAGATGATTGTGTGAATTTGACATCCGTTTTCCATAATCCTCATACCATACTCGTACATACCTAATTACGAGTAACTTCAATAATACTGATAATTGAACTTTGTTAAATAGACTGAATAGGTTCCAAAAAAACTTTTCCTTCAGTTTATTTTTAATCTAAAAAACAACGAAGAAATATCCACGTTTTGTCAAACCTCTTTGAAGAGTTAAATAATTCAAGCTATTCTCAGTATATATATTAAAATGATATTTTCTTTCTTATTATGGACTGTCCTGATTTCATGACAGCAGAATCCTTTTTATATCAAGGCATCGTAATTCCACACATTAACTTCGTTCTTTGGAACTATGTTTCTGGATCAATCAGGCGTGCTGCACATTTGTCGATATTAAAAAAAATTCACCTTCTTTGTCGTGACCTCAATACTGAGGAAAGTGATCTTCACGTGGTTTTGTTAGGAAAAAAATAGTGCGGTGGTTTCTAATTGCCTTCCGCACCGCAGTAGATGTTATAGGAATTGCATATTTGTTCTTCTTCTTCTTCATCTTATTTTAGGCCTGTTGACCTGTTATGGTCCTGCATCGTTGTTTGCCTCTTGCGACGTCGACTGCCAGCTGTCTTTCCATCTTTGGGAGGTCGTCCTGGAGGTCTGCTTGCTTGGGGGATACTGTCCCTGGCCATTCTTACGGCTCTTGGTTCCGCCATTCTGGATACGTGTTCGTTCCAGAACCTTCTTCTCTGTCTGCATATATGTTGTATATACATATTGTAAACCCTGTTGCCAACACGCAGTATTTTAGAGTGTAGTGCTAGGAGGTCCCAGAGGAAATGTGCACTCGTGGGTGCTAAGTAGGAACAAGGGTTGTAAAAATGATTTGGGATATACTAATGTAATATATAAGGTATCCCAAAAATGTGTATATATTACACTTCAACCCCGTGCCATTTACTTTATTTTGCTATAGTTATTTGTCATCTCACGTATTCGTGCGGAGTTTAGGGATGAGGAGAACTTCTATTTCCAGCAATATGGTGCACCCCCTCACTTCCACCACGACGGAAGGGCATATTTTGATGAAAATTAGCCGAACAGATAGATTTGACATAGAGATAGCATTGAATATCCCCCGGCTCTCCAGACCTCAAGCCAATTTACCAATTTTCATAGAGACTTATCAAAGATAAAGTTATCAAACCCGCAAAAATAATGAATTGAGAGCAGCCATTGAAAGAGTATGCGCCCAAATACCAAAACAAATTATTTATGATGTTTGCGATTCTACGTTATCAGCAGTGCGCGGACCAGAATGGTCATCAATTTGATCATTTGCGTTAATAAAAAAAATCGACGTGTATCCTCTTTGATTTGAAGTTTTAATCTTAGATGTACTTTAATAAATACTGAATTTATAATCCTTTAAAGTATACTCGTATATATACACGAGTATTTTTTGGACCGCCTGTACTAGAAATAAACTAAGGGAATATTATTTACCTCAAAATATTCCTCGTACTTAAGTCCCGTACAAATCTCATCCTTCTTCCTATTTTCCTTGAGATTTTTTTTTAATATGCTTAACTTTTTCCCAAATATTGTTTTCTTACACTAAGTTAAACACACGGTAATGGAACCGATATTAATTATGATGGAAAAGCTGTTTAATTGGAAGAAATTACTTTTTGTATTTGAATGAAAGTTTTCATTAAATAAATAATTGTACTGAAAAACAAATCTAACAAACGACGTAAAGAGATTGGCGCAAATATTTTTCATCAAAAATAATACTAACCAAAAAACAAGACATTAAATTCTAAATACAGAATTCGGTTTCAACAGTTTTGTGAACGTCAAGCTGTCTTCCGTTTGTATGTTGTGAAAGATATTTGCCTGTCTCTTGTCAAGTGATTCCCCACAGTGACGCCGAGTAATGGTATTTTGAAATTAAAACTATGTTCTAGGGGTACCAACCATACTCTTTTAAGATAATAATACTACGTTTTTATTTCACTCTCTTTAAGGTTATGAAATATCGAAGTATTGTTTTAAACTTCTTTAAAGCTTTTGTCCTTTTCGGAAGTTGGTGGTCATCATGGCTATCTGATTTGAACCGATCCAATAGGATGGGGTATTATGACAAGTGTTAAGCCGTCGCTGAGCCCTTGATGAGTCCTGTCCATCCTTCTCTGCACTCCGCGGTTCGAAGGGCAGTTGTTTAAAGTAATTCTGTTGCGTTTCTCGCTTTGTCAGTCCAATGATTTGGGATTCTTCTACTTGTACGTCATCCTTCCACACTTTCATAGCGATATAGCTTCAAGGAATTTGATTGTCTACAAAATTTACAATTGTTTATTTAGTTATTTATTCAACACTTTTATTGCAAATACAATCTGGCGAGCTTATTGCCAAGCGGCAATATCTTCCAACGAACCGGACAAAGTTAATGAATCAAGTTAGGTGGTCGCATAAATCATTCAAATGACTATCCATCCCCACGAAATCCATAAACACATACGTGAGCATATGCCTACGAACTCCACAATGACGGACAATCACCCGAACATTATTTTTCATATAAAGTGAGATATCATCAATCAAAAGGAAAGGAAGGGATGGTGGAAAGGAAAGGAAAAGAAAAATCAGGAATGAAACACGTTATTTTACTGACTAAAAATTAAAAGTTTTTTCATTCACTTCTTAAAGCATGTCAAGGACGGAGCGAGTCTTATATTGGTTTGTAACTGATTCCAAAGTCTCACTGCATAGACAGTAAAGGACGACGTAAAGAAAGAGGAGCGGTGAACTGAAAAGGCCAATAGACAATCTCTGTTTGAGCGTAGCGCTAATCAATGATTGGAAAGACGCTGAAAATTTTCGGCGAGATAAGAGGGTTGTTCTATGGAAAACTAAAATTCCGAAGTTTAAGTACAGCCTGGGGTGCCAATGACAATTGACAAGTGCCAATCACTTCCAACCCACCAGAAAGATGTTAGAGGCCTTTAATGAGAGTTCAACTGAAAACCTTTTAAAAAGAATGAGCACTAATGAAAATTGAACCCGCGACTTCACGAGTTATGAGTTATGTGTCTTACCAACGACTACACGGATGTTTTCTTTATTGCAAAAGTGTATGGTTACACACATTAATTTGTCTTTAAAGTGCATGGTTACACACATTAATTTGTCTTTAAATTGGATTTTATTAATGATAAAAGGTTCATTTATATTTTCATAAATTAATAATATCGTCGTTGTTAAGGAAAAAGTCATTAATTGCATTTAGACTTTATGGAGCTCATCAAGTAATATAATGATTTTTTCCTAAACAACGACGATATGCTCCAATTTTTGTTATACAAGGTCGAAAATCTTGTTCTATTTATTCTCCTGAAGGCAAACTCATCTTCAGGGACGCTCTCAAGGCAAAGCAGGAAGAATTTCTAGCATGGTTGAAGGCATCTGTCAGACTTGCGTCATACGCCAGAGTTAACTTAATGTTCTGAACCGCCATTTCAAAATAATGATATTAGTCGATAAGGGTTACAAATGTTGAAACAAAGGCTTTGATGATTTTTTTTAAACAAAAGCTTTGAACGCGTTCGTTGTGTCTAAATTTTATTAATGCAATTAAGTAATGTTGATTAACCTTTTGTTCACTTTGAGATATGATAAGGAAACTTGTGGAAATACAATAGCTATCACACAGAACCCTTCTCAGTGCACTAATATGTAGAGAATAAGAGTAACGAGAGTAACGGAAGATTCGTTACTCTCAAATAATAATAATAAAGGGCAACTTATACAGCGCCGTTTAGAGATCAGACTCTCCTCAATAGTGATCTTACTCGGGATTCGAACCTACTATGACTGACAAATGATTACACTTAATGTGTATGTTATAAAATAAATATAAATAAGTTGAATGTAAGGATATGAAGGTAGTGGCTGCAGTCATTATATAGGGTACATCCTCGCATCTGCATATGTTTAGAAAACATATTTCGCAGAATACTTACAAGGGAAAGATGAACTAAAAAAAATCTTCCGATTTGTAATAATAATACATTCGGCTTAAGGTGTAGAGTAATGTACCATATCTGTGTAATGTTCATATAAAATCATAAACTTTGATAAGACTTTCCAGAAGGGGTTGTTTTCAAGTGTTTCCTAAAGCTGCACAGGCCATCCGTATCTTTTGGTGATTTTGAGGAAGACAAAGATCGATAGAATTGAAATATTTCTCCAGAAAACGAGTTTTAACCAAAAAATAAAGATTATCAATTCATTTAACATTGCGCAATAATAACATGACTTTTCAATAACAAAATACTCGTTAAAATGACAACAAAAATACACTGTTACCAACATAAACCGGTCGAGCAATAGACTATAAATATTATGGAATATTGTGCACAGCTTTAGAACCATGCAAAAAGATAAAGATGGATAAAAATTCTAACAGAGAAGAAGAAATACGTCTGGCAGATTCGCCTTTCGTCATTGTATTGTATGATAAAAGGCTAATAACGTAAAAGTGCCTTATAAGATGCACGGACCAAACAAGAGTCAACGGGATCCTCTTTAAGCGCTGCATTCAACATGTCCCAGGTCCTGTAGGAATTACAAAAATAGTGGAGAAAGTCCATAAAAAATTGTTTGAGATGGTTCTTCTTGTGACCAATGTTCCCTTCAAGGTGTGCGCGTGTGCGGCCGCACATCTGTTAAAAATTGTCCGCACACATGTTTCCATCTTCCGTACACATCACAAAGAAAGGAACTTGTAACCATATTTTGTTTTGCGCAATTATATATTTTATTTGATATTTTATGATGGGTTCTCAGGTTCATTTCTTTGAGATGTGTGCGGATTATGGAAACACCATATAGAATTTATATGCATATTTGCGCACTTTCCTCTTTTTTCTTGCACATATAAGTTGATGGGCCGCACACACAATGAAAAAATTAGGGGAACGTTGCTTGTGGGATTGAGATTTTTACCCGTGGTTCTATAGTACAAGGTTTCTTGTAGGCATGTTGGAATACTATTTTCTATGCCTAAGAAGGGGTGTGAGAGTCTCCCTAAATCTTTGATTGCTGACAGGAGCAACATCTAACATAATCCAATTATATTGAAAAATATATGGTTTTATTTTCCTGGTAACTATTTGAGATCCAGAAATATTGATTTATTTATATATAAGTAGAATGAACCAAATACTCACCCTTCGTTTTATGGGCTGTCCATTTTGAATGGGGCCTCGTATAATATTTCAGAAAAAAAATTAAACGAATCATATTAAAAGCTTTCTTTATAATTTGCATTATTTTTTATGTATTACTACGCGTTGTTTGTTATTGAGTTTAATTTGTGTTTGTTGCTGTAAGCAATATAAAAATTATTTTTGTGCTGGCAAATTGGCTAGTCATACCACGAGTTGCTCACTACTTGAAACAGCTCAATTCCAACAGCTTATCCACAATACACGCAGAGGCATCTTCCATTCACAAGATGACTGACAGTCATGCTCGATCACTAAGGATAGCCTACAGTCGTTTGAGAGCTTTGTCATGATGAACTGCCTTTCTCAAGCTCCTTTTTCTCTCGTTTGCTCGCTCTTTTGGGACCAAGATTACTATTGACGATTGCAAGCTGACTGCGAGACGATAGAACTTTTAAAAATATTGTTATTCAAATCAGATTGTAAAGCTAACTGCACCTTCTTTATCATCGGTTGAGCATAATGAAGATTTCGCAGGCCAATTCGCGGTATGACTGCGGGGAAATGAGAGTCCAGTTTTAATTTAAGGAAACTAAGATTTAATTTAAGGAAACTTAAGCTGTCTGCACCTTCTTTATCATCGGTTGATCATAATGAAGATTTTGCAGGCCAATTCGCGGTATGACTGCGGTGAAATGAGAATCCAGTTTTAATTTAAGGAAACTAAGATTTAATTTAAGGAAACTTAAGCTGTCTGCACCTTCTTTATCATCGGTTGATCATAATGAAGATTTCGCTGGCCAATTCGCGGTATGACTGCGGTGAAATGAAAATCCAGTTTTAATTTAAGGAAACTAAGATTTAATTTAAGGAAACTTAAGCTGTCTGCACCTTCTTTATCATCGGTTGATCATAATGAAGATTTCGCAGGCCAATTCGCGATATGACTGCGGGGAAATGAGAGTCCAGTTTTAATTTAAGGAAACTAAGATTTAATTTAAGGAAACTTAAGCTGTCTGCACCTTCTTTATCATCGGTTGATCATAATGAAGATTTCGCAGGCCAATTCGCGATATGACTGCGGGGAAATGAGAGTCCAGTTTTAATTTAAGGAAACTAAGATTTAATTTAAGGAAACTTAAGCTGTCTGCACCTTCTTTATCATCGGTTGATCATAATGAAGATTTCGCTGGCCAATTCGCGGTATGACTGCGGTGAAATGAAAATCCAGTTTTAATTTAAGGAAACTAAGATTTAATTTAAGGAAACTTAAGCTGTCTGCACCTTCTTTATCATCGGTTGATCATAATGAAGATTTCGCAGGCCAATTCGCGATATGACTGCGGGGAAATGAGAATCCAGTTTTGATTTGAGGAAACTAAGATTTAATTTAAGGAAACTTAAGCTGTCTGCACCTTCTTTATCATCGGCTGATCATAATGAAGATTTCGCAGGCCAATTCGCGATATGACTGCGGGGAAATGAGAATCCAGTTTTGATTTGAGGAAACTAAGATTTAATTTAAGGAAACTTAAGCTGTCTGCACCTTCTTTATCATCGGTTGATCATAATGAAGATTTTGCTGGCCAATTCGCGGTATGACTGCGGTGAAATGAAAATCCTGTTTTAATTTAAGGAAACTAAGATTTAATTTAAGGAAACTTAAGCTGTCTGCACCTTCTTTATCATCGCTTGATCACAATGAAGATTTTGCAGGCCAATTCGTGGTATGACTGCGGGGAAATGAGAATCCAGTTTTGATTTAAGGAAACTAAGATTTAACTTAAGGAAACTTAAGCTGTCTGCACCTTCTTTATCATCGGTTGATCATAATGAAGATTTCGCAGGCCAATTCGCGGTATGACTGCGGGGAAATGAGAATCCAGTTTTAATTTAAGGAAACTAAGATTTAACTTAAGGAAACTTAAGCTGTCTGCACCTTCTTTATCATCGGTTGATCATAATGAAGATTTCGCTGGCCAATTCGCGGTATGACTGCGGTGAAATGAAAATCCAGTTTTAATTTAAGGAAACTAAGATTTAATTTAAGGAAACTTAAGCTGTCAGCACCTTCTTTATCATCGGTTGATCATAATGAAGATTTCGCTGACCAATTCGCGGTATGACTGCGGTGAAATGAAAATCCAGTTTAAATTTCGTTGCTCAATATACTCAGTTATTTAGATTGGTTGTTTTTTTAGGTATACTTCGATATAAATACTATCTATTGCATGGGGTCTCATGTCGTAACTTCTAGAAAATTTCAATCAACTTCCTTCGATTACGGCCTGGAGACTCCAAAACTTTGTCAAAAAGTTTACATATTTATTTATTACCGATGTTTAATAAATTCCTGGAAGTGTAGAAATATGACGCAAAGGAGGAAGAGTCTCAATGCGTTGGACTTATCAAGTGAGAGACGTGACAGGATTACCCTTGATAACTTATCTTCGAACCGCGGAGTGCAGAGATGGATGGAGAAGAATCGTCAAGGGTTATCACAGGATTCCCGATGCTCAGTCATGAGCTACACGACAGAATGATAATGAATGAAATGTTTCCAATAGAATAGTGCAATTCGTTCGAGAGAAATGGCAGAGGACCTACAAGGGATCTAATATATATAGAAAATAATGGAAGATAAGAAGTATGAATGTGCATTTTGAAATGTATGAATGTAAAGGAGGCGACAGTTGGGTTTGAATACAAAAGTATAGAGATCTGTTCTTTCTGATTCGCAACGAGCACGACGGGATGTATGTATATAAATTTGGTACTTTTATAATCTTCTTCTTCCTCTTTTTTTAGGCCTGTTGGCCTGTTATGATCCTGCATCATCGTTTCCCTCTTGTGACGTCGACTGCCAGCTGTCTTTCCATCTTTTGGGAGGTCGTCCTGGAGGTATGCTTGCTTGGGGGATACTGTACCTGGCCATTCTTACGACTCATGGTTCTGCCATTCTGGATACGTGTTCGTTCCAGAACCTTCTTCTTTGTCGTCCCCATCTGACAATATCTTCAACTTCGCACATCCTTCGGGTTATATTTTTATAATATTATATATTATAGGTTCAGTTTTAAATTACTAGAAATGTTTCTTTTTATAACTCATTGAAGGCAAATTTATGGACCGATTTTGTAAAACATTATACATTGCATTTGATCTTTAATATTTCTAGTTAAGTATCATTAAATAATTATCGCATTTATCATTTAAAAATAAATTTAACATATCTCCTTTTTAATTAATTTGTACTCCCTTGATTGATTAATACGTGATATATTTTCAATATTTAACTCCTCTTGGACGAATGACAAAAGTTTAAAACAAAATCAATTTAAATTAAAATTTTATTCAAACATTTATTGTTCAAATTTTGAATTTTAATTGAAATATCTAATAACCTCGTTTTTTGATAAGCTATCAAAAGCGTAATGAATGAAAATAAATCGAGCTACTTGTTTTACAATTTTATTTCTTCAGTGAACTTTTCAGCATCTAAGATTGCCCTGAATTCTTCTAACACTTGGCTTGCTCGTTGAACTGAAAATATCGGAGTGTCGCTTGACACAATAAGGCTTTCATAGGAAACTATAGAAGGTAAATCAATACCCTTTGAACTGAGTGCTGAAAACTAGTTATCACTTAGTAAAATCTAGGAACTTATATAACGTTAAACCTTTTACTCCGAGATCACTCCAAAAATTTTCGTTCGTTAGCTACGAAGCACCAGTATAACTATAAATTTATATGAAAAATCCTTAAAGTAAAATTAGTTCACAAGTGAATCCGTCGCTTTTGCAGTAAATTCATATTTTATTTATAAATAATAATAAAAAAAATGGTTTATTTACATATTCATAGTAAATAAATATATTTCCTAAAATACACATATATAATAACATGTTAAGGCAATAAAGAAGAAAAGGTATTCCATACAATGTATAGGTACACACACTTTTGTAACTTGCCGTTTACTTGAACGTGCTGCAGGAATTTGTCGTTTACTTGAACTTGCTGCAGGAATTTGCCGTTTACTTGAACTTGCTGCAGGAATTTGTCGTACCATGCATTCGTGAATTTATGAATGAGGAGGACTTCTGTTTATCGTGCACGTCTTTACCGTTATACATATTATCATAGTATCGATTGGACGTAGAGGTAGCATTGTATACCCCCACGCTCGACAGACCTCACGTTGATGGACTTTTTTATGAGGACTCATCAAAGATAAAGCTTATGGCGCAAAACAAGCAAGTGTTACTTAATTGAGAGCAGCCATTGGAAGAGAATGCGCTCAAATACCAAAACAAATTATTCGTAATGTTTGCGTTCTTGGCAGTGTATGAACCCACGTTATTGGCAGTGTATTCCATTCCATGTATTCCACGTTATTGGTAGTGTATTCCATTCCATGTATTCCACATTATTGGCAGTGTATTCCATCCCATGTATTCCACGTCATTGGCAGTGTATTCCATTCCATGTATTCCCCGTTATTTGTAGTGTATTCCATTCCATTTATTCCCCGTTATTGGCAGTGTATACCATTCCATGTATTCCACGTCATTGGCAATGTATTCCATTTCATGTATTCCACATTATTGGCCGTGTATTCCATTCCATGTATTCCACGTTATTAGCAGTGTATTCCATTCCATGTATTCCACGTTATTGGCAATGTATGGACCAAAATACCATATTTTTGAGCCCTTGTGATAACTGCAAAAAATCTACGTTTATCTTCTTCAATTTGAAGTTTTAATTTTAGATATAACTAAATAAACATTTAATTTATAATGTTTCAATGTGTGTATATATTTATTGTGGTACCCTGTACATTTGAAAAGATATGCTTTCAAAATATCTGGGCTCATTTCAAACATCTTCCAAATCGAGGCCCAACCCCACTAATAGAAGGACGAGCCCGACAGCGAGGACGCCAGATGTTTTTCAGCCCACAACATATTCATATGAAATTCAACCCACACTACGCCGGAAGTTACTGATTCGATCGTCGTTGATATTTAGATTTTAAAAAATCTTGTCTGGTTTTCACTTAAGACGTGTTTTTACCTTTCTGGTTGGTTGGAAGAGATTTCCACATTGCAATAAACCCGCCAGGTTGTACCACGAGTATATACAATGAAAGTGGAATACATTATACGTAACCTTCGACATTGCCAAATAATTATATAAAATTTATTTTATTGCGCCTTTTAAGGCTAATATCATTCTCAAATATTTTCCTTTATGTTGATTTTTTTTTAAATTACGTATAAATATAAACTAAGTCCTTTTAGTTGAAAGTCAAACTTTAAACCTATAGACCAGAGAGATTGTTGATCATACTATCAAAAGTTTTATCTTTTTTTAGTGAAAGTCGACTCAAGACAATAACTAACTTCTTCAAATATTTTTTTCATACCTTCACTGATTTAATTACTCATTCCTGTGTAGAAACACTTTGATGTCATTAATAATCTGCGTCTGTTTTCCATCTGTCTCTTCTGTCTAAATAATGTATTCAAGAGAAAGCGTGGGCCACATTCGAATCCGGGTTCTCATTAAGAGGGTAATTTAAGGAGGGTTGACGAACTGAGAAATACTAAATTTCTACGAATACATTGTCTTCACTTAACCTCTTACAAAAACCAATATACACAACATTCGTTCACGCGAAGAAAATGTAGCGTTAACAAAAATATATGTAACATTTGTTCACATAAACAAATGTAACCAATATACGAGTACATAACATTTGTTCTCATAAACAAATGTAACCAATATACAAAACATTTGTTATGTATATTGGTTATATTTTTTTATGAACCCATATACAAAACACATAATAGTTTACACAATAATAGTTCACACAATAATAGTTCACACAATAATAGTTCACACAATAATAGTTCACATAAGCAATTTTTTAAAATAAAACATGAAATAGGTATATGCTGCATTTAACATATTACCTCCTCAAGTGTAAAAGTAGGCCTCATATTATAACGATCTAATCAACGACTTAATAACAAAATAAAATGTGTAATAAGAATATGCAGCATTTCACTTATTACCTCCTCAACATTTGAAGAAGTAGATTGTTAAATAAATAGATTTGAAGAAGTAGATTGTGATGAAGCAGGCCCCATATAAGGATCTAAGCAACGATTTAATAACAAAATAAAATGTGTTATAAGTAAGTATATGCAGCATTTCACTTATTTCCATCTCAAGTGTAGAAGTAGGTCCCATATAACGATTTAAGCAACGACTTTATAACAAAATAAAATATGTAATACGAATATACAACCTTTCACATATTACCTCTTCTAGTGTAGAAGTAGATGCCGTATAACGATCTAAACAACGACTTAACAACAAAATAAAATGTGTAATAAGAATATACAGCATTTTACTTATTACCTCCTCCAGTGTAGAAGTACACCTACTATACATATAGTAGCACCGGTACAAAGACTGTAAAATAGGGAGTTGGTTGAAGCTCAATCCTCGGAGTTTCTGACTTTAATGAGACTTGGTGACAGTTGGGCGTAGAGATTCCTTTTTAATTGATATAATTGAATATGAAGGTTCATACGAGAATTTATTTTGGTCATAGTTGTTTAAATATATGTTAGTTGAGTCGAATAATTCCTGACTTTTACATCTGAATTTTTTGAATATATTTTGGTATACGAGTATTTGGCGTTCTATATAAATGACCACCGCAAGTACATATACTGGTCTAACCGCTTTTTCATTAATTAAAAGTATTTTTTTATGAATCAAGGGTTGATTGCTAAAAAGTTATAAATTTGCCAGTTGTATTTACATGAAAATTATAAAATGAGAGATAAAAAATAAGAAAAAATCCCTTCCGGAACTGACTAATTCAGGTAGATTTCACGTGTGTGTGAAAACACAAGAAATTTCCCGTTTGATAGTATCCCCTAGGTCAGTGATGGGTAACCTATGACACGCGTGTCAGAGGTGACACGCCAAGACATTTTGGGTGACACGCATCGTTTACGGACGATCTTTACCCAAGAACGAGCGATGCGCTTTCTTCGCTCGCAGAGCTTCAAGCCAGCATCTGGGCTCAAGAGTTCGTCAACTTGAGGTCCAAACTCATGAATCTAGAAAGAAATCGTTTGGAGAATGAAGAAGAGTGCCACTACGAACAAGATATTTTGAATGCTTGGAACCGATTACCGAACACTTTTGGCACTCTGAAAAATCTAGCGATGGCTTTACTCACAATATTTCCCTCAACGTACTTTTGTGAGACCTTATTCTCGTTGCGTTGAATAATATTAAAACAAATAAAAAAAACCGACTGACTGATGAAGTTTGTAACGCTTACTTGTGTTTAAAATGTACGAAATACCAACCTTCAATTGAAGATTTAGCAAATACAATTCAGCAACAAAAAGTCACTAATGTAAATAATTATTTGTTTTTTTGCTTTTTAATAATAATAAATAAATAGTTCAAAAACGAAACTCTTTCATTTACTAGGGCCGTAAAAACTATTAATATTTCTAGATCTGACACGGCACTCGGGTCAAGTCAGGTTTTTTTCAGAATTTTGACACGCCGAGCTAAAAAGGTTACCCATCACTGCCCTAGGTACTCGACCATTGTTCTCAAACAAATTTTATCATTCTATTGGAAACATTTTATTACACGCCGGTAATAATTAAATAAACGACAACATAACTAATTAATACTTTATTAATTAGTATTAAGTAACTTATAAATAGATAAAAATATATAATAAATATATACAATCATAATAGCAACAAAAATTAACTACAGAACCCGGCGGTAAGTAATACACATCGGGCTTAAGAATGAGACTGTCAGCCATAATCGGCTAACTTCGGCTTTGTATAGCGTCGTCTCTGTCATTCATACACGTGTTACGTCGCAATTTGTCAGTCACTATGGCCGTCATCGTGTGTGTGACAGAGAAGACGCTCTACAAAGCCGAGGATAGCCGATTATGGCCGACAGTCTCTTTCTAAAGCCCGATGTGTATTACTTACCGCCAGGTACTGTACATTACATGCAAATATTTAAAACCCTATATACTTATTGTCTTCCCTTGAACTTGTATTTAAGCCTGATTAGGTTAACAATGGAAAAAAATCCAATTTGTTTTCACTCCTATCGTTTCATCAATCAATCAATCATGAACAATCAAACAATCATCAACCATAAAATATGTTGTACTTTCGTCCGTGTGTAACATTAAAAGTTTTTATAGGTACAGTTTAATAGTAATTATTCAATTAATCTCATGGTTAGAACTATCATCATTATTTGACATCTGCAATTTCTTGATTATGGACGTAAGATATAAAATGACAATGGCTGATAATATATTTATAAAGAGCATGGGACTTGGTTTTTAAAAAGAGATAAAAACGAGAAGGCTGTTTGTATTGAGTGAGAATGCTTGATTCTTCTAACAACTTCTACCAATTAAAAAAAAACCCTTCCATCCCCGGCCGCAACAATCAGGTCGATTTCGTCTATGTGTGAAAAAAAAATCCGGTTTTATTATACTCTCTAGGAAATAAACAAATACAAATAAAACAATTTTATCCGAGTAGAAACAATGCCTATCCTAGTCATGATCAAAGAAAGTAGATTCAATTTTACCAGAGGGTAGAAACGATGTCTTTCCTAGTCATGATCAATGAAAGTAGATTCAATTTTACCAGAGGGTAGAAACGATGTATATCCTAGTCATGATCAAAGAAAGTATATTCTATTTTACCAGAGGGTAGAAACGATGTCTATCCTAGTCATGATCAAAGAAAGTAGATTCTATTTTACCAGAGGCTAGAAACGATGTCTTTCCTAGTCATGATCAAAGAAAGTAAATTCAATTTTAACAGAGAGTAGAAACGATGTCTATCCGAGTCATGATCAAAGAAAGTAGATTCAATTTTACCAGAGGGTAGAAACGATGTACTCGTATATCCTAGTCATGATCAAAGAAAGTAGATTCAATGTTTTCGGAAGTTGCGACATGAGACCCTGTGCAATACGAGTAAGTGATATTTCTATCGAAATCCAACTAAAATATACGAGAGATGGATGCCTGAAAAGTACTAACTCCTGATTTACTCCGTTCCATATTCCAACGAGCCAGCACCCTCGAGAAGCCGTCTCTTGACTCCAGCCCTTTCAACTTGCTCGAGTGGTTGAGGAGACAGTCTAGTTTTTAGTGGGTTGTGGTGGGGTTTTTTTTTGCTGGAGGGCACAGGAAGGGCAAACTTAAATCACACAATTATTTAAAGGTCAATTTGTATGATACTCGATTGCTGAAATTTATTGAAAATTTACCATACGAGTATATACCGCATTTACTGAAAACTACTCGTATATATAGTTTTATTTTTTTTTTAATCATTTTTCAAAATCTCAAATATAAATGTACTCGTATATGGAATGCAGTATTTTATTAAACTTTTATTACTTATATATATGTTTGTTCGACATATGTTGCATTCCACACCCATGCACGCTTGTTAAAATATATTTTTTTAAATGTGATTTTGTTCTACAAAATTCTATCCAATTTAAGACTTGCCTATTGTTTATAAGTGCTTCAAACCCGATAACCTTTCCATTTCTTGTTTCCAGGTATTCGCATGTTGGACCAGCCCTACATGACGGATCTGATCGAAGCCAACTCCATGGGTCACGAGCCTCACAAAATTGACATCTATAGCGCCTCCTGGGGACCTACGGACGACGGCAAGACCGTGGATGGCCCCCGTAACGCCACAATGAGAGCCATCGTTAGAGGTGTCAATGAGGTCAGTTCCAATAACAATAGTTTCCTTTCTTCCACTAATAGACTTATTCGAAAGGTTGACAGCATCTTCTTAATATATGAAAAACATAGTTTTTAAACTTTATTTATTTACATGATTAATAAAATCTATAACATTTCTGGCCAGGTGGTATCTTTTCACGCACGATCTTACATGTTTATGCGTGAAATTTTTGAAATTAAATGGTTTAGAAGTCTTCAACAAGTTTTCAGGTTGATAGCTTCTATATACGTTGCACGATTTGCTTAGAAGTAACTTTGATTAATAAATGACTTAAATGACATAAATATGTATACGTAATATTGTATTTAAAAAAAAACAAGTAATTTCACAACACTCAAATTATATGTATCTCAAATTATATGTATCTTGGATTATTGTCGGTCATTTGTCGTTAACTCAGCCAACTAGGTTTTTACCTATATCTTACTAAGGAAGCACTACAAGGACTGTTGTTGACTTAGTGCGGGGCACCTGAAGACTGGGAGAAGGTGCCTCAAGATCTTGGAAAGTGGAGAACTATATGTTCTCCATAACCGCGCGATATTCAATTATTGTGATTTCAGAATATAACACAATAATACGTATTCTGTCTGCTCTAGTTGGCATCTTGGTCAGGGTAGATGTACAAAATTTAAACTATAACATCTTCTGGCCATGTGATGGGGGTGGTATTTGTTCATGCATGATATTACTTGTTCATGCCTGAAATTTTTGAACTTTAGTGGTTCAGAAGTCTTCAACAAGTTTTTCAGGTTGATAGCTCCTATGTACATTGCACGATTCGTTTAGAAGTAACTTTGATTAATAAATAACTAAGAAATAAATAGTATTGTAGTAAAGTCTCCTTTTTTTCGAACTGTAAATATAAACGAAGTTACAAATACCCTTAAGTCAAGGAAATTATGCCGAAATAAAAGTCCTTTGCTAGCACAGATAAATAACTGAGTTCCAGTTTTACACTGGCGATATCCTTTATTTTTTATTGTTCATTATTGAGAATGTTCTCGTTTTATTTAAGAAGAAAAATAACAGTTATTGAAATGCCAAAAAAAGTAAAGAAAACAGGTGTCAGATTATTTCTTTAAAATTTTAGACATAGATTAATAAAATCTAAATCAAACGAGAGTAAAGAGGACATTTTGCTAGGAAACTAATATAAACATTTACCAGCCGTATAAGACACGCAACAGAACTAGCAACGGCAAAAGCTCAATCACAATACTCCGCCTTATTGGATCGATTTGGAATAATCAATTTATTAGATGAATACGAAATCAATCTAAAAGTACTGCTCCTCTCGGAAGAAACATCTTGCAGATATATTCGAAAGATACAAAGGAGAAATCCCATATCCTATCATGGGCCTATTCCTTTAGTTGCTCCTAGTTACTTTTTTCAAGTTATCCTTGTTAGGAGCTTGTATTCCTATACTTCTTTTCCCTGTCCTTAGTCGCCACTTAATTTTCTGAGTCCACCTATCACCGTTACATCTAACTTATATACAAGTATTAAAGGTTATTTATTATTTTTTCAATTTGATTCTTATCTTATTATCCAACTTTGAAAAAGCTTACGTGATAAGTAATATTATAATATATCACATATCAAATCCCATAAGCTTAGGAAAACATTTCGATACTGGATATGGGCGAGAGATTATCAGATATGACTTTTTTTGTTTTATTTCTTTGAAAAAAATACGGTGAAGAGGCAAAAAGATGTTTGTTGCTGAAATCAGTTTTCAATCAAATTATATAAGGAGCTTTTTATTTGTCTTATATAGGGAAAAAGCTTTTGTGTTGACAGATAATATTTCTTCAGGAATCCAAACGTGTTTTTTTTATGTTGGGAAAATATTTCCTCTCAGAGTAAAGCGAGATGTATTTTTTACCGATGAATTTGTTATATTGGCGAATATGCTTTTATTTTATTTATCATTATTTATTTTATTATTGAATTTAACCAAGAAAAAAAAACACCAGACTTCACATTTCTTAGTACAGAAGAATGAACAATGGGATAGTCTCATGAGTGATTGTCAGCTGTCATGTAGATGCTAAACAATGAACGGCGGTTTTTTAAATTGTCTCGAAATTTTTTTCAACCAGTCTCGATTCACTCTTTATAATGTTGAATAATCCAAACTATCCTTAGTGTCTGCTGAAAAAAAACATTTCCTTTCTGAGCATGGCTATACCTCCAATCTGATGATGGCAAGATCCTTTGTATTCCAAAGTGTCATACATCATTCAAATATTTAATCATAAAAAAACTAAAAAAAAAAAAAAATTATCTCAAAATATTGCTCGTTTTTATCTTAAACATTGACTGATAATCTTCTGAGTAATATTTCATACAGAAAAATTAGGCTAAACAATTTCACAATTAGGCTAAACAAAAGTTGAAAATGAAAAATTAGGCTAAACAATTTCACAATTAGGCTAAACAAAAGTTGAAAATGAAAAATTAATTGTATAAGGGAACGATGTATAAATGATATACTCGTATATAAACAAATTTTGTAGAATTTGTTTTACTTCCGTGAATACTTCACGGGTTGCAATTAGTTAATATTTAATGGTTTGCGATGGCAAAGAAATACATATAATTGAGTAAATTGTCAGTGGGGAGGAAACAATGATTTGGTTCTATGATCCTCTGTCGAAAAGATCCCCTAGTGGTTTATTACTTTCAATACAAAAATCCTTGGAAATTTGCTTGGAAACGTAATTAAAACTGACGAAGAAGTAATCTTCACATAGTTCCACCATTTTGATAACAAAACTTCAGAATATTTTTTAGTGCTATTGAAAACTTAATTCACCATTCTAATAAAATCTATTGAACAACAGAGTGATTATATTTAAAAATATATTTTTATATAATATTATTAAAATAGTTTCGTTTCATCACCTTATTTACATCCTTGGATCAGAAAATTTTCAATCTTACTTCGTGTTTGCTAATCTTCCCAACTCCTAAAAAAAGTGTAGTTTTTATTTCAGAAATAAGGTCTAGTAACAACAAAGTTAAGTTTAGTTAAACTAGTTTTTTTCTGTAGCATAAAAAAAACTAATGAATATTAATTAAACTTAAGAAAACTTTCACGCTTCCAAAAAGCAAGTTCAATCAATGCCCGGCTTTAAGCCAGTTGTAAAGGGTCTTTCAAATTGAGCGGTTTATTTAATTCAATTTTTTTTTAATTCTTGAATAAAACACAATTTGCTTTGATTTCAAAAAACTTTTTATTGGTCATTGAAGTATAATGTATGATATTTGAACACAAAAAACAATATCTGCCAAATGCCCATATCTTGCAGCTCCACAGATGTCCACTATTTTGTCAAAAATTTCGATGCTATTTTGGCATAGTTGCGGTTCTAACTCACCAATAACGCGAATAATTTCGTCCTTTAGCTCAGAAATTGATTGGAGGTCATTCTTATAGACCTGGTTTTTCACTTAACCTCAGAGAAAATAGTTCAACGGTGTCAGATCTCATGATCTTGGTGGCCAATTAACATCACCGTTTCCGGAAATTTTACATAAAATAATTCAACAATTTGAACGCGTTGTTGTATTATATACGACTCAATTTTTATAAATGTCATACATTACACTTCTCAAATGTCACAAGACCCATGCAAGTTCGCGACGCCATCTGTGTTTTATCTAAGAATTAAAAAAAACGCTGAATTTGAAAGACCCTTTACATACGTATGAAAAATTGATGACCAGCAAGAAAAAAGGCAAACAAATTTAAAATAAATCAAGAAAGGGTCAATACACATTAACGTCTGGTTCTTCAAGTGTTAGTTGAATGTTTTTTGCATAAATAATCAAATTTTGATATAATTTAGGGGTAGCGACCTTTTCGTGGTAGAAGGCCGCATTGAAAAAGTCTGTGCGATGTATGGATTAATTCAGAAAAACTGGAAGGTTGGTGAGTTATGTTATCTGAGTAGTATGTTTACGTGTGATAGACGAGTTGAAAGGGGCATTGAAAGAAGGGTAGCGACAGGGAACAAGGTAAACGGAGCACTAAATGTTATATACAACAACGTGCAATATCAACAGTAGCAAAAATGAAAATACATAATAGTGTGTTTGATTGGAAGAAGTTGGCACACGGTTGTAATCCCACAGAGTTGTGCTGTATACAAGGGAAGTGTTATGCACGATTCGTTCGGGTGCTGTTATAGCTGCAAGACGTGTTGTTTTATAATACTCGTAGTAGAATCGAATCATGAGTACGAGCTCCCTTGAGGAAAGTTTGCTCTCTAAATGGCGCTATATAAAATTGACATTTGGATTTTATAAAAGAGCCACCATCGTTGTGTTATATATAATAAAAATATATGACTTGGTGGGTTTATGTGGCCATCTCTTTCAATATGATATGGTGGGTTTATGTGGCAATCTCTTTCAATATGACTTGGTGGGTTAATTTGGCAATCTCTTTCAATATTACTTGGTGGACTTACGTGGCAATCTCTTTCAATATGACTTGGTGGGTTAATTTGGCAATCTCTTTCAATATTACTTGGTGGGCTTACGTGGCAATCTCTTTCAATATGACTTGGTGGGTTAATTTGGCAATCTCTTTCAATATTACTTGGTGGGCTTACGTGGCAATCTCTTTCAATATGACATGGTGGGTTTATGTGGCAATCTCTTTCAACATGACTTGGTGGGTTTATGTGGTAATCTCTTTCAATATGACTTGATGGGCTTATGTGGCAATCTCTTTCAACATGACTTGGTAGGTTTATGTGGCAATCTCTTTCAACGAAGCAAAAATATATTTAAATAAGATTTAAGTGAAAACCAGACTGGAACCCTTTTTAAAAAATTCTAGATTTAACGGGACTTACCAACTTGGTCACGGAGGTCATCCCATATATTTCTTTCAAATCTGCTATGATCTCATGTTGACACATTGAATAACTGATTCCAGGGCCGCAACGGTTTGGGCAACATTTACGTGTGGGCCAGCGGTGATGGTGGTGAGGACGATGATTGCAATTGTGATGGGTACGCAGCCTCCATGTGGACTGTCTCTATTAACAGGTACTGACAACAAAACGTGTCATAATATTTTTTTATAACTCAGAAACGATTTGGGCTCTACAACTTTAGTGCTAACATCTTCTTCCCTTGTTATCTCTAATCTACTTAATATCTCTACTCAAGGAACATAATTCTCCCTATATTAAATATAAAACGAAGTATTTGTTTTATAATAATATCACTTTGTCCGATAAAATTTATTATTGTTCTGGCAACACTTTTGAACTATGTTTTCTTAATCTAGCCATAGCTTACCTCACCATCCTTAACCGAATCTATCCTTACCTTACGCGACCTAACTTTACCTTACCTCGCCTTACTTGGCCTAACTTAATCTTACCTCACCTTACTGTACTACCTTACAAATTCTGAGTCTTTTCTAAACACTTCAAATATCGTTCAAATATCGTTTGAAGTAAAATTTTCATTTTGTTTTTCTAACAGGTAAATTTTGAACGTATTTTTTTTATTGATAGTTAATGTCCGTATTTTGTTAACTGTTAAATGTTTGTTAAAATATTTGGTAATGTAATATTTTCCCTTCTTATTATATGTTCTCACGTCAAATTAAGTTTAAAATACGTGTAGTATTCATTAATTTAATTTATGATATACAATACAATATTGTAAGTTTATTGACAAACCTCGTTTAACCCACTTTACTATTTTTTTCAAAACTTTTTTGAGTAGAAGTAGAGAAAAATAGGTTTTTGGGCCTTCATCAATGACTTTAACTACATCATCCCAAATATATTGTAAATATACAGATGCAAAAAGTTATCTTTAAACGGGTGATTTGTATCATTCCAGTGCGATAAATGACGGTCAGAACGCCCACTACGACGAGTCCTGCTCGAGTACGCTGGCCTCCACTTTCAGCAACGGCGCCAAGGACCCTGCAACAGGTGTAGCTACCACGGACCTCTACGGGAAGTGCACCACCACGCATTCGGGCACCAGTGCCGCTGCGCCCGAAGCCGCCGGGGTCTTTGCACTGGCCCTAGAAGCCAAGTCAGTATACACTCTTTTGTTCTCTAATGATAAGAGAATATTCATCCTGAATTACGAATATATCTTTTTATCGTTACAATCCTACATCGTTTCATCCTTCATCGTTACAATCCTATATCATTTCATATCTCATTGTTGCAATCTTACAGTATTGACTAAAATATTGTAGAAATTGTAATAATGCATCCATAAGATATACTGAGAAGCCCCTATCAGTATAATTTAACAATCGTTTTGAGTGTCGTTAACTCTTACTGTTGTATTTTATATTCCGTGATCACAGAAAATTGTTAAGCTTTTGAGTAATTTCTAATGTACTCGTACATAGCAGAGAAACAGATATGCAGTGCTATTTAAACTATGGTTAGTGGACTGATAGCAACCGGTCCGCAGACTAGAGGTAACCATTGTATCCGTAGAGAAACCTTATTAAGGTCTAAATATTTACTTTTTTTTTGTTCAATGAAACTGTTTTTACAAAACCTTTTTAAATGCTCAGACCGTCTTATAAAAATCGAGCT
The DNA here is from genome assembly GCA_949825065.1 of Odontocerum albicorne. Taxonomy (NCBI): domain Eukaryota; kingdom Metazoa; phylum Arthropoda; class Insecta; order Trichoptera; family Odontoceridae; genus Odontocerum; species Odontocerum albicorne. Next base: position 6,972,028 of record OX463855.1, read on the forward strand.
GCTCCCTATGTAACACTGAAAAATATGTGATATATACCAGTTCACCCAACGAGAAAGTTTGAGTAACACTGAAAGACTTAATTATGTTTGTAAATAAATGCCGATGCAATAAAATTTAGACGAATTTGTAATCGGTTCCACAAAGAATCGAACATGGGATACAAGCTTCATTAGCAATCAGAATAACAATTTGTCCACAGGCACCGACCATGACAGTCGTATACTATTCCATTCCAGTCCCATGCTGACCTGGCGAGACATCCAGCACCTCACAGTACTGACGTCCAAGAGGAACTCACTGTTCGATGCCAAGGGGCGATTCCACTGGACAATGAACGGTGTGGGTTTGGAGTTCAACCATCTGTTCGGCTTCGGAGTGCTGGACGCGGGTGCCATGGTGTCTCTCGCGCGACCCTGGAGGACCGTGCCCGCGCGGTACCACTGTGAGGCTGGGGCGCTACTTGGGCCGCAGTAAGTCCTTATTTTGTATTTAAGATATCACTTCGTATGCTTTAAAATCAGTAATGAGACAAGACTACTATATTTTTTTTACAAGATTGTTTTAATTTTTAGTTTCTGGATTTTGGCAATAGAGGGGGAAAAGACCATGAACCAAATGTTACCGTCCTAAACTCGTCCACTTCGAGTCATCGCCATGAAAAACATTTCAATGAAAATATTTCTTATTTTGTTTTTACAATACGTATAACAAAATGTTTTTAAAATATAGTACGTATTTTAAAATCACTTGCGTGACTTCTGCATCATTCAAGATATCTTTTAACAAAAAAAATGTAAGCCACTTTCTGATGGAGATCTTTGTAAAGGAAACTTTCTTGGAAATTACAGTATGTTATGTGTTTAATCTCACGAATTTAATAGGTAAAAATTTAATAGGACAATATTTTTACGTAAAAAGCCGATCGCGACAACAAAGTTGGCCTTCCCTGCGATAGACTATCCTTTATGATTGTCCATCATCTTGTAAATTCAAAACGCCTGTCCACGCATTGATTTTTATAGTGTGCAAGCTGTTATGAAACAAGACTACAATATTTTATTTACAAGATTGTTTTAATGTGTAGTTTCTGGATTTTGTCAATAGAGGGAGAAAAATATCATGAATCAAATGTTACCAGCGAGAAAAACTCGTCCACTTCGAGTCATCGCCATGAGAAACATTTCAATGAAAATATTTCTTATTTTGTTTTTTTATTATAAGAATTATTTGAAACGAAAGTTGTAAAGATAATTTTTGGCCACCCTGTATGTTAGCGGCCTCCCTATCTCGAGAACAATCCCTCGAACTGTCCTGTTCAGCACGGTTGCTGGATAGTTATGTACAATTTGCTGTGGAATTTCCTCAAGCTTTTCCAATAAAGCTTTACTACCGCTGGAGTCGAGACCTTGACTCCCCTGCGATGGGCCATTAACTTTGTGAGGAGAGCACCATCGGGCCGAGCCGGGCATGGTCTCCTCTCCCAGAACAGTTATAATCTCAAGAGCGTTCTCGTTAATCTTTTTACTGCCTCATTTTTATTTCGTAAATCGTAAAACTTGAAGTACTTTTCACTTTATAATTTATATGCGTTAAAATATTTATATACACTTTTTTCTAATACCTTTCTCGTTATTATTTTTAAAAGGATAGAATAGGAAACCAAGTCGATGGAACACTAAAACATATTACTCAAATCAGACAGTAGTACTATCTGCTGCTCATAAAATTATATTCACAACAGTATTACCGTATTGGTCCGACTATAGGGCGACCCTGATTATAATGCGACCCCTATTTTTTTATCTGCTTTTTTTGAGAAAAAAACAATTCCCTCGCCATTATAATATAATGAAAAATAAAACTAGAATATAAGGCGACTCCCTATTTACGTGTCGCCTTTTTAAATGAAAACCTCGCCTTATAGTCGGGCTAATACGGTAATAGCAACTTTGGTGTGAAACGTGGGCGTGGAAACAAAGTAAAAGGTGCCGAATAAATGCTGTAGAAATGGGCGCGCTTAGAAGAATACATGGTATGACAATGTATGACAGAATAAGGAAAGAAGTAATTAAGGATAAATGTGAACTTAAGGCTGATGCATTAAGTAAGATGAAGAAAACCACACTGAGAGACTTATTAAACAAATAAGCACTGCAAAAGTAAGTGGAAAGCATGGTAGAGGAAGATCAAGGAGAGTATAGTTGGATCAAGTGAATGGTATTTTGAAAGAAAGAAATATAAAAGTCTGAGAAATCGTAGGATTTGTATGATAATGTGTTTAGACGTAAAAAAGGCGATGTATGTGTGTCGCAATAATAAAATCTGGCATTCAGTCTTCTCTGCCTGCCCCGACAGGAAGACGGCACGATGGTATGCATGTATGTATTGAGGTGCATGGCCGCGCGGTAGCACATTGGACTTCCGTACGTAAGGTTGCCGATTCAAACCCCGCGCTATGCTACTCCCTTCGAATGACATGGGCATTTTTTCCGCCTTTATTCAGGGGTATTATGATACCTATTATTTCAAAAAAAAAAAAAAAAAGAGGAGTTGATGGTATGCTTCGATCGACTAACTTCGCTGTTCCATCGGATTCAAGACAGCGATGCGGCCATTTAGTTTGCTAACACAAAAAAACACAAATTCAGATGTAAAACGATCTAAGAGTAAAATTATTCCGAAATTGAAATCGTCAGGTATAGAACCTGGGGCATCCGTTTGCTTAGTCTAAATGCTAAACATTAGACCACAGTTGCCGACAAGGCATCTATCATGTTTTTTTTCATTCTTTCTCCCCGTCCATGTTTCCCCTCCATACAGTGCTATGGAGAATACTAAATATTTTACCAAATGGATTTTGATTCCTCTTCAATAATTCAACTATCAAAAAAAATATTACTTTGTTAAATATCAGATTTTTTTTGTCACCGAAAAAAGTCAAACCCGAGATAAATTGACGAAAGAATATATCATCACTGCTTCTAATCATGATGTAGGTATTTTGCCTCTTTTGATTTATATACAATATTTAACACTTTTATTGTAAATACAATCTAGCGGGCTTATTGCCAGGCGGCAATCTCTTCCAACCAACCCGACAAAAGTAAATGAAGCAAGTTACATGGTCGCATAAATCATTCAAATGATTATCCATCCCTACGAAATCCATAAACACATACGTGAACATTTGCCCACAAAGACAGACAATCACCCGAATATTATTTTTCATATAAAGTGAGACATCATCAATCTAAAGGAAAGGAAGGGATGATGGAGAAGAAAGGAAAAGAAAAAAAAATCAGAAATGAAACACGTTATTTTACTGACTAGAAATTAAGAGTTTTTTCAGTCGCTTCTTAAAGCATGCCAAGGACGGAGCGAGTCTTATATTGGTTTGTAACTGATTCCAGAGTCTCACTGCATGGACAGTAAAGGACGATGTAAAAAAAGAGGAGTGGTGAACTGGAAAGGCCAATAGACAATCTCTGTTTGAGTGTAGCGCTAATCCATGATTGGAAAGACGCTGAAAATTTATATATGTTATTGTATTCTGGTAGTAACATAAACATGTTTGATCTATTGCAGTGAAATCCCGTCAGGCCGTTCCCTGCTGCTGAAGATCAAGACTGAAGCCTGCCTGGGCACGGACACTGAAGTAAGGTATCTGGAACATGTACAGGCTGTTGTGACTGCTAACGCCACGCGTCGTGGGGACTTGGAGCTCTTCCTCACCAGCCCCATGGGCACGAGGTAAATTGACTTCAACCCTTCACAACTTTTGAATACAAATTACATATCTATTTATTTTAAAAAAATTGGACTTTTTTTTCAACAATTGTGTCTCGAATATATTATAATGAATACTGCTAAGAAAAATTCAGTACAGAAAAAAAAAACATTCTTCGAAAAAAAAGAGTGTATTGGTACAATTATTTATTCCACAATAAAACAATTTTTTAATACTATATTTTTCACCTATATTCCGTGCAACGAAATTTTAGAATAACGAAACATTTTTTCTAGTCCCTGTATCGGACGTATGCGTCACATAGATGAATGAATTTGATTTTGTATCACCTTTGAAATTGTTTGGAAACTTGTTATATTATTGTATTGGATTATCAATTTATGAACATTATTGTATTGGATTATCAATTTTTGAACATTATTGTATTGGATTATCAATTTATGAACATTATTGTATTGTATATTGTATAAGATTGTGAAAAGAACCCATTGCTTGTTACCATATAGGTGGATTTGTAATTGCCTTATCTGTGTTTAACCTGTATATCTGTACATATTGTAATAAAATAATGTTCCTTATGCGTGGCCTTAGCAATTATCACTATAGATGATCGGACACCCTCTACGTATGGAATGTGCGTGGTATGCGTAGCAATTGCCATGAGCCATGACAATATATACGTAACAAACTAAAAACGGAAAAAAAAAATCTCATCTTCTGGAACATCTGCTGTGTTTTATTCCTACAAACTTCTACCTGCCAAAGAAGAATCACTTCACCCTGTTCTTCACCGAAAACGCAAGAAGCAAACTGAAATATCCGAGAATTGTGTGGCAGCGATCCACCTGTTCTACAGTGTTTGTACCGGTTCTATACAGTCCCATTGATTTCAGGATTTAATGTGTATTAAGAGAAACATATATGGTAAAAAAAAACAAATAACAAAGACACCTTTGCAGATCTTCCGATATGTAATAGTAACACATTCGGCTTCAGTCTAGTATAGTGTTTATATGTAATAGTAACACATTCGGCTTCAGTCTAGTGTAGTATTTATATGTAATAGTAACACATTCGGCTTCAGTCTAGTATAGTGTTTATATGTAATAGTAACACATTCGGCTTCAGTCTAGTATAGTGTTTATATGTAATAGTAACACATTCGGCTTCAGTCTAGTATAGTGTTTATATGTAATAGTAACACATTCGGCTTCAGTCTAGTATAGTGTTTATATGTAATAGTAACACATTCGGCTTCAGTCTAGTGTAGTATTTATATGTAATAGTAACACATTCGGCTTCAGTCTAGTATAGTGTTTATATGTAATAGTAACACATTCGGCTTCAGTCTAGTGTAGTATTTATATGTAATAGTAACACATTCGGCTTCAGTCTAGTATAGTGTTTATATGTAATAGTAACACATTCGGCTTCAGTCTAGTGTAGTGTTTATATGTAATAGTAACACATTCGGCTTCAGTCTAGTATAGTGTTTATATGTAATAGTAACACATTCGGCTTCAGTCTAGTATAGTGTTTATATGTAATAGTAACACATTCGGCTTCAGTCTAGAGTAGTATTTATATGTAATAGTAACACATTCGGCTTCAGTCTAGTATAGTGTTTATATGTAATAGTAACACATTCGGCTTCAGTCTAGTGTAGTGTTTATATGTAATAGTAACACATTCGGCTTCAGTCTAGTATAGTGTTTATATGTAATAGTAACACATTCGGCTTCAGTCTAGTATAGTGTTTATATGTAATAGTAACACATTCGGCTTCAGTCTAGTATAGTGTTTATATGTAATAGTAACACATTCGGCTTCAGTCTAGTGTAGTATTTATATGTAATAGTAACACATTCGGCTTCAGTCTAGTATAGTGTTTATATGTAATAGTAACACATTCGGCTTCAGTCTAGTGTAGTATTTATATGTAATAGTAACACATTCGGCTTCAGTCTAGTATAGTGTTTATATGTAATAGTAACACATTCGGCTTCAGTCTAGTATAGTGTTTATATGTAATAGTAACACATTCGGCTTCAGTCTAGTGTAGTGTTTATATGTAATAGTAACACATTCGGCTTCAGTCTAGTATAGTGTTTATATGTAATAGTAACACATTCGGCTTCAGTCTAGTGTAGTGTTTATATGTAATAGTAACACATTCGGCTTCAGTCTAGTATAGTGTTTATATGTAATAGTAACACATTCGGCTTCAGTCTAGTATAGTGTTTATATGTAATAGTAACACATTCGGCTTCAGTCTAGTATAGTGTTTATATGTAATAGTAACACATTCGGCTTCAGTCTAGTGTAGTATTTATATGTAATAGTAACACATTCGGCTTCAGTCTAGTATAGTGTTTATATGTAATAGTAACACATTCGGCTTCAGTCTAGTGTAGTATTTATATGTAATAGTAACACATTCGGCTTCAGTCTAGTATAGTGTTTATATGTAATAGTAACACATTCGGCTTCAGTCTAGTATAGTGTTTATATGTAATAGTAACACATTCGGCTTCAGTCTAGTGTAGTGTTTATATGTAATAGTAACACATTCGGCTTCAGTCTAGTATAGTGTTTATATGTAATAGTAACACATTCGGCTTCAGTCTAGTGTAGTGTTTATATGTAATAGTAACACATTCGGCTTCAGTCTAGTATAGTGTTTATATGTAATAGTAACACATTCGGCTTCAGTCTAGTATAGTGTTTATATGTAATAGTAACACATTCGGCTTCAGTCTAGTGTAGTGTTTATATGTAATAGTAACACATTCGGCTTCAGTCTAGTATAGTGTTTATATGTAATAGTAACACATTCGGCTTCAGTCTAGTATAGTGTTTATATGTAATAGTAACACATTCGGCTTCAGTCTAGTGTAGTATTTATATGTAATAGTAACACATTCGGCTTCAGTCTAGTATAGTGTTTATATGTAATAGTAACACATTCGGCTTCAGTCTAGTGTAGTGTTTATATGTAATAGTAACACATTCGGCTTCAGTCTAGTATAGTGTTTATATGTAATAGTAACACATTCGGCTTCAGTCTAGTATAGTGTTTATATGTAATAGTAACACATTCGGCTTCAGTCTAGTATAGTGTTTATATGTAATAGTAACACATTCGGCTTCAGTCTAGTGTAGTATTTATATGTAATAGTAACACATTCGGCTTCAGTCTAGTATAGTGTTTATATGTAATAGTAACACATTCGGCTTCAGTCTAGTGTAGTATTTATATGTAATAGTAACACATTCGGCTTCAGTCTAGTATAGTGTTTATATGTAATAGTAACACATTCGGCTTCAGTCTAGTGTAGTGTTTATATGTAATAGTAACACATTCGGCTTCAGTCTAGTATAGTGTTTATATGTAATAGTAACACATTCGGCTTCAGTCTAGTGTAGTGTTTATATGTAATAGTAACACATTCGGCTTCAGTCTAGTATAGTGTTTATATGTAATAGTAACACATTCGGCTTCAGTCTAGTGTAGTGTTTATATGTAATAGTAACACATTCGGCTTCAGTCTAGTATAGTGTTTATATGTAATAGTAACACATTTGGCTTCAGTCTAGTAGTGTTTATATATAATACGAGTTGTAACACATTCGGTTTCAGTCTAGAATAGCGTTTTTATTATATATATAATCATGAATTTAGATAAGACCTCCCCAAAAGGGTTGTCTTCAAGTGCTTCCTAAAGCTGCACACACTACCCATATCTCTTACACTTATAGGCGAGCCATTCCACGCCACAGAACCAGTAATGATAAAATCCCTATTATAATACCCCGGCCTATTGGATCAATTTGGAACAATTAGTTTATTCATTGGAGATAAAAAATACCTCAAAGTTATATTCCTCTTCGAAGAAACATCTTTCAAACACAGGTTCGAAAATTAAATGAAATAAATGTATGGTCATCGCTATTGAAGTTTCTTCCCTGTTTCGTTAGTCCCAATGGCTGGTAAAATATAATTTAACTATAATACATATTTAAGAAAGAAGCTAAGAGGTCTTTCAAATTGAGCGGTTTTTTTTTATTCTTGGATAAAACACAGATGGCGTGGCGAACTTGCCTGGGTCTTGTATCATTTGAGAAGTGTAATGTATGACATTTATAAAAATGGAGTCAACACAACAAAGCGTTTAAATTGTTGAATTATTTTATGTAAAATCTCTGGAAACGGTGATGTTAATTGGCCACGAAGATCATGAAATCTGACACCGTTGGACTATTTTCTCTGAGGTCACGTGAAAAGCCAGGTCTATAAGAATGACCTCCAATCAATTCCTGAGATGAAAGACGAAATTATTTGTGTTATTGGTGAGTTAGAACCGCAACTATGCCAAAATGTCATCGAAAATTTTGACAAAGAGTGGACATCTGTGGAGCTGCAGAAGGTGGACATTTGGCGGATATTGTTTTTTGTGTTTAAATGTCATATATTATACTTCAATGACCAATAAAAAGGTTTTGGAAATCAAAGCAAATTGTGTGTTTTATTCAAGAATTAAAACAATTTGAATTTAAAAAACCGCTCAATTTGAAAGACCCTTTATTATATAACATGTCTTTCAGGTCAATGATCCTGAGCAGGCGTGCCAATGATGATGATAGTCGGGATGGTTTCACCAAGTGGCCCTTCATGACCACACACACATGGGGAGAGTATCCTCAAGGGACGTGGCTGCTTGAGGTTTGTAGTTCAATTTATTATTTCTCTCACAAAAATATATTCACTACTACAAAAAAATCACAAAATATGTAGTAATCCATTCACTGTGAATGTTTCTTTAGTCCCTTTTTAAAACATGCCAGTGATGGAGCGAATCTAATATTACTTAACTGGTTCCAGAGTCTTACTGTATGGACATTAAAGGATGACGTTAAAAAGATAATTGATAGCAAACTTAAAAATTGATAGCAATAAAAAAAATATATGTATTAGGTGTTAACATAAGTTGCGTCCGTATTTTTTCAAATTTAAAAACGAGCACCAAAAGTAAAACAAAATGGTAAAGGTTATACGTCATTGAAAGAAATTTTTCTGCCCTACAAGATATAATGTTTGCTTTTACGTTACATATATTATTTTATTTGATTACAAGCCTTCAAAATGGAATGTCAAGTAGACGAAAGTGAGCATTTTCGACACCACCTTCTATTCGCGTTCAATTGAGGGAATAAATGCCAAAGCTGCTTGCGATATTTGCGAACTGTACGGTGGAGATGCTATGAATGAAAGGACAGCTCGTCGATGGTTTTTGCGTTTCAAAGACGATAATTTCGACCTGAAAGACTGGAGCGTTTCGGACGACCAGTGGACTTCGATGAAGACCGCTTAAACCATATTATTCATGAAGATCCCCTTCAAACCACCGTAGAATTGGCTGAGCAGATGAATTGTAGTCACATGGCTGTATACTGCTATCTTAAATCAATGGGAAAAGTCCAGAAGTTCGGCGCTTGAGTTCCACATGTTTTGAGTGAAAACAACAAAAATCAATTGTCAAAGGTTGCTACTGCTTACTCCCTATATTGGCGGGGTGTATTTTGACCAAGGGGATGTTATTAGATGAGCCCAGACCTTTTAATAACTTCTGTCTTTAATGTATTCTCTTTAATTTGTGTGTTTTTGAAGTGTTATTTAAATATATTATGTACATATTATGTTGCTGTCAATATACCTATATTTATTATTTTTATTTATGAAGAGGATATCTTGACTAATATAGTTGGGAGACAATATTGCCTTAAACCCCATAATGTGAGTAACCACCAGTGTAGGCACATAACTTATAGTTTGAATTTATTAGTTCGTAATACTACAGTTTATAATTGTGAACAAAAACCAACTCTTTTAATCAGGCAGGAACCCTTGTTTATCAGCCATCTGGAATCAATCCATAAATTACTTGGGCGGAAGAAAAACTTTCTACTAAATAACCACGGAGGTGGTCAGACATTTTGAGCACTATATAAATTCCCCTTTTTTAATTACCAATGGAATGCAATTGTGATTAATTATCTAAAAATGATAAATTATCTCTTCCAGGCCAGCTTTAACTCGAAGAGTCCCCAGCGCGGCTGGCTACGGGAGTGGTCACTGGTGCTCCATGGGACTAGGGAGCCGCCGTATGCCTCTCTGAGGGCGCTGGATCCGCATTCCAAACTGGCCATCGTGAAGAAGGCACATGAAGAACGCGCCGCCGCCTAGTCCCCTACTTCTTTCTAGGTCCTCCCCCACACACACAACCCTATCTAACATTCCCTTAACTTCCTCATTTATAATCTTCCATATTTTTTTTCATATGTTTCCCCATTTATAACAACATTTGACAGGATAGCGAAAACATGTGTTTTACTTTCATTTATATTATGTCAAAATTAATTGGTCATGTATAGGCAAAAAAATTCAAACTAAAAAGTAAACTTCAAGATTGTTTTGAAATATCTCATTCTAATAAACAAAACAATATCAATCAAGTTAAATTCAAACATTGCATTCCACATAAACCTCTTCAAACCGATTTAACAATATTTCAAATATCTTATTTGCGTAGAATTTATGTTTGAGTTTTTTGTTTATATCCAACCGATTCACAGTTTTTCAGCTGTAGGAATATTGCTGTTATTTTTTAACATTTCTTGAAGAGTAAATTTTTTACAGAAGAGGCCAAAAAAAGGTTAGAAGCCAAGTATTTGTTACTCTGTTACTCGTAAATGAGGAGCACTTTGCAAAGTAACAAATATTATATGATAAATTATGGTCATAGTGATTGTTAACATGCACTCAGTGGTATTTTTAAAGCTACTATAAAAAAGTTACACTATTGCTGATGCTTTTCTAAAGTAGCATGCTACTCAGAAAGCCAAATAATATATTTGTTAATGGTATAATCAGAGATTATAAATAACAAAAGTTGTCGAAACATATAAAAAAGTGTAGCATATTAAGTCACCACTGTTGTACTGTCTATAACTTTTTCAACATAAAAATGTTTCTTTTTCTTCACAGATACTTAAAGATTAACAATTTATTATTAACAATTCATTAATTTTACAATAAAAAGGTACACACTTCAACAACGAACCCAAATCATATTGCTGTATGCCAGAAACAATGATTCAATACTTGCTACGTAAAGAGTGTTTCAATTGCAATATGCTAACTACAGTTCCAGAAATATCCACATGAAATCAATGTATGTATTAAGACTCACGCCAAACAGTAAGGGTTAGCATATTGCAATCGAAATGCTGTTTGCGTAGCGATTATTAAAATATTATTTGTGGTATTCAACAAGCTGATTTTTACTTCTTACGGTTTGCATTTTTCCATTTTAAAACTTTTTGAGTTGATCTTTAATTATCTACAGTGAAAAAAAATCTAATTCTAATTTAAAAAATAAAGAGAAACCAAATGGGATGACTTACTAAGCCACACCATATAGAAAATAAAATTAAGAACACTAACAAAATCTTCTTCTTCATCTTATTTTAGGCCTGTTGGCCTGTTATGGTTCTGTATCATTATTTGCCTCTTGCGAAGTCGACTGCCAGCTGTCTTTCCATTTTTTGGGAGGTCGTCCTTGAGGTCTGCTTGCTTGGGGGATACTGTCCCTGGCCATTCTTACGGCTCTTGGTTCCGCCATTCTGGATACGTGTTCATTCCAGAACCTTCTTCTCTGTCGTCTCCATCTGACAATATCTTCAACTTCGCACGTCCTTCGGAATTCTGTGCTACGTACTCTATCACGAAGGGTTTTGCCAGCGATACTCCTGAGTACCTTAATTTCGTTGGTTCGAAGGAGATATTTGGTTTTGACAGTGTCGGCTCTGGACTCTATGCTGTATGTCATTATGGGGCGGACACAGGTCTTGTCTTAACAAAATAATATTTAAAAAACAGAAAGAGAACAAAATCTCTATGAAAACAGATTTTATATCAAGTTTTCGCTATCCTGTCAAATTACATGATTTTTTAATTGTTTTCTTACGTTACTAGTTTTTTACATATATTTTGAATTAACAAAATACAAACATCGAATTTTTCCACAAACCAAATCAATGTATTTTGTAAACATTTACTCCTATATTTTCCAATAAGTTTTAGATTTTTTTTTATCAAAGTACCAACTATTGTGTAAATTAAAATCCTTGTATAATTTCTTAACTCTCCACGGAGAAGAAAAACGCTACAACTTTACTCTAAAGAAATAAAATTTAAATTCTCCGCCAAAGATAAGCAATCTATAATATATAATATAAGAAAATGATATATATAATATCTTATTTTTGTTACAAATGAAAACCTTTTATATCATTTATAAGAGATTTCAATTTTTGTGTTATTTTTGTTCAGAAGTATTTGATACTAAAGATGTTATTAAATTATTTATAAAATTGTTTAATTTATATCGTTTTCTTTATAAATAAATGTTTTATACCAAAAATGTTTTGATATAATTTATAACTTAACTTGATTTAAATTGTTTCTTTTATATATATATTCATTACACCATATTTTTGAACCATTTCTAAAATTTCTTAATTTTCGTTGTTTTCTTTATAAATCTAATATATCCAAGATTAGTTTTTAAGTCATTTCTAAAATTCTTTAATTTTTGTAAATTTATTTCTTAATTTTTTAAACCAAAGATATTTTTTAATAATTAATAAAAATGGTTTAATTTTTGTTATTTTTCTTTTTAAATATTTTATACCAAAGATGTTTTTAAATCAGCTAAAAAAATTATCTCAAAAAATGTTTTTTTTCTTTTTTCCACAATTTGTTTTATTACAGTTTCTTGCAATGTGGAAAAAATAACGTTATTTTTTAAAAATAATTTTGAATTTAATTTACTCTACCAATTTATTATTTGAATAAGATTTTGATAATTTTAGGAATGAAACCATGCGATTGTATAAAGGAAAATCAAAGATCTAATTAAAATTTTGGATTAAGCATTATTGTTTTTTAATCCATTAAATTTTTTTATAAAAAAAATATTATTTATTCAAATGTTCCAATTCAATTTAGGCTTAAATATATTTTTATCACTTTACATTAATAAAACAAATTTTAATAATGAACTTAAAATATTGTTTCGTTTCGTGGTAAATAAAAACAAAGTTATTTGCATTCATTATGTGGCCTAGTTAGTAAGATGACCTTTGTGGTCTAATTGATAAGACACTTCTTCCAATCCAGCGGTTGCGGGTTCGATTCCCGTTGTTACCAAATGTTTTATTTAAAAAGGCTATGTGTCTGAATTTCCCTTAAGTCTTTTTAAATATCTTTCTGGTTGATTGTAAGAAATTACAGCCACATGACAAAAACTGGCCACATTGTATTGTATACAATGAAAGTGTAATCCAATAATATGACTCTTTTTATGCAATAGAAGTGTGATTTGAATAAATCATCTATACTGCAAATATTGTGTTTTTACTTACCATTGCTTCCTTTTTATATCAATAATATTTCAATGAAAGTTAATGATTGGATTATGAGGACTTATATGTGCATAATTAATGCAACCTACAAAACGCAATATTTTTATTTAAAAATTAATCATGGTCAAATTTTGTCTAAAAAATTACATTATATACTATCCTGATGTTTTCGGTAGCCAAGTTGGATGAATGCTTGACTTAAAGTTTTCTATTCTGAAAAAAAAAAACAATGGATTTTCCCATTGGCTGGAAGAAATTGTCAAGTGTCAATATTCCCACCAGGCTTTATTGTATGCAAAGGAAGTGGAATATGTGATAAGCCTTCATACAAAGTCAAGTGATGTTTCTACAGATATATCAAAACATCTAAAATGTGGGTTGGATTATTTTTGCATATATTTAAATAAATACAGTTACATAGAATCCCCTCTTTAAATTATATACATTTTGCGGGATGAGAGACATCATATTTCATGTCAAGTTAATAAAATAAACAAATTAATAAAATCAAACATTTCTGTTTTTAGACATATTTCATTCAATAATTTTACTTTGAATCTGAGTGTGTTTCTTGTATTATAAAAAATACAAATAATATCAGCATGATTTTTAAATTGTGTTATATAATAAGGTAATTTGGACATGAAATAAGTTGACTCACAGTCCATTACTTATAATTTTTTGAAACATAAAAACATATCGTTGTTTTTGATCAAGAAACTCAAATACTATCAATTCTTGTTGTCAGAGTGATAAATCACCGATCATCAATTGTGAAAACTTCAAATAATTGCTAACAATATAAATATTATAATTGGAAACAAATTTACGACAAGGTTGATTTTGATCTTAAAAGTTTTCACATTTGAGGATATAAGAAATCAACAAACAAAATATAGAATTAATGACTAATTTAGACCTTGGCAATAGAATATTTCTTTAAAATTTAAAGTATATAATAAAAAAAAACAACATATACCGTTTTTAAAGATCACATTAAATTAACGGTAAAATAATAATACCTTCAGTATTCGCATAGAATAAGAATATGCGTATAACAAAGTTTATCTTAGATAATTGAAAAAGGGTAAAACGAACAAATGAATGTCCACTACCTGTAACAAATGTAATTGAAGACACAGTTCAAAGTGGGATATTAGGGCATGTGTCGTTGCTGCCATTGTAGATCTCTATGTAAACCAATTTGTAATATGTATATCCTGTTGCATATAAGGCAAAGAATAGGACTTCAGTCTTGTCTGTGTCTTCTTTCTCAATTGGATCCCTGAAAACTAGCAATAGTTCTATGACATTTAGCTCGATCTCCTGATATTTACTTCGTATTTGTGAGCGTGTTTAGTATGTTGTAATATATCTTACCCTGTCCGCAATGCTTTCTTCTGAACTCTACAAATCTCCATATCCGAAACATCGCAAACGAACATTCAACACTAGAATCTTGATGTTACAGCAATTTGCTCAAAACTTCACCATTTGATACTCTGTGATACCATCTTCAAGTCATTATTTAGCGGAGGAGCTATTTTTTTAATATTAATGCTGAAAAAAAAAGTGCTGAGATGAAAAAAACTCTAGTGGACAATTCTTAAATTGGATTTTACTTATCAATGCATGATAACATATAACATACAACCAAAATCAATAAAAAAGAAACAACATATAAAACTTTTGATTCTTGCAGTATAGCATTTACACAGGCAATATTTTTTCAATATAAATATTTAAAAATATCTTAGTTTTCTAGAATTGACTATATAATTTTTTTAATGCGTTGGATAATTCTATATTTTTCAAAGCAACATACAGTTAATTCATATAAATTAGCAAAACACTTTAAATTATCATAAAACTTTATCAAAAGTATTATTACTTCTTAGGAAACATCCTTACTTGAATCAAAACAGAACAGTTTTCTATTACGATATTCAAATATACGATACAATACGTTATCGAGAATGATTGTAAAACATCCTATGAATGAAAGATAACTGAGTGTGTTGCTTTATTGTGTGAAAGCTGTAGTACAGTAACAGACAGTCTGGACATATCAAACCCAAAGTTACGATGGCAAGGAAATAAAATTTTCAAAAAGATCTGCATCTTTAATCTGAATTTCATATAGTGCTTTGTCACAATAATGCAATTTTTATTCAAATAAGAAACAATATAAATTATTCAGAATTAGAAAAATTTATAGTCAATGAACTATAAACTAATAACTTTCATATTTGCACTTATTGTTTTATTGACGTAATTTTTGAAACATAATGACGTATTTACATACATTTTTTTTATTATTTATGGCAATAAGTAAAGTGAATAAAAAATTGGGATAAATTATATAAAAATCACTTTGCATTATCACAATAGAATATGTATTATTACTAAGGTTAACTTCTATAAAAACATATGACTTAGAACTGACATAACTGAGTGCATTTATTAATTTTAAATCCTGATTCATTAATTTATGTTAAAGAAATTCATAATGAAAATAAAAATGCTTTTCAGTGAATTCAAACGAATATTATAAAATTAAAAATTGTGTCATGAAAAATTCTCTGCCAAGGTCTAACACAGCAAGTTCATTGATTATGGAATCTTGTGCTTAACAAGAAAATAAATAATAATACTAGCTGTATTGTTTTAATAAATATTTTTTAATTTTAATAACAGGTTATTCCACTAAAAAAAATAGGTATAAAGATATCATAATCAATGAACTTGCATTATAGATATATCAAAAAAACCTTATAAATTATATTATAAATGTATATTTTATAAAGTTTCCAGATATATCTATTAATAGAGAAGAAAAACTAGCTAGATGACAAAAATCACCACAACGGCTAGAAGAGTGACAATGCAAAGCTATCTAATGTATATCAGTAATGTTTAAATCACTTAATCAAAATGAAATGATATTTCATGTTACGTATGTAAAGAATAAGGCTTTATTATAGTATTCATTGACAAGTGTGTGTTATATTACGCTTTTTTTTAAACAATAAATATTCTATTAAATGGCAGACCATATCATTTTTATTACTTTCATTTTTTTAAATATTTCATTTATTTCTGTATACATACTTTCAACAAAAAGAACCAAATAAAATTATAGAATTCATTTTTAAACCTGACAGAGATTTTACAAATAAAATACAATTTATTTAAAAATAATTATATTCTAGATTTATTTTATGAAAATATTAAAATTTAACATTTCATATACAGTTGATAGTAATATATTTTTTTAAATGATTAAAACAAATCCTTAATCTTCGTAATAATACAGTGAAACCCTTTAAAGATACTTTTCAAGACCCGCTAATTAAAACTGTTTAAGAAGGTAGAATTTGAGGTGTATGTTGTAAAATAGATTTATTTCAACGTAAAATGTAATTTCATTGACGAGAAAATGTTCTAAATGGAAACATCTTAAGCGAGTTTATCTATATACAATTGATTTAAAAAATTGTGTTTCATTTTACTTTATGATCTTTGAATTGATATATTTTTTCATATTTTGAATTATATTGTTATTCTTAACAGAAGCAATAGAAGTGCTCTTAGAAGAATTCTTTCCGAATTAGAAGAAGTAATTTCACGGAAAAATGTATTTGTAAAAAATAATTTCTAAACATGTGTACACAATTTTATAGTTCATTTATTGAAATATTTACATAAAGCATCAGATTTTATCTTCAAACATGTTTCTTAATCTCTCTATCAGGTTTAAAAACAAGATATAATATTTGCTTAAGAGAAACATAGTTTTAATATAACAATTTAGCTATACATATAGTAAAGACAAATTGTTTGAATGGATATCCATGTTTAAGTATGGCAGAAAGACAAAATGTATTTGGAAAAATATTTCAAGAACATAAAATAATATGTTCGCAAACAAATAAAATAATATTACACACTTAACTAACATTGAATGTTACTAATCCTAATATTATATATATAGTAAGCATGTGATCATGTATAAATTAAAAAGGTGTATACATAAAAGTATTTTATATATTTTTGGCAGAAAATATTGTAAAAATGACAAGGCAAGGTGTTATGAAAACAAACTTAATACATTATACTACACATCGTCTAAGTCAGGAGGCTGTTACTTATGGACTCAGTTTACCCAAGAAATGTATAACTGATTGTACTAAACAGTCTTAGATGCCTCAAAGAACATTTACCTGAAACTTTTTTTTTTTGATAGCTAATTTTTCATTTGTTTTTTATACCTATTTTTCATTTGTTTCGATGTTATCATTTGAACACTACCTTAACTTAACATTACATCAGGATTTTAACTCAGCTTTGATTTCTAGCATACAACTATGCCGACTCAAAAAAGAGGAATTATCAAATCTTAGTTTTGCTATGGTTAGCAGTTGAACTCTAATGTATGACATGAAACAAATCACTATGATTTGTTATACCAACTCGGTGAGATTTTCTGTCCTTTAACTTGCTCATAATATTATTCATACGTATGAAGCTAATGTAAAGTATAATTCAATTACATATTTTGGTAATAATATTAAACTATAAACATTAACTACTGTCAATACATGAACACCTTGTGTGATTTAATTTTGAAAAATATGTTTATCACACTTTTTACTTAAACTACTTTTTTCTATGTATACTCTCCTAGAGATTCAGGTGAAGATGGAAAACCAGAACTGAAAAGAAAAAGATGACCTCTGTAGTCTAGTTGGTAAGACACTTGTTTTCCAGCCTAATGGTTGAAGGTTCGATTCCTATTGGTACCCAAATGCATTAAAAATGGTATCAGTTTGGGTTTCATATTAGAACATCTTTAACGTATTTCTGGTTAGTTGAAAAATATTGCTACATAGTAATTAACCCACCTAAGTTACACTGTACACATATTGTCTATTGGTCTTTCCAGTTCACCGCTCCTGCTGCTCGCAAGTGAAAAATCGCCTTTCAACGTCTCTCGGTTTCAGTTCATAAGGCACCCAATTTCCTTGTTTTTGAATCATTCCCATGGTTCTCAATCGTACGGAAACGGCTTATTGAGTCACTTCAAATGATTCTGCAAGCTCCTCTTGCGTTTGACTCTGATCTTCTTTGAGTAATGCCTCTAATTCTTTGTCCTCGAATTTTTTTGGCTGTCCAGAGCGAGGCTTGTCTTCGACGCTGAAATCTCCATCCTTGAAACGTCGAAACCATTCCCTACATGATTTATCAGTTGGAACAGCGTCACCATAAACTTCGACAAGCATTCGATGGACTTCAGCTGCACTTTTCTTCCAATTAAAGCAGATAATTAAAACCTCCCGCAAATGCTGCTTGGTTAACACAAAATTCGACATTTTCAACACTGTACAAAACAAGGTTTTTGCATGAAACTCAAAGCGATATAAACTGAATATTATTGGCAGATGTCTAATCTCTCTGAAACCGCCAAAATCGGCTGTCACTATGAACCATTCATAACAGTCAGGGCCATCTTTTGGAAACGGACCGAACTAATTTGTACTCCCAATACATTAATGGTTTTGAAATCTAGAAGATTGGTTAATCAAACTCTTCTGATTGGATTAAAATTACTGCGCCATATTTGGAACTAACGAAGAATTTAGAAAAGAAGTTTATCTTTTTAAATTTGATTTCATTATTTCTTCAGACTTTAAATCAAGTTATACAAGTAATTGTGATTAATTTAAACTAAAGTATTGTGCACACAAGTGTCTCAAAATTTGCGTCACATTTTAATGTTACTGTCTAATATAAATATATATATTTTTTAATTTCTTTAGAAACCATCATTTAGTTTTTCAATTTGTTCTTTATCATATTAATTTAAAGATGTAAAATCAATTTGGATAATGAACATAGGTGTAAGTTTCCTTTCAGGGGAGGCGGGATGAAAAGGTGCTTCAAGTCCCTGACTTAGATGATCTGATAATATATGTATTATATTTATGAGGCGACTGGTGTATCTATCACCAGCCACGTGGATACAAGAGTAGTCTTATAAGTATTTGTGTGTGAAGTTTATGTAGACTCATCGATGTTTATATGTACTTTTTTATTTTTGTAATTGGTACTTACCTTTTATAAAACAGTAGGTCTTTATACCGACATACTCTTCAAGTAGTCTTCTTAGATACATTAAATATGTAAAATCATTTATCTTTGTTCCATATTAACTATTTAAATAATCTTAAATATGTCAAAGTTGTTTTACAGTGTTTTTTCCCTCTTAAACTTTTATACCTGTTCTATAATATCAAAATAAATGACTTGCCTTGATGGTACAGTACTGCTTTATGAAAATATAAATCTGTCAGTGCTTTTTTTTTTTTTTTTTAATTTATGGAATGCTGTAATAAGCATAAGATTAATTAATGTCAGAAAATGGTTTAAAAATTTGAATATTATTTATAAAATGTGGATCTTATTTACAAAATCAGGATGCTATTTATAAAATGTAAATGTTATTTACAAAATCTGGATGTTGTTTATGAAACCTGGATATTATTTATAAACTCTGGATGTTTTTTATAAACTCTGGATGTTATTTATAAAATATGGATGTTATTTGTAAAATCTAGATATTATATACAAAATCTAGACGTTATTTATGAAACCTGGATATTATACATAAACTCTGGATGTTTTTTAACAATATTGATGTTATTTACAAAATCAATCAAACATAAAATCTGGATGCTATTTATGAAAACTGGATATTATTTATAAATGCTGGAGTTTAATTATAAAACCTGGATGTTCCTTATAAATTGAATATACTTCTGTCAAAATAATAAAAAACTATAGCAAAAAAAAAACAGTTATTAAAAATGATCAATGTGCTACTTTCTTTTTTTTTTATTTTCCATTCAGTCTCTTCTATTTCACTTTATTTAAAAAAATTGTCTCTGTGGTAACACAATTAGTACCACATTGTTTGTTATGTAAAATGTGTGATTGTACCACCTCTATGGAGCGTTTATTTAATGCTTTTTTTATAGATGAAATACCACTTTCTTGATTAAACACTATTAGTTTTAAACCATTCAAGAATCAAAGACACTTTGGCATATTTAAACATTAAATCTTGTAATTTTTGTATTATTTTTCAAAATAATAATGTTATATCTTTTATATAGGTATTTAATGACAGTTACATCACTATGCATATAGTCTATTGAGTTTTAGTTAAGATTTGTCTATAGTAAACATTTATTCTAGAGTAAAATGTAAATTTGCGATTAAATATAAATTGATTTATTTTTTCTTTGCCTAATTCATTTTAGAAAATTGGGTTAGATTTTTAAATTCATTTCCGCTAGATGGCAGAGTTATTTTTATTTTTTAGAATCGTGTACCTGTAAGTATGTGCCCATTTATAAATACAGTTATAAAATATACTGTAACAAGTGTATTTTATAACTAATATATTGCAATTTATTTTTTGTATGCTGACTGTATGTATGAAATTGTTCTATTCTACTAATTTAAGGTTATATAGTCAGTATCTAGGCTAATAATAAATTAATACAGAAATATATAAATTGGAAACAAACAGAGCTCATGATTTATTCATTAATTAAACATTTCATTTATTTTTCTGTAAGTAAATTTAGTAATGCAGCACAACATGATGTTTCCTTACAAAATCCTATCAATATTTCACTAACACGACATTGTATCTGGAAGATTCACAGTAAATTGGTCTTCTCTTGCGTGGTCAAGTCATCAAAATGCGCAGCACAAATTAGAAAGTTATTTTACCACATTTTACATAGCAAGGTGAACAGTCTCTATTTTACCACATTTTACATAGCAAGGTGAACAGTCTCTATTTTACCACATTTTACATAGCAAGGTGAACAGTCTCTATTTTACCACATTTTACATAGCAAGGTGAACAGTCTCTATTTTACCACATTTTCATAGCAAGGTGAACAGTCTCAAATATCTCAGAAAAAGTATAAAATAATACCTTGCTTAACAAAATAGACATGTTCTGAGAAACTGCTTTCTTAGGAGAAACTTGTTTTTAGAGGAAGAATTAAAATACAGGCCGCCCTCGACTTTCGCACATGATTTGTTCCTGAAAATGTGACCGAATGTTGGATGTTCGAAAGTAGAGGAATGTAAAAAAAACATCAAAAATTGTATTTTAAAATATTTATTTATCAATAATAATACTTATTTATCAATATACATAATTAAGTTAACGAGGAGTTTTCTTTAACTTTCAGGTGTTTTCTTTTTAAACTTGTCAAGCGTTAGTTGAATACCACCCTTTTTTTTCTTTTCTTGATAAAGAGTTCCGTAACATGATGTGTCTTTCTCAATCACCACCCTATTTACTTGAGATATACATTCTCCATTGGGATCACATTCTTCCATGACAGTCAAAAATTTGTCAAGATGTATAAAAGATTCATTCATATTTTTTATTGTCAAAGTCTTGACGATTTTATCAGCTTCTTCTTCCTCATTTTCATTGTGCATTTCATTTAACTCTTGTTTGCTCAGTTAAGTATTCATTTGACAGAGGTTCTGAGTGAGATTCAATCAATGCATTAACATTTTCGTAGTTGACATCCAAGTTTAGTGCATTCATTAGGCTAACTATTTCATCTGTGATAATTTTCGAAGTTTCTTCAGAATTTATAAAATCACTCATCATTTCTGTGTATAAATGTTTCCAGGAACCTTTCATTGTTGACTCTTTTATTTCAGCCCACGAGTCTCCAATATTGTTTATTGCGTTCCATATATTATAGTTCTTCCAAAAAAGTGTGAGCGACTGCATGGAAGCGAACAATTTTTGCATTATCAAAACAATCATTAAAACATTGAATTTTTTGAAATGTGCGAAATAGAGAATTGTGTGAAAGTCGAGGGCCACCTATAGCTAGAATAGGGGTGTGGTCTGATACTATGAAAATAATGCATATGAATAAAAACTAAAATTTACTCTGAATGAAATGCAATATACTATACAAAAAGAATCTTTTCAATATTGAAATTAAAAACTGTATAGAAGTAAGTTAATAATTCAATTAAAAAAAAATTATCTAGCGTTAATCATTTTATCATTTAAGTTTTCTTTCATCTAATAACAGCATATGAGTATATGAATTAATCATTTAACACAGATTGCTTTACCATAATGCTTCTATCCAAATCTGGGGAATTTTCATTTGAAATGTTTATTAGTTAATTTAAATAGTTTTTAAGGTCTCTACCTTTCACCTTCCTCTTTTTAGTATTTTTCTATAGACACCGAACAGTAAATCTTCCCATCAAATGCAATGTAACATTGTCTACGCTTGACAGTACAGGCATTTCCTCGGCAAAGAAAAACTGGGTAATGGAATGAATGACATAATAATGAGTAGGATAATAAATTAAATAGTTAACAAAAACCTTAAGGCAGTTTACAAAGACTGCCTCGACTTATTGTTTCGATGCAAGAGAACTCAAATTTTAAGATGATCTGATGTAACTTTTCATTAGTCAGATTTGTATAACACTTTTTTTGTATTTATCTAATACCATCATAGAATCATTTATAAGAACAGAAATTATCATCACCATTACACCATGACCCTATTAAGATTGGTAAAGATAGCAAATCCCCACTTCTTTCAATTTTTATTCTGCCATAATATACTTCTATACAACTATTCAAACCATATTTGTTTAAGACTTTAATCTTTCAGAATTCGATTCATTCAGTCATTTCAGGTTTTTTTTTCTAAGTCTTCACAAATTAATACTCTTTAAAGAATATCAATAGATTTTCTTCATAAATCTTTCACCATACATTTTTTTCTATTTGGTAAAATGATATTAATGTTCCTTTCTTACTATATTTTTTAAAATAAATAATTGTTACCAAAAGTAAAATGAGGCATGAACCGGAATCCGCTTGAAATCGAATCTGAGATGCCAATTCGCTCGACAATTATGATAACCATTAATGTACTGGCACTGATAATTAGTTAAACCAGTAACTATTTTGTAGATGATTTTAAAACATCAAAATCGATGGAATACTGTAAGTTAAAAGTAAAATTTGGACACAACTGATCCTATAAATTTAAAAAACCACAAACTAGTAAGCGAGATCAAACTTAATGATCTGGATTCGTAATTTTATACCTATCGAAGAATACTAAAGAAGATTCTTCTCATCATGCTCTATGGTGCCGAGAATATATCCACTATGTTACTCAATTGGTTTAATATATCTAAACCCTGAGCTTTAAGCCATCATATTGGCTCCATCTAGATAGCAAGGTACGCATTTATAAGACCTGTATGCGACCTATCCTCACATATGGCATCGAAGTGAGGGCGGACACTGTCAAGACCAAAAGTATGCTAAAGACAACAGAAATGAAAACTCTACGTGCTATTGCTGGGAAGATTTTGCGTGATCGTATAAGGAACACCACAATCCGAGAGGTCTATGAGTTCCAAGATGTGGTCAGATGGGGACGACAGCGTCGACGATACTGGTACCAACATGTACAGAGAATGGATCCCATACATAGCTCTGCATGGGGTACCAGATGGACGGCGTCCACCAGGGAGACCCCCGAAACGATGGAGAGATAGCTGGAGCTCAGCATCACAAGATGATAATCCTGTAATAACAGACTCTTGAGTCTACAGAAAGTTTAAGAAGAAGAAAATATTGGTTCTGCAAGTTGGTACTTAGAATAGAGAATGATTTATTAGTCGGTCTTTTGGAATGATTGACCCAAGCGCATGGTATATGTGCGTATATTATTTGGGATTTCAGAAGGCTTTTCATTAATTTATTCATATTGTACTACTCAGCATACCCCCGCATTGCTGATGCGGATTTATTGAAATTTGTAACAGGGAGGCAAGAAAGTTTTGTATAGACTTCAAGACATCGTAGATACATTTAGAGAGAAGAAAGTAAGACGTTAACTGTAGGGATTTGTTGTGTGGTACGAATACTTCATCACCCGAAATGGAATAGGTAAGCATTTTTTACCCACCAAACTGAAATCTTCAAAAAAAAAAACAGAGGGCCAACTGGGATCAAATCTGTAACCCCTGGACTGGGTGATAAGGGTCTTACCAACTAGTCCATAATAGAGGTCGTCTTATTGAAGTCTTCAAGGCTTTGACACTTTTTGAGATATATAGTATAGCGGTACACTAGCCATTAAAAAAAATCGACTGAAATCTTCCCCTTTTTTATATCAAATACTTTGCGTACCACGCCTTGCATTTTTATAGATTTGACAGTTATTTAATAAGGGTTTTATAACGTTTTTAATCTGTTATGTTATGCAACGATGCTTGATAACAAAGAAAAAATATTTTTTTAAATCGCTTCTGAAGGACCGCATTACACAATACCGTCCCGACATATCAACTGGCAGCTATAACATCCTCACTCGCGACTATTATTTATTCAACACTATATCAGACCGTGGATAAAAAAAATTATAATGAAATTGTTAAAAGAGTCGACATAACATATTGTATTACAAATGAGAAGTATCTAAATTACTATCAACAATTATGTTTGGGCGATATGGGGCGATATTAGTTTTATTTATTTTTTTCATTTTGGAGGAACTTCAGAGTGATCCGGATAGATCTGGTTAATTATTATTATAACTAGACGATTAACCTGTGCCATACATGGTTTAAGAGTTTTTTTATAGCGTTTCTGGACTGTTATGTTACAAAACGGCACTTGTATATAAAATATTCACGGGGGATCATAGAGATTTTGATGGGGAAAGTATGAAGATCCTGCAATCAATATATTTGGAGAAATTAAATAAAATATTAGTCCTGGTCACTCGCCATCTATCACAGGGCGGCAAGTGTTAACTACTTATTACTCATAAACATTTTATGTCAATTTATCTAATAAAACACCACATTAAACACAATAGTACCGCCCCGACACATCAACCAACAGCTGAATGTCAAAATTTTGTATAATATCTGGACAAAACTATAAAATCTTTACTTCCGACGATTATCTATTTTTCACTACATCTAGATGTAGATGAAAATACATTATTTCAATTTTATTGTTGAATTATTACTTTAAACATTTGGATAATTATTATTTTAATTTGTTTTTTTAATGCTAAAATGTTTGTTAGATCATCATTGCTCACGAGATCGTTTTCGCGAGACATCATCATTAGACGATTTGAGATCTGATTGAGTTCAAGAATTCCGTAATCAGTTCAAGATAATTATTTAATCTTGGAGAATTTATCTTAGAAAAATCTTGCAGTAAGCCTGTGTTGACGAAAGGTTTATCAAATTATGTATAAACTGTAAAAATGTCTGCATGTGCAAAATAACGTAAATTAATCTTTTGCAGGACATAAAAGCAACATGTCGTGCAGATTTAAATTATTCTAGCCCAATATCTTCACAATCATAACTACTCGCAATGTTATTATGAATTTCGTCGTCGAGTGTAACATTAATAATCCTGGTATGTCGCTAGATATGTATTATATTACACTTTCATTGTATACTAAACCACCGGAGTGAGTGGGTATATTACCATGTGTTCATTTATTCAAACCAACCAGAAAGACTGCCATAACTTATTTGGTATGACGTCTTTTTTCTAACTCTGTGTTAATCGTACCTATTTAGTATGACGTCTTTCTTCTAACTCGGTGTTAATCGTACCTATTTGGTATGACTTCTTTCTTCTAACTCGGTGTTAATCATACCTATTTGGTATGACGTCTTTCTTCTAACTCGGTGTTAATCGTACCTATTTGGTATGACGTCTTTCTTCTAACTCGGTGTTAATCGTACCTATTTTTTCAATAAAAGTTTTCCAATCTGGTTTGTATTTAATACCTCTTAAATAATAATAATAGAATGGGAAAATAAAGGCCTGGGGATTGATGGAAAATACCTGAGCCATTTGAGATTTGCAGACGATATCGTTATATTCTCACAAAACCCGAATGATCTTCAGCACCAACTGCAAGAATTGGCAGAGGTCAGCAAAGGAGTTGGTTTAAAAATGAATATTTCAAAAACCAATTATACGATGAACGGCTTTGCTACCCCAAAACCAATAAACGTAGATGGAAAGCCGCTAGAATTTGTCCAGGAATATGTGTATCTGGGCCAACTTATTTCCTTTGTAGGTGGCATATCGGAGGAAATAGCACGAAGGACAAAACTAGCATGGAGCTCATTTGGACGTTTGAACAACATCTTCAAAAGTAATATCCCATTATCTTTGAAGCGAAGGGTTTACAACCAGTGCATTCTTCCAGTACTTACGTATGGCTGCGAGACATGGACGCTCACAGTAAAAAACACACAAAAGCTCCAGACCGCACAAAGGGGCATGGAGAAATGCATGTTGGGATATACTAAAAGAGACCGTAAACGAAACACCTGGATTCGCAATATAACAAAGGTAGAAGACGTTATAAAGGTGTGCAAAAGAATGAAGTGGCAATGGGCCGGACACGTAGCCAGAATGTCAGACTCCCGATGGACATCCGAAATAATCCAATGGCCCCGAAGAAGACCGAAGGCACGCTGGATAGATGAAATCAGGAAGCATGGCAGCATCACACGGCATCAACGAGCAAAAAACCGAACTATTTGGAGTCAACTTGGGGAGACCTTCATCCAGCAGTGGTACGACCCTGGTTGACAATGATGATGATGCATGAAATAATAGTAACAAAATGATAATTAATACAGTGCAGTTTAGAGAGCGTCGAGTAAGGATAGGAATGTTGTAGAAGCGGCAATTCAATTGGGTACTTCCCCGCATCTGTATATGTTTTGAAAAACATATTTGGTAACAAAATCCCAGAAAACATAACAGGGGAAGTCAAATTATTAAGACATATTTGTAAATCAACTGGTCCTTCAGAAGTTGACAAAATTATTGACAGAAGTTGACAAAAGTGGTCAACTCAAAAGGGCTGTCTTCAAGTGCTTCCTAAAGCTACATACGCCACCCATAAAACTATTCCACGCCGCAGGATCAACAGCGAGATAGTTTTTTCACAATACTTTGCCGTATTGGAACGATTCGGAATAATCAATTTATTCGATAAAAATGAAATTGACCGTAAATTTCTATTCCTCTCAGTAGTAATATCTCTCAGACATGGATTTGAAATACACAATTGAGACATTCCATTCAAGGATTTGAACACAAAAAGGCAAAGTTAACTTTGATGTCTTTCGTCGAGAGGTTAGAATATATTGCTACCCGAAACTCCCGGATAAGATCATCATAGTATAAATAGGCCAAAACCCATACGACGGCTGTCGCCAAAGAAAGAATACGAGAATTGAATTTTGAATACAAGAGAGCGAGAGAGGAATACTTGGATTCTCTCCGAAAGTAATCCGAAATTTGAATCTCGGTGGGTCCGTGATAAATGAAAAGATGGAAACTATACTGAACGAATTTTAAATACCTAGCTAACAATTTTTGAACCGGTATAAAAGGGACGATGTATAAATGATATATATAAAGAAATTCTACATTTATGAATATATATTTTCATAAATGTAGAATTTGTTTTACTTCCGTGAATATTTCACGGGTTGCAACTAGTTTAAAATATTCTACAAACTATTTCATAGATGTCTGCTGTACTGTACTATATATACTATATAACATACTGTATACTCGTACAATGTTAATGAGTGACTTCGTTCACACTAAATGGTGCTGTATATTAAGAAAGCATATATTTTACGAGTATGTTAAACCCAGTGTCTCATTTGTATAGACCAGGGGTCGGCAGACTTTCTAGTGAGAAGAGCCAAATATTAAGTAAACAGAATATCACAATTTTCATAGAGCGCTACATAAATTTTCACTGTAGCTACCATATATACAATACATTTTAATGACGAAAAAAAAACGAGATAAAATAAAGATTTTTATCTCAATCCTATAGTTCGGAAAATCTAGGATGAACCGTATGACAGCTCACAAATTTGCCCCAATACAACCCTGTAACGATGTTCAGTAATTTGAATTATTTTATCAACTTTAATATAAGCCTCGATTCTAATAAATAGCAAGTTATTTAGGTAAATACATTACATAAAACTAACAATAATGACAAATTAATACATCTTGTCACAAATTAGCAAAAATGTGGCAGTTTGTTATAATCAAATAATATTTGGTGACGTTTGTCAAAAGTCACTACGTTAGTCTGCATTGGCTAGGGATGGGGTATTCGATAATTGGAATTTCGAAAATCGATTTTAATTAAATGTTCGTAATTAGTATTAATTCATAGTGGATCTTGGCCTATTTAAAGATACATACAAATCATGCAATACGTTAGAAAGTCAGTATAATGAAAATTAGGAATTAAAACTTCAGTTTAGAGAAAAACAATTGTTCGGTTTATAAAAAACTATTCGATTTGTAAAAAAAAAACGATTTTACCCCATCCCTTTGTGACAAACGTCGCACGGTTCATCCTAGACTTTCCGAAGTATAGAAGTTCTTTATTGGGACCTTGTGCTGATATATCGCACAAAGAGTAATACTTGTGATGTGTCACTTATATCACATGACTCATCGATTGCAATTGATATTGTAGAAGTCAGCTTAATGTCTTCGACTTGCTACTTTGTTACATTCGAAGACATTTTGGCAGTTCTGGTGCGAACACGCAGGTAGAGAATATGCATTGCGATTGTGTCGTTTGTGTTCGGTTGGCGGCCGTGTTCATGCTCTTCTGATGAGGCTGCGGAGTGAAGATGAAGCTGGAATTGAAGAGTCGCAAACGTCTATGAAAAGAGCCGCATGCGGCTTGCGAGCCGCGGTTTGCCGACCCCTGGTATAGACGGTGCTCCTAGGGAAACTTGCAATTTGCACGCCCCTCCCCCCGAAATGCATAATTTAAAAAATGCTTACCCTATTTGTTTCGGATAATAACCTTGAATGATGTATTTTGCGCCACACAACAAGCCACCACAGTTTGTCTTGCTTTCTTCTTCGCAAATCTATCTACCATACATGTAATGGAAGTCCAGATTCACTTATAAATATTTGGATTAACAATTACTATTTTAAGTTTGCTAAGCTATAGAATAGAATAATCGTGGTTATAATTAAATTTTAAATATGAACTGAAGTGGATGCATTCTTCCATAGAGCATATTTTTATAACCGATTTATATTTTTTTGGGCGCTCGCTTTTACTTGGCGCCCCTAGACAAATGCCTAGGTTTGCCTGTTCATAAACGCGGCTCTGCATACACTCTTTTTCCTTCTGAATGATTAATGTTAACGATTTGTAATTTAAAACGACTTCGAGTGGAAAAACTTGCACGCCTTTGCTGACAATAAAAACAGTTTAGCTTACTCTGAAATTCCTTCATTTTCTTTCAGATCTCATCAGTCATATAATAATATAATTACCTGTGTTAATATTTGCTGATTTGCACTACACGTGGCAACATTATATATTTATTTGAATAAACCTTGATTAGATATATTTATATATGTAACGATGGTCGTTATCAATGTCGCGTGTGTCCTATTAGGACGTGCTGATGATTTTGATATCGACATCGCTCTTCGTTTTAGTTGATCTTGCGTTACTTCTCGTACAGAGTCATCAATATAGCGGATTGCTTATCTTGATATGTCATGATGATCTTGATTTATATTCAATAAATATAGACTCAGGAATGCGGATATAAATCGATAAGTGGACGGCAGGTAAATAAATAACAAGTCTTGACAGTTGACTGAATGACAATACTCATATATTTATTTCTCGGAGCGCAGGTGTTTTATACAAATGAGTGAACCAGTTCGCGCTACATGCTCCGTCTCACTCTGGCACGTGAATTGGCGGTAGCTTATTTATTTGTATTTGGAGATGGCTAGACAAATCGCGGGTACTACAAAAATAGTAAACATTGTCGCCGTTCTTGACGTGTAGCAATCTATGAATACTTCATCGGTCAATGACCCTGTATGTTTATTATTAACAATAATTAATTTAATTTATTTGTGTTTTAACAATTCACTTATTATTTTGACAATTATTTATTTACTAGGTAGGTATCCTACATATATTTCAGTATTTTTTTTGCTTTATAGCAATCTCTTTCGGGCTTCGGGTTTTATTCTTCGTGGTTGTCAGCAGCCGTCGTCTATTAGTTAGCATTCACAGTAAGCATTTTTGAGTTCGATTTTTGACGGGTTCACCATCGATTTGATTTTACATATGAATTTATGTTTATCTATAGCTTACATTATAATAATGATTTATATAGAGCGAACTCAAGGGCGCTCTAATTCAGGATTCAAATCCACTTATACATTTTGATAAAATCTCAAAAATGATTGTTTTAAAGTGCTTCCTAAAGCTATACACGTCACCCATATCACTGAAACTAGGAGGCAGACCAATGCACACCACAGGACTAGCAACGGCAAAAGTTCTACCACAATACCCCGCCCTATTGGATTTAATAGGAAAAACTAGCCTAAAAGCCTTTTTTTAAAAGGTATGATAAGTAAAGCTTATGCATAAGACAAATTTGTGGCAATGTGGGCTGTGCATTACACACGGCTTCACAAGTTACACAAGCTGTGCTCACACATTTGATTTTTAATAAGGCTTCTCGCGGCGAGATATGTGCGATTTTTTATAGACTTAGGTTATAATCAATTTTTTTCTAGTTGTATAAATAACACAAAAAAATAATCAGTATAAATTATTTGTAGCTTTCGGATCACATTAAAATAATAGACGGGTCGTAATTCACCTAGGGCTGATCTAAATAATTATTGAATGGAGTTACCACTAAGGTTAAAAAATTCCATCTTGAACAAATTAGAGCTTGCATAACCACGCCCATTGTATAATCAGGCTTTTAAAAAAAAAAAAAAGGTTTTCATGGACCCGCGGGAATCGAATCTGAAGGCAAGTCTAAAAGGGCATTGAAACTTTAACTTGCTGCAATACTAAAAACGATAGTTAACTGATTTTTTATCGTTTTATTGTAAAGTTACTATCTCAAACCCCAGTTCATAGAGAATGTAAACAATTACTAATGAATATGGATGAATTATTTTCAAACAAACGATTTGCCACATTCACTGATAAATTTTGTGAATGTGTATTACTATAGTTTGGAAATTCTAGGATGAGTCCTGTGACAGCTCACAAATTTGCCCCAATACAACCTAATGTAATGTATTTACCTAAATAACTTGTTTAATATTAGAATTGAGGCTTATATTAAAGTTGATAAAATAATTAAAATTACTGAACATCGTTACAAGGTTGTATTGGGGCAAATTTGTGACCTGTCACAGGACTCAACCTAGATTTTCTGAACTATAGTAATAGTTTACATTCCCCTGTGACATACATAATAATAGAATAATTTCCACTGTGATATATATAATAATAGATTGCTTAGTTTTGGTAGGGACATGATAAAGATATTCGTAAATGTTGAACCTTCCCCGAGTTCTAGAATCGATGCATAATGATGACTGTTGCATATGTAGCAGTCTGTGCCTGACCGCGCCAGAGGTAACAGCTTTGACGACTTACAGAACGGGTGACGATTGGAACCGAACTCAGGTAAGGATATTGTACGCATAAATTTAAATATTATACCACCCAGTGCTGATCCGAAAAAAAACAAACTTCAATTATATTCCTTTTTTGTGACTGGTGCATAATAGAGTTGTGATGACGAATCAAATAAAAAAAATACAATAGACTCTCGATTATCCAGGGTCACGTTAACCGGATTGTAGTTTAACCGGGGTGGGGATTGATAAATACAGATGATAATTTATCCAGGATACGAAGTTTTAAATGATTAAGATATTGTACAAGTGTTACAACTATACTAAAGAAAATGTAGCATGGTCCCTGTGACGTTTCACAAATTTGCCTCAATAAAACCTTGTAACGACTTTCAGTAATTTTAATTATTTTATCAACTTTAATATAAGCCTCGGTTCTAATAAATAACAAGTTATTTAGGTAAATACATTACATAAAACTAACAATAATGACAAATTAATACATCTTGTTACAAATTAGCAAAAACGTGTCAGTTTGTTAAAATCAAATAATATTTGGCGATGTTCGTCAAAAGTCACTTACGTTAGTCCGCATTGGCTAGGGATGGGATGTACGATAATTGGTTTTCGACTTTTTTTATACCTAAAATTAAATGTCCGTAATTAGTATTAATTCATAGTGAATCTTGGCCTATTTAAAGATATATACAAATCATATAATACAGTACATTAAAAAGTCAGTTTAATGAAAATTAGGAATTAAAACGTCAGTTTAGAGAAAAACAAGTTTTCGATTTATAAAAAAACGATTCGATTTATAAAAAAAACCTATTTTATCCCATCCCTTTGAGACATGACATTTCAAGTCACAGGGACCATGTTACATTTTCTTGAGTATAATGAGTTTGAAACTGACTACACAGATCGATAGCTCTTTTAATTCTTCCTTCATCTGAGAAAATATGACCTAAATAGCAGAATTCTTCAATTTTCGTTAATTTTTCATACGCTCATATATCGCATTATGAGATGCCTGGTCGCGCGGTAACACATTGGACTTCCGTGCGGAAGGTTTCCGGTTCGAACCCCAGGCTGTGCTACTCCCATCGAATGACAAAGTCAATATTTTCTGTCTAGTACTCAGAGATATAAGGATACTTATTAATTTAGTCATATTTATTTCTTCGTATGTGACAATGGATGAAACTTGGATCCACCACTATACTCCGGAATCGTATTTTGGGATGCGCATGGTATAATATTCATCGATTACCTTGAAAAGGGAAAAACCATCAATAGCGAATATTACATAGAGTTATTGGAGCGTTTGAAGGCAGAAATTGCAAAAAAACGGCCCCATATGAAGAAGAAAAAAGTTCTCTTTCATCGGGACAATGCACCGTGTCACAAGTCGATGGTAACGATGGCCAAATTGCATGAGTTGAACTTCGAATTGCTTCCGCACCCACCGTATTCTTAAGATTTGCCCCCCAGCGACTATTGGCTGTTCGCAGACCTCAAAAAGATGCTCCAGGGAAAGAGATTTGGCTCCAATGAAGAAGTGATTGCCGAAATTAATGCCTATTTCGAAACCAAAGATAAATCGTTCTACACGGCTGGCGTAGAAAAGTTAGGAAAGCGTTAGAATGAATGTATCACTCTTAAAGGAGACTATGTTGATGAATAAAGAAGAATTTTTCCAAACAAATGTTGTTTTAGTAGTTAGTCCCGGGACTTATTGATCGATGTAATATATTGGAATATTTTGTACAATATACTTCAATAGCCAAAAATCTAATATATCCCAATTTGCCCTAAAATTTAACATACAATTAATGTAACTGAGATAAAAATTATCAACACAAGAGCCGATAAGTCTATTTTGAAAGGAAATATTTTTTGACTATTACGAACTGAAGTTTAAATACGAGAGATATTTAAGCTGTCATCTATCAATGTCGTTAGATAAACATTGATATATCGTAAGTCAGTAGAAATCAGACCTAGCCAAACACTTAACAAATTAGCGTTCGAACAGAAAAAAAATCATAGAAGCTTATATAAACAATAGGCGTATTCCTACATCATTGTTTCTCAACCTGTAGGTAAAAATAAAAAAATTAAAAAAACTTTCGTGTACAAAAGGCAAATAACACATTTTCTGAGAAAAACGAATATATTTATTAAAAAAAATACAGTCTGAAATCCAAGCCATTGTTATACATCGTTTACTCCAATGACTACTTCTGTACTTAAATAGGTATATATTATATTATATAAAGTCTTTCGAATTGAGCGGTTTTTTTAATTCTATTTTTTCTAATTCTTGAATAAAACACACAATATGTTTTGATTTCAAAAAACTTTTTGTTGATCATTGAAGTATAATGTATGACATTTAAACACAAAAAACAATATCCGCCAAATGTCCACCTCTTGCAGCTTCACAGATGTCCATTCTTTTGTCAAAATTTTCGATGACATTTTGGCATAATTGCGGTTCTAACTCACCAATAACGCGAATAATTTCGTCGCACTGGAATTGATTATGGGTCATTCTTATAGACCTGGCTTTTCACGCAACCCCAGAGAAAATAGTCCAACGATGTCAGATCACATGATCTTGGTGGCCAATTAACATCACCGTTTCCAGAGATTACAATACATAAAATAATTCAACAATTTGAACGCGTTGTTGTATTGTATACGACTCCATTTTAATAAATGTCATACATTACACTTCTCAAATGTCACAAGACCCAGGCAAGTTCGCGACGCCATCTGTGTTTTATCCAAGAATTTAAAAAAACCCGCTCAATTTGAAAGACCCCGTAGCTAGTAACGTTATTTGAACATGTTACTAGAAAAAAATATGAAAGTCTAACAGTTGGGAGAAGGCGACCAAGAGGAAGGTGGCATGTGAGATAAACGGATCAAATAAATGAGTTAACAGGATCCTTATTAAGCGCTGCATTCAACATTGCCCAGGACCAAGAGGAATGGTGACAGATGGTACTCCGAATTAATGACATAGCAGAGGACTACGACGCTTAACATTGAGCACGCAATGAAGAAGAATATATAGATAATGATAATTTGTAGTAGTTGGCGACCAGCTGCCCTGTTAGTGACGTAAAATAGTAGATATCTATACCTGATAAGGCTTATCGTCTTTGTGCAAGTACAATATTTATGCTGCCATGTGCACATACATCAACAAGACATTAAGATTTTGCAGGGGGGTCGATACTTATTTTTTTTTATCTTTTAGGGGGTCGCAAAGCATAAAAAATGAGAATAATGTTTATTTATTATTTTTATTTATTTATTATTACACTTGACAAGAAATATACATAATTTGCGAAAAAACAACAGGTAATTTAATTTGGACATACATTATTTTAATGGATCTGGGTTTGTCGCCTTTCATTTGTCGTATCCCCAGTAAACTAGGCGTTTGCCTGTATCTCACTGAGGATATTTAGCATGAAAAAATAAATCGATACTTCTTTCCGATTTTTGATAACACAAAAACAAAACCCCGTTGCACGTTCTCATCAACCTGACAAACAGTGACACTCAATTACAACTGGAAACGTAACGAATTTCGATATTTAACATCTGTCAAACTAAGCTTGCTTATTATTAATCCCAGTTCACAGTAAAATAAAATATATTTTCGAATTTAAGTGTTTTAAAATGGGTTCATTGTATTATATATTATTCATAGTTAGGGTATTAACACTAGAGGTTTAAGGTGGTATTTTATTCTAGAAATTTGAAATTTATTATTTTTTTTTTGCATATTTTTAAAGCTTAGATCCATCAAAATATGTTCTTTAAAGGAAATTTTTAAATTCTTAATATTTACGAAGTTATAACTATAAATGAGGCAGCAATTACGCCGCACCGGTATGACTAAGACAATAATCTCAAAACTTTAAAGGCGTTTTTCTCGAAACTACTTTTTTCGACTTGGTCGACATAAAATCTCAAGTTCTATACCAGTGCTCCGCAACCGGTGTGCCGTGGCACACTGGTGTGCCGTGAACCGGATACAGGTGTGCCGCGGTCAAATTCAATGTATTTGACATTTTACAATTTTTCATTATGTATTTAATACAAAATGACAAATTATTTTTCATAATATTGTCTATTTTTCAAAATGTAGTATAGAATAATTATTATAACTAAATAATTTTTCAATGGCCTCCCAGCGCCTGGTGCTAACTGTTGAAAACTGCGTAGTGTGCTTTGTACACACCATGGCCGCACCAAATTAGTCATAGACAAAGAAAAATGACCCTTATGCGCGTCAAAAATCGAGCCAAATATAAAACTTTTGTGTTCATTGAAACAAGCGCCGGAATCATTATTTATTATTTTATAATAATTATTAAGATTGCGTAAAAATAAACATGCTATAATAAACATGAATTATTTATTATTTTATAAAAATTATTAAGATTGCGTAAAAATAAACATGCTATAGTTTTATGTACGTATACTTTTCAAATAAAAAACAAAAATTTATTGTAAAATTTGTGTATCAATTTAATACCTATATATTTTAGCTTTTGGTGTGCCGCGGAATTCTAGGAAGAATTTTGGTGTGTCGTAGGTGAGAAAAGGTTGCGGAGCACTGTTCTATACAACCGATTGCCTTCAAAAAAACTTTAATAAATTATTTTATATCGTTCCTACCTTGAAAAATTCAAAATTATTTTTTTAAAATAGTTTTGAATTTTTAAAAGGGTAAAAAAAAAATTCTCTTTGCTACCAACTATAACGACATTATTTTTTATTAAGAAACTTTTTGTATAATTTTTGTTTTAAATTTATAAAAGGATTCCAATCACGTCGACCAGCTTACCCACTTTTTTTTACGACATGATGTAACAGCTGATAACATCTTCAAATTTTTTTTCAAAAATTTCTCTGTGCATTTTCAAATCATCAATAAACAAACTGTAAAAAAATGCATACGAAAAATGTTTTTAGTTTTTTTTTATTAAATTTGAAAAAACGCCCGAAAATCACGCCTCGAGAGTAGAATATCCCCCTTAAAGACATTGTAATTTGTTTGGTCAAACACTGTTTATTGCATTTTATGTTATATAACCCTACCGGTTTCAAAGTTTTAAGAGTCTTGTTTGTGATCCCTGATGATGAGATGAAAACCTTGAAACCGGTAGGTTATAACGTTATATAAAGGGAAATAAACAGTGTTTGACTAAATAAATTACAGTGGGTACAGAATTTTACGAGTTAGTCATTTTTGCGTATCAGGCATTCACCCAAAAGATGTAAAATATTGTCTTTGTTATAGAAACTAAGAGGATTTGAAAATATGTCATTGATCTTTCTGCTGGACTATTTATATATTCTTTAAGAAAATTATTTTATAGTCTTGTAACGATGGTCGCTATCAGTGTAGCACGTGTCCTATTAGGACGTGATGATGATTTTGATATCGACATCGTTATCTTCGTTTTAACTGATTCTGCGTTACTTCTCGTACAGAATCATCAATATAGCGGATTGCTTATTTCTATAAGTCATGATGATCTTGATTTGTTGTCAATAAATATGGACTAGAAGAATCCTTGTAATAAAATGAAAAGCGTATTCTGCGATAATAATCTAAACTTGAAACTTCGACAACGGTTAGTCAAATGCTACGTTTGGTCAGTGTTATTGCATGGAATGGAATCATGGACCCTCAAAGTTGGTAGTATGAACCAACTGGAAGCATTCGAAATTTGGATGCACCGGAGAATGCTACGGATACCCTGGACGGATATGGTCAGCAACACAAGGGTTCTTCAAAAAGTCAAACTTGATAGAGAGTTGCTGACTAATATTAAAATCCGAAAGGTGTCCTAACATATTTGGGTCATGTACTTAGAGAAGCAAAGTACAAATTACTGCGCCTGATCATCCAAGGCAAAATAGAGGGTCGAAGAGGTGTTGGCAGAAGGCAAATTTCCTGGCTCCGCAATATACGTGATTTGACTGGTATGAGGAGCGTTGGGAATCTTTTTCGGGATGCCGGGGACAAAGATACCTATTCTCAGGTGATATTCAACGTTGGGGGACCTGACACGACACTGAGAAGAATAAGAAGTATCCTTAACAGCACTTATTCCATTCCATTTAGTATCATAAAAAGGAAAAAACATATATAGTAAATATTAAAAACGTCCCAGTCTGATTAAATAATCGCATGCGCCGAATAGGTGTGCGAGTGTTGTTACTTCTTCAAGTATTGTACGTATATTTCCAATACGTGCAATAACGAACTAAGAGTTTCGAACCTTCTTTATTGATTTTTAATCCAAAGGCACTATTTTCATGTTGTATTGTGCTACAAATTTATTGTATACAATGTAACCTGGCAGGCGTACTGCTATTTGTCAATATCAACCAACTAACCAGAAATATGCTAAAGAGGTTTTTAATTAAACCAGACTGAAATCCTTTGGTTTAAAAAATATGGGTTTCAGCGGCAATCGGACCTACAACCTCCTGAAAGACAAGCGTCTTAAAATGATATGGATGACGTCACTGGGGAATCAATAATGAAGACAACGTTGTCTCCCGGTCACACACTTCAATGTGTCCGAATTAGCAATTCGGATGTATTGAAAGGTGTCACATGAAAAATAAAAAAGCATAATACACTACATAAAACAAATTTACAGACTAAGACAGGGCATCCTTCGCAATTTCTCCTCCCGCATTTAAGAATAATTACTCATACGAGTGTAACGATGGTCGCTATCAGTGTAGCACGTGTCCTATTAGGACGTGCTGATGATTTTGATATCGACATCGTTATCTTCGTTTTAACTGATTCTGCGTTACTTCTCGTACAGAATCATCAATATAGCGGATTGCTTATTTATATAAGTCATGATGATCTTGATTTGTTTTCAATAAATATAGACTCAGGAATGCGGATATAAATCGATAAGTGGACAGCAGGTAAATAAATAACAAAGTCTTGACAGTTGACTGGATGACAATAAAATGTATGTTTATTTCGCATAGTGCAGACAATTTATACCAGTGAGTGAATACATGGGATATATATATATATATATATATATATATATATATATATCTGCCTCGCTCTATCACATGGACGGGAGGTAGGTTAATTATTTATATTTGGAGATCACTAGCCAATTTGCGCGCTGTAAATAGTAAATATTGTCGTTGTTTGAAGTGTGTAACAATCATTGAATTCTTGATCGGTCAATGACCCTGTATGTTTAAATCAACAATAATTAATTTAATTTATTTGTGTTTTAACAATTCACTCGTTATTTTTGACAATTCATTTAGGTAGGTATACAGGCAGGTACATAGCTCCCTTCCTAGTGAACGCAGAGGGCGCGTGCCTTGCGTGAACGATAGGTTCCGGTGCATCTGACGTCGGGCTGGTCGTCCGTTCCCTGTGTCGAAGTAGGTACGTGGATAACAACAGCGCGTGGCGTTTTTTCCCAGATCTGTCGGTCAGATGGGTGATGCGGAAACAGGGGTAGGCTTGGTCGTCTCTCACTAAATTTGAATTGTCTGCGGTGCTTGGTTGGTCGTTGCGTTGATCGTCGATGATTGGTTGTGTGGATCAAGTTGCAGATGGCGTCCGCGGTGGAAGGTGGATCTGCAGTTGCTTGATGATGGTGGTGATGATGAAGATCAAGTTGCAGATGGCTTCCGATGTGGAAGGTTGATCTGCGGTGGCTTGATGGTGATAGTGATGATGTAGATCAAGTTGCAGATGGCATCCAATGTGGAAGGTTGATCTGCGGTGGCTTGATGATGATGATGATGGCGGAGATCAAGTTGCAGATGGCGTCCGCGGTGGACGGTTGATCTGCAGGTGCTTGATGATGATGATGGAGTCTGCGGTGCTCGTTGCTGCAGCGTGGTTGTAGCATGGTTGTAGCGTGGTTGTATCGTGGTTGTAGCGTGGTTGTAGCGACGTTGTAGCGATACTTGTCTGCTCCAGCGTTTTGTCGGTCAGTAGTTCGTCGAGGGAGGCAATCCTGTAAATCGTGTGGCTGATCGCCAGGACTGACCTCACATGAGCTGGCGTCGGGCTCGTCCAAATCAGATGTAGTGTTGTATCTGAGTGACGGCTCTGCTGTCCTTGTTGATGGCGTGCTTGGCCAGTTCGCCGGGGAGTAGAGTCTGGACGGTTGTCTGGATCTCTCTGCTGGTGATGATGATCATCTTGTTGCAGTGGGCGAGGCGTTTGGCGTTGGTGGCGGTGCACTCGAGAATCTTGTTGACGAAACTGTTCATGATGCTCATTGCGTTGCTGCTGATGATGGCGGTGTCGAGTTGCAATTGTTTTGACATTGCTATCGAGTCGGCGGTATTCGATATAGTCGAGGTATGTATTCGTAGCGATGTTCAGTTTTCGTGCGGGTTCAGTTTTCGTGCGGGTTCAGTTTTCGTGCGGGCTCAATGTAGCGATGTTCGATTTTCGTTCGGGTTCACCAATGTAACGGTGGTGTAGTTCGTCGATGTACGTGTTCGGTTTTCTTTCGGGGTTCAGCAATGTAACGATGGTGTAGTTCGTCGATGTACGTGTTCTGTTTTCTTTCGGGGTCACCAATGTAACGATGGTGTAGTTCGTCGATGTACGTGTTCTGTTTTCTTTCGGGGTCACCAATGTAACGATGGTCGCTATCAGTGTAGCACGTGTCCTATTAGGACGTGCTGATGATTTTGATATCGACATCGTTATCTTCGTTTTAACTGATTCTGCGTTACTTCTCGTACAGAATCATCAATATAGCGGATTGCTTATTTCTATAAGTCATGATGATCTTGATTTGTTTTCAATAAATATAGACTCAGGAATGCGGATATAAATCGATAAGTGGACAGCAGGTAAATAAATAACAAAGTCTTGACAGTTGACTGGATGACAATAAAATGTATGTTTATTTCGCATAGTGCAGACAATTTATACCAGTGAGTGAATACATGGGATATATATATATATATATCTGCCTCGCTCTATCACATGGACGGGAGGTAGGTTAATTATTTATATTTGGAGATCACTAGCCAATTTGCGCGCTGTAAATAGTAAATATTGTCGTTGTTTGAAGTGTGTAACAATCATTGAATTCTTGATCGGTCAATGACCCTGTATGTTTAAATCAACAATAATTAATTTAATTTATTTGTGTTTTAACAATTCACTCGTTATTTTTGACAATTCATTTAGGTAGGTATACAGGCAGGTACACGAGTATATCTCTTCTCCTAGAGTGTATTAACCCTTCCTGTCCTGTGATGTGTAACTAGTACACATTGCTTCTAAAAACTTTAATATCTCTATAAATATAACAAATACTGGGTTCAGATTTTAGGTATTCCTCCGTAATACATTTACGCATTGAATGAAAAAAATAATATTAGTAATAGTTAGCA
Source organism: Odontocerum albicorne (assembly GCA_949825065.1). Classification (NCBI taxonomy): domain Eukaryota; kingdom Metazoa; phylum Arthropoda; class Insecta; order Trichoptera; family Odontoceridae; genus Odontocerum; species Odontocerum albicorne. The sequence goes on from OX463855.1 coordinate 7,013,344, forward strand.
CTTATCGGCCACATCAGAGATATTTTGTGAAAATCTGGAATAAATTCATCAATACAATGAAACGTGTGCCAGTGTGTGACGTAGGTATATTCATTCTAAAAAACCGCTATGGGTGAGGAAGCGACGCTATTCACGTCTCACTCTCACTCTACTTCGGTATATGGGAACGCAAGAAATAGAATCTCAGTTCGCTCGCTTCTCTCGCTTAGTGGCTCGCGTGCTTTCGTTCGAGGTGGTCGCTTCGCCCGTTTTACGAACGTCGGCCGATGTTTTTTTCATGTTTTCAGCAATTAAATTTCAATTAGTATTATCACTTTTGATTTCAAATTTAAGCGATTGGCTATGAATATTCTTATTTTTTCGATTTTTTACATGTTTATTGATGTGTATCGCTCATTTTTACATGTTTATTGATGTGTATTAAATACACAGCTCCGGAACGCGCGGATTTTTTTTTGCACAGGAAGGGAAAGGTTAACGACCTCCGTGACCTAGTTGGTAAGACGCTTGTTTCCCAGTCCGGGGGTTACGGGTTTGATTCCCGTTGGAACGATGTTTATTTATATATTTTTTATTTACGGTTATCCGATGTTTCGATTGATCGGTATTCGGAAAATCGATGCTCTACTGCAGCGATCACCAAACTATGGTCCGCGGGCTGGATCCGGCCCTGCAAACTTTTTCATCCAGCCCCCGACTTTTATTCATAAATATTATACATATAAGAAATATTAATTTTATAAAATTTTATGATTTGGTTGTGAATACACGACAACGATTCTTCTATTGTGATTTGGTATAAGACTTCCAATATAAACTATATTTTTTACACATGCAATGTAAACGAATGTTCTAATAGGATTTCCATAAGAATATTTTATGTTCTAATAGGATTTCAATAAGAATATTTTTCGTCCGGCCCCCCTATGATTTAAAAAAATTCAATCCGGCCCGTTTCTCAAAAAGTTTGGTGACGCCTGCTCTACTGTATTATTGATTTTTCCAGAATGTTGAAATATCTAAAGAGAATCCTCGGGTTCAACAAGTCGCGGCTGGTTACCGCCAGACCTGAACTGGTTGTGCTAATCACGGGCTGCGATAGCGGTCTAGGGTTCCGCATAGCGCAAGCGGCGCACGAGCGAGGGCTCACAGTGGTTGCCGGGTTCCTCGGGGGAGGCTCAGGGACCGGAAAGCGAAGGCTCCAGGAGCTCGCCAGACCGCGCCCCCCTCTGCATCTACTGGATTTGGATGTCACCAAGGAGGAGAGTGTGCAGAACATGAAGCTGTATGTTCAACAGTTGCTGAAAAACAATCCTAACTATAGTAAGTTGAAAAATATATCTTTCTACTAACCCTTGAGTGAGAGACGCGATTGCAAACAGGCAAACCTAGGAATTACCTAGGCAAACCTAGCCTAGGGGTGGCAAGACAAAGCGGGCGCCAAAAGATTCATAAATAGGTTATAAAAATACGTACACGAACAATTTTGATTGTTGCTTTATGGAAAATACGTTCATTTCAGTTCATATTTAAAATTTAACATTAACTATTAATCATGATTTTGCCTGACTAATCCACCTACAGTACGAGTATTAGCTAGGACCAAGAGATCTGAGTAAATGTGATGGAATGAGTGGACATGTACTTGCTAAATATTGTACTTGCTGAACTAGTGGACATGTACTTGCTAAATAATTAGTTGTAAGAATTGCTATCTAGTTATAAGTAGTATGTAGATGTTCTTCTTCTTCCTAGTGTCATATCAGGTTCCCCCAACGTTAACTATCACCTGAGAGTAAGCATATCTGTCCCCGGCAGCCCTAAAAAGATCCCCAACGCTCCTTATGCCAGTCCAATCACAAGCCAGAAGATTTGCCTCCTGCCAACACCTCTTCGACCCTCTATTTTGCCTTGGATGATAAGATGCAGTAATTTGTACTTTTCTCCTCTAAGTACATGACCCAAATACATAACCCAAATGTAGGTGTTAACCATTAGCAATATTATCAATAGACTCAGACATAACAATGAATATGGACTTCAATGACATTATAGTTACATTAGTGGAGAAGAAAGCAAGACGTAAACTGTAGTAGTTTGTCAAGCGGTAATCTCTTCAAATCAGGATGATCAGAAAGGTGTTAAACTAGCCTTAAGTGTAAAGCCCTTTTTAAAAAGTCTGTACCAATAGGATTCGAATCTGCAACCTCCGGGCTGGATAACAGGCGTCTTATTAACCGATCAACGAGGGCATCATCATAAATAACTGTTTTCTTTTCCATAGGTCTACACGCAGTTGTAAACAATGCTGGCGTGATGACGATGGGCGAATTCGAATGGCAAACATCCCAGATGTTAGAAAACCAGCTGTCTGTCAATGTAGCTGGAACATGGCGGGTCTCCAAAGCGCTCCTAGGGCTCCTGCGGCAGGCAGCAGCGAGGGGGGGAGCACCCCGCGTGCTTAACGTGAGCAGCCACTGTGGCTCGCACCCCCTGCGCACCATGGCACCCTACTCAGCTACCAAGGCGGCACTAAGGGCGTGGGCAGACGCCCTCAGAATGGAGCTTAGATATTATGGTGTTTACGTTGTCAATTATGTTCCAGGTATTTTTTTAATTATCGTTGACATTGGCGGCATTTATCACTAGATTTAAAAAAAAACAGAGTTATTGTCAGTTAGTCATTCTTTCATCATTCATTATCTCTACATGTCCAAACCATCTTAAAGCTCCTTTCATTATTTTACTTAAAACATCCATACATAGATGATGTCTATCATTCTGATGTCTTTATTCCGCTTTCTTTCTAACATTGACACTCCACGAATTTTCCTTAGTGCATACATCTCCACAGCATTAATCTTACTCTTATTTTTCTTCTGTCAAGTCCAAGTTTCCCTTCCATATATCAAGGTGGGCACCAACACACTTAATTACTGTGTTGAATTGGCTTAAGTAATAACATAGCTGGGGTTGAATTGGCAATAACAGTGTTGAATTGGCTTAAGTAATAACATTTAAAATGACTCGCAGTGAAGGCTTTGCAGCTTTCACTGCGAGTCATTTTAAATCTCTCTTGATGCCGGACCTTAGTTTGCCATCGTTACTATCCTTTTCCATCTCAGATGTGTCATCATATTTATATTCAATTTGTCAATATGTTTATCAATTTATAGGTAGGATGATTACAAACACAAACATTCTGACAGAGCAATCAAAAAAGTGTCAAGAAATGAAAACAGCAATGAACGAGGAGCAACGTAAATTCTTCGGAAGTTATTTCGATCAATTCTCTAGCTACATGGCAGCAGTATCTCAAGGGGAAAAGGAACCTGACCAGTTGAATAACCAGGTCCTGGAAGAAACCTTTATGAAGGCACTGCTGGAAGAAAGACCTGATACGGAGTATATTAATGAGCCTTGGCGATATACTTTCTACTATAACCTTTTTAAAATTACACCTATGACTTTAAGATACTGGCTTGTAGATAAATTCTTGTGTTTGCCTACATATAACGCTATTAAATAAATTTTATCTGTATTATAAAAAATATTATATAGTTTTTACTGAAAATAAATCCATGATCACTTGATCCGATGTCCTGATTTATCCACACATGATGTTTTTCCTCCTTTCTTTCCAATATCATTTATCAAAAATTCATTTCATCTAAGTGAAGAAATGTTGGATCATAATATAATATATTCTTTAAATGCCAACTATTTGATGCGTATCCAACCTTCTACGAAGATTTACTTTTGACCTATTTTCCCTGTTAGTAAACCTATTTTCTTTTCAGGAACAAATGTTCGTGTCGTGCAAGATACAGCTCTGTTGGCTATCGCCAAGGCTTAGGCCGTAGGAGCCTCACTTGATGCTTAGAGCTATGTTGCGAGTTAGGCGACATATCCTAGCAAACCAATGTACCGCATACTATCGCAGTGGCCACACTGCACGCTTCGCGCCACGTTACATGACGATTAGTCATCGAGTGAATGTCCTAGCGAACAGACGTGTTGGTAAATTTACAAGATGCCAGAAGTTTTAATGACAGCTGTGTATAAAAGGGAGCCTTTGTGGAACCCATCGATTAAATTATAGAAAAATGTACCAGTAATAAAATCACTTTGGAATGAAGTTGCACAGAAAGTAAATAAAGATGATAAGTTATAATGAAATTGGTTAGTTTGAGAGTGACATCGTGTGTTGACTCAACCGCTCCCAACTGTCAAATGAATTTGTGCGTAGCACTTTGGTGTGGCCAGGCACTAAGTCACCTAGTATATGAGTCACGTAAAACCTAGCTTAGCACCTAACGAAGTAGTTTGGTGTGGCCTCGACCTTATAGGACATGCTCGGCGGAAGCACTCGGGTATTAATGAGGCTTAACGGTCTTAAGGGGGCTCCCAAAGTTGGATCTGGAGGTCCAGAGACGCGCCGCGATTAGCGTTCTCGGTAAGGGTCAGCGAGTATAGGTGACGTCAGACTCCATCCCTTGCCAGGGATGACCCCTCACGTGATTTTAAAGCCTGCCTAGAGTCCCAGTTGTCAACTTGGCAAAATCGTTAGTCGTCCTCTTCCGTGAGAAGATAGACATTTAAATTATTTCCTTGTATCAGGGCGCGCCTCGGCTCCCTGTAGGTACACCCAAACTATTGGACTGCCCAATTTATATCTGGTCATGGAAGCTTTAATATCAAAATCTTTTGCTTCAATTTTGTCCCTTCGCCTTGTTGCAATTTTTGTGGTCATCTGGATCTGTACTGTGATGAAAATCAAGTCAGTAATTTTCGAAGGGAACTCCACTTAGCCTTACATCGGTTCATCTTCGGACCAATTGGCTACTTCAATCTAGTGACGTTTTCTTGGCAAGGGTAGTTTTCTTGCATTTGAATTTTTTTGTGAAAATACTGGCAACTTACTGGGCTGTTTAAAGTCCAGGCCTTAAGCCACTTTATAAGAAGAAAAAAATCTACGCTGCGAGACATTTCCCGTGATGTCGGGCCATAAGTCTGTCGTCATCACTATTCTTTTCCCTCTCAGGTGTGTCGCCACCGGAGAAGGAGTCCTTTTGGACAGTTCCTTCGTCATCGCGTTCATAAAAAATAAAGAGGATTCCGATCTTCTAGTGTAGATCGCGCTGGATGGGGACTTATTTTGTTCCCCATAACAGCATGGGTGGAGATGGGATCAAACTGAACTGACGAGTACCCTATACCAAACAAATTAGTCAAACACGGTATTATTGGGTTAAGTCATAAATACTTTCCGTTATTGGGAATAAATTTTAATGATTCATTAGTGATCCTATCGACTTGACAAGTTTTTACCTGTTTTAAGTAAACAAGTTTTCCTTAGGCTGAGGCCACACCAAAGTGCTTCGTTTGGTGCTACGTGACTAATAGACTAGGTGACTTCATGCTTGGCCACACCAAAGTCCTTCGCACAAATTCATTTGACATTTGGGAGCAGTTGAGTCAACAAACGATGCCACTCTCAAAACTAACCAATTTCAATACAACTTACCATATTTATTTACATCTTGTGCAACTTCATTCCAAAGCGATTTTATTACAGGTATATTTTTGTATAATTTGCTCATTAACCAACACGTCTCTTCGCTAGGATACATATCTGTCCCCGGCAGGTGACTAATAGTCACGTAGCGTGGCGCGAAACATGCAGTGTGGCCATTGCGATAGTATGGGGTGCGTTGGTTTGCTAGAATATGTCACCTAGCTCGAGGCTCCTACCTGTATGGCCGAGGCCTTGTCTTATCACGAAAGTGACAGCTCACAGATGTACAAAGACATTCCTCAGTCTACAAATGCACAAAATGCCTTTTTCCCTATTTTAAAACAATCGCAGATATGTTCCATAACGCAAAAATCTAGTCCATGTATCCTCGACATGTGAAAATTGTGTGCATTTTTTAAAATATCTATTCGTATTCACCAAAATTCTAGTGTAGATCACGCTGGATGGGTACTCATTTGTCCCCCATAACAGCGTGGCTTGTGCTGGGATTGAACTGTATCGAACTGAAATGTACTGTTCCCAGCCAATAATAAGCAATGCTGAGTTGATTATACTCATATTCATTGTTAAAACAGAATATGTTCTAGAAACACAATCATAGTTTTGCTATTCAAGCAAAATGCGAAATATTAAGTTGAGTCATAAAAAACTTCTGTTTTACTACTATACATCAATTTTATATATTATTTATAGATAAGGCATTAACATTGTGGAGGCTTAAAGACATTATAATTAGTTTTATTATACACTGTTTATTCCACTTTATGTAACGGTATAACCCTACCGGTTTCAAGGTTTTCACCTCATCATCAGGGAGCACAAACAAGACTGAATTATATTAGAACTGGTTATGACATGCACACTTCTAACGGTAAAAATTCGGTCAAAAAAAGATTGTCGGTGAAGGGAGGCAGGAGACAACTTTAATGGACAAGAATAAGTTATTTTGTTATAATGTCTTTCCTTAACAAAGTTTTACGAATTATTCTATTTCGATACATTACATTTTAAAACTCCCGCCAATTCGAGATTTTTCTTAATGTACGAACTTCGTTAATATTTATGTGAAACTGACAGTTTCGGAGTGTGATAGGGATGGGGCATTTAGCACACCTTAGGGCAAGGTTCATATTGCACAGTTCATAAATCGTTGATTAATTCCAGGAATTAACTTGACGTTTTTGTAAGTTTTTTTTGTTATTTTTTCTTAAATCCAAGATACGAACGAAACATTAAATTTTGATGTTTTCATAATTGGCATCGCTAACCGTAACATAACTTCAAATAATAAACGAGATAAATATATAATTGACATGCTTACTTTCAAAATAGCTTAATTATTATATAATTTTAAGTTCAGATTAAGATACGAATAGCTTATATAATTTTAAGTTCAGATTAAGATAATGCGTGATAATTTATAGAACATTTAGTTTTACTGACATTTGGAAAATAAAAAAGATAAAAATTTTAAAGAATTGTTTTGTCGGGAAAATAATGTTTATTTTTTACTTATATTTGAAAATTAAAACGAACATAAATTTAATAGATTTATTGTTATGATAAGTTCAAAATCACATTTTTTAAAACTATGTTCACAGTTTGATATTCGGTTTCACTTTAAATCATTTTTAGAGAAAGTAAAAGAACGACATGCGTTCAACAACATTTAAAGGTTTTTAGTTTGTTGAAAATATTAATAATATCCAACTTGTAGCTCGCGATCGACATAACTAAACAGATGATTTGAAAGATGTATTCATAACGGGATTCTGTGTTAATTTATTTCTAGGTTATATTATACCGTGATATACTTGTTATTTTGCCTACGGTTTACACCCAGAAGCATACTAATTACTGAGTTAAATAATATTCCATTTAAGCGACACGACAATTTAATATTCGTTCACAATGTCGGTAAGTTGTCATTTTTTACTGCGGCAGAGATATATTTTCAAGATGGATTATCTAATCCCTTTTTAAAATGTTCTCAGTCTATTTCTTTAACATTTAAAATTAGTTTTGAATTTGTTTGTTTAATTATCTGTCGTTATTTGATTCGATGTATATTTATTTTTCTAAAAAAATATATCACCTAACGAACTAACTTTTTTTTCTAATGTGGTGTTTCTTAAATGAGCTCCTCAAAATCTTGCTATAGATTGTCTAAAAACCACTGCTTTTATGTGCCACGGCTTTTTTCTGTGTTTTTGGGCGTTGACAGATCTGCTTACATCGTATACCAAACTTTGATCCCTGGTAATAAGTGATTGTTGCGTTCATTTTCAGGAAGAACAATCGAGTTATGATGTATTATCCGAATAGATGTTCTCGGATAGATGCCGTTAGGGAAAAATTTTCATTAATAAACTCGTTCAAAACATGCTGCATGTATATTATTATAAAATATAATAGTTTAGCTCATATTTTCAGTCATTGTGTACCCAAATTTCTTGAGCTGTTTATTTTTCGTGTTTTTTTTTTTAAATAGAACATCTAGATACTTTTTTACTAATGCAAAGGAAAAAAAGACAAAAAAAATATATATGTACTGTGTATGGCGATTTAGTAATCAATTATATGTGGAAACTGACTACAACCTGAATATGACCTAAGGTGCAGTCTAATCAATGTAACACCAAGATTTAATGAGCTTTCAAAACTTTTTCAAAGTTCAAGGTTCACATTCCAATACTCAAGATTATCCAGGGTCACATTAACCGGGCTGCAGAGTAACGGGGGGAAGTAAAAAATTCCGATTTTTTTTCTAACATTTCAAAGTATTTAAAATTCGTAACCCGGTTAATAAGCCCCTAGATCAGTGGTCGCCAAACTCAATAAGGATATGAGCTACTTTAGGAAAATGAAATTGTCTGATGAGCTACTTATACAGATTTCTTCTTTATCATCGTCCTTTATCGTACCATACACAATATTATTAAATAACTTAAAATAAATTAGGACATCGGACTTCCAATAAAACATAAAATGCGTACTTTAATTATTTATTTATAAAAAATAATTTATTTAAAAATATCGTCAGGCTTCGACAGTCGCGTGGAACTGTGTGAATCTGCGAGAGAGAGACAAAGTGTATGGCACAGTTCCCACCGTAATACATCACTGATTGCTTTTCTGTTTTACTTAGAAATTCATATTACAACGGCAACTTGTAAAGCATTTCATTGAAATTTAGTTCGAAAAATATTTCATTTCGGAGTCCAATAATAAAATTTGAGAGGCAAATTTATAAATATGTTCAAATATCCTACGCTAGCTACCGAAATGCCGCTCACGAGCGACCGTTTGTCGACCACTGCCCTAGATAATGAACTCTACTGTAACAAAAATTTAATGTCATTACTAATATAAATAATGTATTTTGTATTATTAACCTCCTCAGACCCAAGAAACAAAGAAGCCGGCTTTTATAATTTTTTTATTCCTATGTATACTAAGAAATAAAACATGTATTTTTTCAATTTTAATTTTATTACGTTTGGGGGTGGTGGATAGTATCATATATGATATCTTGGGTATTTATTATAACAAAAAATATGAAATTACAAACATTTGTTATCAAATTGTATTTATTTTAATAAAAATGAAAGCATGTAAGAATATATTATACACATTTGGAACAAATACGAAAGTATATTTTTTAAGTTACAAATATAACTTGTTAGCACAATTTGTTTTCAACATTTTTACAAATGAAACTTGCAACTTTTCCCTCTAACAAAGACAGTTGTACTTGCACGAACATTGCACAAGTTGATTAGGTCGGTAAAAATGTTTCTTTGTGTGAATGATACTGTGGGTTTGTACCGTAAAATTTCAAACTTAATCGAAATTTTGATAGAAAACTCAAAGTATCATATATGACCTCCGTGGCCAGGTGGTAAGACACTTGTCTGCCTATCCGGAGGTTGCGGGTTCGATCACCGCTGGAACCCAGATTTTTTTAAATAGGATTCTAGTCTGGTTAACACTTAAGGCCTATAAAAACATCTTTCTGGTTGGTTGGAAGAGATTGCCATTTGGCAATAAAGTCGCCAGGTTAAAAAAAAAATGATACCCTGGGCCCGAAGACGTTAAAATATAAAATTTATTTAGTTGCTATATCTATGTGTTATTTTAATAATCTTTACATGGGTTGCAAAACCAAAATAAATGCCCTAATTTGAGTCATAAAGTACTCAAAAAGATTTAAAAACACTGCCTTAGCTAATACAATTGAGGATGGTATAATGATTTTTTTTACAGAATACAACAACAAAAGATGTAAAACAACAGTCAACAAATACAGATAGTCAAGTTTATAGTAATTCATTTAAAATTCATATTGTCCTTTCAATATGTACTCTAATAATAAGCGCACTCATCGCTGCCAACCTCAATGAGAAATCTGAAAAAATCAACTGCCAAAGTATGGTCAAGGAAATTCCAGAAAAGAAACCTATTTACTGGGTTTACAGCCAATACTCCAATGTGGAAAGTAAAACAGGAATCTTAAAACATGTCCATTTAGTACTGAATCGAGTCGGGTTTGACTATGGAACAAATATATCAGATTGGGATTTGCTTTGGTCTCACGATTATCCATTCCGTGTTTTATATCCACACGTCAAAGCTCTAAGACCAAATCAGTTGGTTAACCATTTCCCTGGAACCGGATATATAACTAATAAAGTGGATTTTGCATTAACTAGATCAAAATATATTCCTTTGGCATTCAATATACCAGAAGATAAAAACAAATTATTGGAATATGCATCATCAAAAGAAAATTTACTATTTGTATCGAAAAACGTTCAACACAGAAGCGTTAAGATAAATAAAATTGAAGACATAGATTTAACGAATGGTAGCAACTTTGTTCAGGAATATGTGCAGAGACCATTCCTGGTTGATGGTCACAAATTTGATATAGGAGTGTACACCATAATCACATCAGTTGATCCTCTCAGAGTATATGTTTACAAAGGTGATGTTTTATTTCGGTAAGTGATTCATTTTGTTTACCCTCAGTACATATTCATTTTGTTTACTCTATACTAAAGAAAATGTAACATGTTCCCTGTGACGTTTCACAAATTTGCCCCAATACAACCTTGTAATGACGTTCAGTAATTTTAATTATTTTATCAACTTTAATATAAGCCTCGATTCTAATAAAAAGCAAGTTATTTAGGTAAATACATTACATAAAACTAACAATAATGACAAATGAATACATCTTGTTACAAATTAGCAAAAATATGTCAGTTTGTTAGAAACAAATAACATTTGGCGACATTCGTCAAAAGTCACTGCGTTAGTTTGCATTGGCTAAGGATGGTGTATACGATAGTTGGATTTTCGTTTTTTTTAATACATAAAATTAAATGTTCGTAATTAGTATAAATTCATAGTGGATCTTGGCCTATTTAAAGATATATACAAATCATACACTACATTAGAAAGTCAGTATAATGAAAATTAGGAATTAAAACGTCAGTTTAGAGAAAAACAATTTTTCGATTTATAAAAAAACTATTCGATTTGTAAAAACACACGATTTTACCCCATCCTTTTGAGACATGACATTTCAAATGTCACAGGGACCATGCTACATTTTATACATATTCATTTTATTTACCCTCAGTACATATTCATTTTATGTTTGCCTTAAGTACATGTTCATTTTTGTTTGCCTTAAGTTTATGTTAATTTTTTTGCCCTAAGTACACAAATAGACAAGATCTAAATAGTGGAAAACTATTTAGTTATCTACCAATTTTCCTTCTTACTCTTGTTAAATTTAAATTCTATCAATCTCTGTCAAAAATATAAAAACAAATTGTTGTACAGTTTACCACACAGTTTTTTAAAATATTGGAATCAAAATACAACTACCCTCATTTCCTGTTCCAGGTTGAGTTTCCCAACTTTGCAGAGGTATTTCGTCATAAATGGAACCACAATTCGCTGAGCTTTAGAACTCAGCAAAAGATACTAATCCTTTACTGATATCTAAATCTTAACCAATTCCATATACACAAATTTCGTTTTTAATGTACTATTGCAAGACAGCTCAATACTTAGGAAACTGGATAGAATAAAAATCTTACTATTAGTATTCAGTATGTAAAATTAATTTTTGAACTATCATTTCAGCTACTGTCCTTCCAAATACTACCCATTCGATCCGGAAGACTTGGACAAGTATGTGATTGGAGATGATTACCTCCCAACCTGGGAAGTCCCTTCCTTGGCCCCTCTCTACACTGCGATGGGCTACGGAATGAAGGATTCGTTCGATGCATATGTTAGAAGTCAGGTATTTATTTATTTATTGGAAAAATATACAACACTTAAATGTCCTTTATAAACCATATCAACATTAAAAATCCCTACTAAGAGTATAGATTTTACCCATAGCTCTATCTCAGATTTTTTACAATGGGTATCCTTGAATATTACGCCTTAAGTGTTAGAAAAGCTACGTTTATACATACATATATAAATTGCTAACAGGAAAATAGCAAATCCTTTGTTGATTAATAACCTTTTGTTTAATGTGCCGGATGTTTATTTATGACATTGTGTTGTACAGAGCGCCAGACTTTCCTATCTCGACATACATGCATGCTTCACCTCTTCTACATCCATACACCTACAACTCCTACATATGTGATGCTTTCAATTACTAAGAAAATATTTTCATATCTTATTAAAAGAAAGATTACTTTTATCTAATATATACTCTTCATTTTTCCAGGGTAAGGATCCTTCCATCATATGGAAACAAATAGATGAATTTATCTCCGAAATATTTCTGGAAAAAGAGCATTTGATTACATCAGCAGTAAGTTATTTATAATTAAATTAAAAGCTTTTGTGTTTACGAAAAACTTATATTTCACCTGTTTGAATAATACTGCGTCATATTCACCCTTTAACAGTCTGTGATGTACAGTATATGTCACGCAAATAAGTCGTTTTTCAAATTTTTAATTGATCGAATAGTGAAATTAGACATGTATTAACCCTTTTCCCTGTTATGATGTCTGACAAATATAACCCCTTTCCCATCCAGACCGCTCTAAATTTCACGTGAAATGATTTATTTTTGACATCTATAGAATAATAAATGTCGTTTTTTTCTCATTCAAATATCATTTTAGTAGTTTGAACTTCATAATAAAAAATATAGAGGGCTGTATCTATTGTATAATGGAGTCTAATTTGAGATTCCATACTCACATTAAAATCAAATTACAATGGGCTTTCTTGTGTCAAAAATATTTATATCCCATCCTTTTAAACCTGTCAATCAAAGCTCAACATAGGATAATATGTTTTGAAATATTATTTTTTTCTAATCTATATTTTTCTAGGTAAAAAACTACGCATCAGGTTCTAACTTCTTCGAGTTGATGCGCTTTGATTTTGTAATCGACGAGGACCTCAAGTTGTACGCCCTAGAAGCCAACATGTCTCCCAACCTTAGCTCCGCACACTATCCACCTAACCAACTGCTGTATGAGCAAGTCCTCTACAGCATGCTGTCCCTCGTGGGCGTGGCACGATACACGCACAATCCCTCGCTGGCCGACAGGTATTTTTGAAGTGCTTGCTTTATGGAATATGCATAGTTTAATTACACTAGTTAACAAATTTTAACTTTTTGTCTGTAACAGAGATTAAATTAGCTGATTCTTACTAAATCGACCCTGCTGATTACGAAAATCGCTGTGAAAAGTTTGTAACATGTAACAGTTTTGTGTAACAGAAGGGGGAGTGTTTTAATAAAATAAGTACGTTTTTACGCATTTCAAAAGTCGTAATTACAACAATGAAATTAAATACATTCCTGAAATACTAAATTTAGACACAGAATACAATGTTGTTACATAGGAAAATAAAAAAAGCAGATTTTTTTTTCGAACTATTCATCTTTCAAAAGTTTCAATTTCAGTCAAAAACTAATTTCAGGTTTTTCTCTTAAAAGATACATGATGGAACATTTTCAAGTTCATATTCGTTATCAGCACACAAAAATTGGCCTAAAATGGCCGTTTTCACTCTTGTTGCAAAAACCTTGTTAACTAATGTTATTAGCAATCATTGAAAAGTTCAGGATAGAAACCTTTATCTGTGGTGTGTTGAAGAAGAATCAACATACGCTCATACCTAACTCTATAACTACTTTGGGAAAAGTTTTATTCTACGTTATGGTCAAACTTGGTGGCGTGGTTTCCACGTAGAAACTAAATTTGGAGTGCTGTGTGCAAAATGTAAGAGAATTGAAATAAAAACTACAATTGTTTTTCGAGTTTATATAGAAAGATATGTGCCTTAGAATCAAAGAATACGGTTACTCCATGCTGAAAATATTTTTATACCTAATGTTAGTAACTCAACTGTGATGGTCAATTTAACAGAAAGGATAAAAAAAACTGTATAATTTGCTCAAAAAATCATGTTTGGTCTCAGTTACCATATTATAATATTGACCCAAATCATACATTGAGAAAGAAAGAGACCTGATGATATGTTGGAATCTTTCATTGAATATTTTCGAACTGAGGTTGAACGCAAGTAACTTACCCCATCAGCTTTCCCCAGCACAGGTAAAGTCCAGTTAAATTTTCATTTATTTAATATATTTATTGTGTTGCCGCAGATTAATGCAATCTACATTACTTCTTATGGGAAATTGATTTGATTTTCTAACATCCTTCTGGAACGGATCAAGTTTGAAAACCGAGGTTCCATTTATAAACTGATGTACATTTTATTACTTAAAATTTTAGTTTCTTGACCATCCTTTCCAATTTGTACGATAAGGATTATACCCAGCGGCGGCTGGCCCCGAGGTGCGCTGAGCACCAACGAACCTCGAGACGCTGAGTGAATATGAAATATCGCTGTCTCACGGTTTACTGTATGTCTCTGTCTGCCCTAAATGAATTTGCGTTTCCGTCTGGTGCGTATTGGAGATCGCTCCGGTAGTATTGGCAAACTTGGCCAGTCAATTTGAAAGGAATATTTTTTTAAATGTTACTTGAAATTTTTTTAAACTTTCACTTAATTAAAAATACTCGTACTGTTTGTCAGTATTCTTATACATATTTAATCTATACAAATATTTAACATTTTTGGAAGTCATGTTTGCGAATATATAATTTAATTATTGCGAATTATTTCTCCGGTTCAGCGCACCAACGCACCTCCAGACCAGCCGCCGCTGATTATACCCTTTTGCCAGACAGTCTAGGCATCTTAAGTTAATCCTGAAACTTAGAGATATACATTTCTATTAAAGGAATGCTGGTGAAACCTCAATGCGTGTTTCGGACAAGAATTTGGGTGTGTGGTCAGCGGAGTGCAGCGGGCAGGCCTGTTTGGAAAGCTGCGAGGGCCGCTGCTCCATATGCAAGAACTGCCTATCGCTCAGCACCAAGAGATCTTTGGCGAGGGCGTACGTCGAGCATGTCAACAGGAACGACTGCCGCAGGGTGCACCCACCTCCAATGGTTAACAACTTTTATAACCTCTGTCCAACATAAAGAACAGATCTTGAGATTTGAGGTTTATCGGAGCTAAATTTAGTGAGACTTGAGTGTTTTTCAATATAAATCAAAACACTGATGTTAAGTTCTATATATACCAGGTCTGTAAATATGAAACCGGAATTTGCTCATAGATGGCTCTAGTTGTCAATGTAGGGGCTGTCAAACCGCGTCATTGGCGCCTTTTCTTGTGTTTACATTTGTCAAAGACTTTTAACTCACAACAATACAAGTTTAATACAACTACATATGTTTTCATAGCGTTTAACATGTCTGCTTTTGTGCCAGAAAACTACAATTTGCGGACAGCATTGATTTTCTGTTACCATTTGAAGAAAACTGCTGCAGAATCGCATCGAATGCTTGTCGAAGATTACGGTGAGCATGCTCTTGGTAAATCACAGTGTTTTGAGTGGTTTAAAAAATTCAAAGGTGGCGATTTTGACGTGAGAAACGAAGAACATGGAAGACCACCGAGAAAGTTTGAAGACGCCGAATTGCAAGCATTGTTGGATGAGGATGACGCTCAAACGCAACAAAAACTTGTGGATCAATTAAATGTTACACGAGAAGCCGTCTCCATATGTTTGAAAGCCATAGGAAAGATCCAGAAGGTGGGAAAATGGGTTCCACATGAACTGAATGAAAGACAGCAGGAAAACCGAAAAACCACTTGTGAAATGCTGCTCGCCAGGTACAAAAGAAAATCATTTCTCCATCGAATTGTGACTGGTGGTGAAAAATGGATATATTTCGAGAATCCTAAGCGTAAAAGATCATGGGTAACTCCAAGCAAACCAGCGACATCGACTGCAAGGCCAAATCGCTATGGACGGAAGACAATACTCTGTGTTTGGTGGGATCAGAAGGGTGTTATCTATTATGAGCTGCTAAAACCTGGCGAAACCGTTAATACTGAACACTACCGACAACAAATGATGGATTTGAACCAAACATTGCATGAAAAACGACCAGAATATCAAAAGAGGGAACACAAAGTGATTTTGCTTCATGATAATGCACCATCGCACACAGCAAAACCGGTCAAGGAAACGATTGAGGCGTTTAGTTGGAAAATACTTTCGCATGCGGCTTACTCACCAGACTTGGCTCCATCCGATTATTACTTATTTGCATCGATGGGACACGCATTTGCTGAGCAGCGCTTCACTTCTTACAAAAATGGCTCGATGATTGGTTTGCCTCAAAAGATCAACAATTTTTTTTGGCGTGGCATCCACAAATTGCCAGAGAGATGGGAAAAATGTGTAGCTAGCGATAGGCAATACTTTGAAGAAAATATTTTTTACCATTTTCATACAATAAATGTGTATTTTCTTTTAAAAAAAATCCGGTTTCATATTTACAGACCTGATATATCTCTACTGCTTGTTTGCACATGACAAGCTGAATTAAGTAACAAATTTATTTATTTGTAATAAATGGTTGATCGAGACATTAAAACCAATTGAACATGTTCTTATACAATAATTTCCTCCATTTATGCAAATTCATTTTAATACAGTTTATTCTGTTTGAAATTTTAATGCATAATAGTGACATCTATTAATAATTTGGCTTCTAAATTGATATTTTTATATAGAAAAGTAACAACAGCAATAATGAAAGATTCATACAGTAAGAGTGAATTTGAATGGGTACAGCAAATTGTAAGTCTCTGTATTTTTCTTTCATATAAATAAATCATATAGATCTCATCAATCGTGTACTCATCACGTGTAAACACAATAAAATAGTAGAAATTATCAGTAATAAGGAATATTATACAAGCTGTGTTAATTAAATATTAATCGATATAGAATTATTTGCTTGTCTATGAATTTCTTGCTCCGACATTATGTGAAGAAACTTATTTTTCTATTTTCAGATCCAAGGTGCGGAAATAAAAGTATCGCAACTGTCCCACTTGACGCCAGCAAACAAGTTAATGTACGTTTGGTTCCAGGGGAAATGCAACATAGATGTCACTTTTTGTACCTAATGTGTCCCAATATTGTAATTTGCTTAATCAACAAATGGGCATTAATTATGTTTACGTTAGTAACTAAAATCAGATTTCTTTTCAAAGAAAATCATGGGAAATAAAAATTTTAAAGCGCTATATTTTTTCACAAGTAGTGATTTGTCAAGTTGTGTCTTTTGATCAAAACAGATAACTTATTTACCATTGCCAGTAATTTAACAATAATAGCTGTATTTTTCATTAAAAAAAACTTAATTTACAGTAGCCAAAAGTCGATATACTGACTGCAATTTTGTAAAAAAACTTGATCTTATATTTCAGCTTTCCAAAATAAACATTTATAGTAAAAAATTTACATATATAGTAAATAGAGTTTTTGTGGTTGGAAATAATACTAGAGCAAAACAATATAGATGTTTCCTGAATACTGTTTAACCACTTAACAGTTGGATTTTTAACACGCGACATAACACAATGACGAACTGTGATCGAATAAATTCTATACGAAAATATATTCCGTTCGGAGAAAACAAGTTGAAACAAGATCTGCTCAAACGACGGGAGAAACACTCCCAAATCCAAACAAGATTTGCCCATACGAGGCTCGGGCTCGTCAGTATAAAAAAAAACTTCGTGCCCGAGTCCCGCTCGGGCAAAACTGTCAAGTGGTTAATTTGTATTGTTTTACATCTTACATTATCATGTATGCAAGACGTATAACAATAAAAAAGATATTTTCTAAGAAATACGAGTACTTGCCAGTACATTGAAAATTGGTCATGTACTAAAAACTTTAATTTTTATGTAATTCACAGTTCGCAAGCAGGTCGATGCAATTAAATAGCACCGACATGTTATTCGTATAACGATTTCGAATCTATTGAAAGTATTTAGGCAAAATAAAATAGAGAAAATGTGTTTTTTTTATATACTTTTTGTTTTTTATATCGAAATATTAATCTGCTGTGAAAATTAATTTATTTATACTTATTTATTTATTGTCTCAAAGATGTGCTCAATATAGAACAACGAATTAACTAATAAGTTTTTGAATATTTTATTTTTTTCTAGAAGTGCTTTTTAAACTTTCTGTTTTCATAGATCAGTTAATTTTTTCATTCTAATCCATTACGAACTAGTATTTTTATAAAAATAATTATAAAATGAAAAGAATGGAGTACAAGTTTAAGACTGAATTAGTAAGAAAAAAAAAACAATTACAAAACTAATAATAAGAAGATAAAAATCTGCTAAGTCAATACTTTGATATATCGGAGAAAAAAGTGAATATTGAGATTAAAAAGTCTGGCACTCTGTCCTCTCTGCCTACCCCAACAGGGAAATGGCATTATGGTATGCATATAATAAGAATTATGCATAATTCTTATTATTTGTTTCGCGAATTTTATCTCAGCACGTCTTAGTAACAAACTGTTCGCAGTTCAGCACTGAATTGGGGACCATAGTTTAAGTAACGCTGATCTAGAAAACAAATATTCATGAATTAAAAAGATTATATAATGATAAAATTTGCCAATAACAAAATGTGCCCAAATAATGGTTCAAATTTTGGATTTTTTTTAATATTGATAGATGTATATATTATGCCAAAAAAAATTGCCAATTTTTATACTCATATATTGATGTGTACTTAGCATTGTTTTTATAAAATAAAATGGACTGATATATCTGTCCATTAAAAATACTATTACTAGTTCATGTTTGATACTAAAATTTATAAGACATTAGTCGTAAATAACATTTTGTGCAACGATTTTTATACATATTTTGTTTCTGTTACATTCAAGAAACGAATACATTTATTTTTATTATATTAATACTTGTATAAATAATTTTCCACAATATTAATTTGATATTAAATTGTTCCACTGTTTTGTTTGGTTTTTTTTCTGATTCTTTCTCTCGCTAAGTTTTACGACATTTAAATTAAGGAGATTCACGACATGTGATTTTTTTATTTTAAATTAACTATGCCCACTTTTAGGAAATTAAACATTTATCTATTTCACACTAATGGTAGCTAGAAACTTAATACACAAGTATTTTATTTTCATTGTATACAAAATAATTTGGGGGGTTTAGTGCTGTAATGATGTCCATCAAACCTTAAGAAAAATATTAGCAACCTCATCCGACCAACCAGAAAAATGTACAAGAGGTTTTAAGTGAAAACCAGATTAGAAACTTTTTTGAAAAAATCTGGATTTCAACAGAAAATGAACCCATAATACGGTTAAAATATAGGCATCTTACCACCTACGCCACGGATGTCATCTAGTTGGTAAAATATCTACCACTATCCACTTTTTTAATGCACTCTTGAAATAATTTTATCTTCTCTCACCTCTGATGAATTAAATATATAGTGGCTCATCAGACGTGTTCCAGTTTCAAACATTCATAATTTGATATTTTTATTTAGATAATTTACGACATTCTCAAGTTTTAATTTAATTTCAAGAATTTAACGAGAGAGAAATGAGTAAGTGGTTGAACTTTATTTCACAATCAAGAGTCAATTATTCGAACACAAGGCGCATATCAATGTCATTTTACTGATGGAGATTTAATAGCAAGATAGACGGTTAATAAATTAATACAAATAGACATTTTCGACAGCAGGAATCAATAGTCAACTTACATAAAAGGGAAAAAATAAGTAAAATAAAAAACTTATTTTATATTTTTGTGTTCACCACAGGTTTAATTTAGGTTCACAACTAGTTTCGAAGACCACCGTCTTCTTCGTCAGGTGAATATAAACTAAGTTGCTAAAATATATTCTGTACAAGTGTAAATAACCTAATATAAAAGAGGTGAGTTAGGGAAGTGAAGTGGGGAGAGATGTAATACAATGGTGAATGGGGCGGGGAAAAAAAATGTGAAAGTGAATCTTTAAGACAGGGGAGGATTTTAAATTGGGAACATATTAAGCACAGGGCTATTATGAAAATTGGTTTGGTTATTGATGATATTTAGACTTAATTTTATAGATTTTTTAATCTCGAGAATTTCCAAATTGTCAAGATGCAATCCCCCTCGGTTTATATGTAGAATCCTCAAACCACGATTAATATTGAACGAATGGTTGTTTTCAATTAGGTTGTTAGCGAACTCTGAAAAATTATTGTAGTTCAGGCATCTTAAATGTTCCTTAACTCGTTTTTCAAAATTTCTTTTCGTCTTGCCAATATAAAAATATGAACAATCATTACATTGTAATTTGTAAACTCCGGATTGAGTAAGTTTACTTTCCGTGTCTCTATTGTTCATAATTTTATTTTTTAATTTATTGGATGTATAAAAAGCTGGTTGGATATTTTTAGGTATTGTTTTGGACACCGTTTGGGCTAAATCGTTATTAATATAAATTATTCGGCACCATTGTTTCTGTTTTATTTGATTAATTTGTGGATACAAATATTTGTTTACAAACATTTTTTTCTGTTTTTTCGATACAATTTTGTTTATTATATTTGGGGAGTATCCATTGTCTTTTCAAAGATTCAAGAAATAGTCAACTTGCCTCAAGCTGGAAGACCACATACTATCCGCACTAATGAGAATATTCAAAGGGTACAAGAGTTTTGCAGATAATCAAGTAACTTCAAACAGACAATGATCAGCTCAGCTCGGAATGTTTCGAACGACACTGTAACAAATCTTAATAAGTGATTTGCACCTTTCTCTGTATAATATTTATCTAGTACAAGAATTGAAGCCACAAGATCCGCAATACTTTGAAAAGAAGAAATTGTAGACCAAAAAAAAAACAAATCTTATTATTCAACATTTTATTTTACAAAAATAAACATTTCAAATACAATATTTAAATGTTTATCATTACATTCATAAAAATAAATTGAAAAAATTATTACAATATTTTTCTAGTCTAACTTAACAATATCCAAATTTTATTTTTATAATTGATTTTGATCTTTAAATTACAAATTTATTTATAAGAAACACTTGATTTTAACCGTATTTATCTATATTTTTACTGAGCTATAAGTTCAAATGTAGTGCAGGTAACTATGGTTAAAATATTCAAATGTGACTAGGTTAGAGGGTTTTTTATTTCAACTAAGGAGAAGAATTACACTGCACCTTATTCACTTTTAGATATAATGAGTGATTCATATCCAAAAGTATAAAGATGCAGTCATTTTGAAGGTAAAGCCTTAAGTGTCAAATCGACTAACATTTTTTCGTAGTTTCTTTCAATTTCAAAGGTTAGTAATCAATACAGCTTTCAAGATTTTGGTAATATAATTACTCGCTCAAGTTTCTCAACCTGTAGAAAATTTCTTTCCTGATCACTAGTGATGATAGTGGATTGGATGCTTTTTAAGGTATGCGCCATTATGTTACCAAGTTCATATACGAAGGTTGATAAATAAATATAAATTTTTGAATTCGTAGACTGTTTGTTTATGATTGAGTCCCAACTTTTTTCCTCACGTTGGCGACACTGTCTGTGACGTACATTTCAATTTTAAACCAAATTGGACGGGCAGTTTGTGTTTGACAGGCAAGTATTTACAACACATTTTGGCACGTTTGCGATTTTTTCATTTTAAAAATGATTGGACAAATAATTTTTTTGAGGTTTTACACCATTTATGTGAAGCAATTCGAAGAAAACTATCAGAATTATGGGCAAACAGCTTTTGGATTT
Source organism: Odontocerum albicorne (assembly GCA_949825065.1). Taxonomy (NCBI): domain Eukaryota; kingdom Metazoa; phylum Arthropoda; class Insecta; order Trichoptera; family Odontoceridae; genus Odontocerum; species Odontocerum albicorne. The sequence goes on from OX463855.1 coordinate 7,035,126, forward strand.
TGCAACACGATAATGCACCGGTGCACAGTTCACTACTAATTCGTGAATTTTGTCCAAAACCAACAGTTGTTATGCCGCAGCCATATTCACCAGATATGCCCCCTTTGACTTTTTCCTATTCCCAAAGACGAAGAGGACATTGAAAGGATGTTTTTCGACCATAGAGGAGATAAAGGCAAAATCGCAGGGAGAGCTAAAGGCTATCCCAAAAAGTGTGTTCCACAAATGTTTTGCATATTGGAAAAAAAATGGCAAAAGTGTATTTTATCCTATGGGACTACTTTGAAGGGGGCAATATTAATATTAATGATTAAATAAATACTTTTTGATAAAAATTTAAATTCTCCTTTATTTTTTTATCAAAACTTGTATCTATCATACACCACAAGGGTGCATGATGTTTCAGTATGATAAAAATGTTCATGCTATTTGATAGGAGTAACTCAGGGCTAATTTCAAACTGGTGACTTTCTACCCTAAAAGCAAGTAGATAAACCGCACAACTTAAAAATCTTCTTTTATAGACAAGTAGAGAAAATTAATTATGTGGTGGACTAATATAGACTATGCTGGGTGTTTCATGGATGGGACAACGAACAAATGCCTCTATTTTAGAAAAACTTAATATCTCAGAGAGGCTTTCAGGATTGTACACTCGGCACAGTCTACAGTTCTCCAGTCATATTTCTCACATGGAGAGACTTCGATATATCAATGTGGGCACTAGCACACCACTGAATACAATAACTTTTTTAAGATTTGTAGGGACTACGGTCGTCCCTGAACATTGTCAACACGCACAGTCAACGACCGACGAAACGACCTTCGGACATGTCCAAAGGTCGCATACCAGAACATTGATATTGTTTACCCGCAAATACTATTTACGATACATTCCACAGTAGAAAGAGAACGCATCCCGTTGTCTCGCCGTTTTCACCAACAAATTACCTACCCACAATATTATTCGCAACGTCTGCGACCACCTCTGCACACACAGGAGTGAGATAAAAATATATTGCGGGCGCACTCACACGCCCCATTCTGAAATGTATATATACCTACTTATCGATAAATAAAGATCACTTATTATTAATCATTTGACCATTCATCACTGTTTACTATTCATTGATTATTCACTCTCACTTTCCGCATTGCTAATCGACGTATTTTATTTTAAATACCAAACAATCAAAATCATCAGCACGTCCAACAAGGACATTCGCTAAAGATTTTACAATTAATTTACAGTAATACCTTGCTTTACATTACCTCTGTACATAATACTTCATTATAACGTAATTGACAATAATATTTATTTAACAACAAAACTGTTATCCAATTGTCTCAGTAGTCTCATTTTTTAGAAGTTTTTTTGGAAAACGACCCTGATTTTGGGCAAAACTCTGCAATAAAAAGTAACATTAAATGCTTAAACCTGTTATTGGGTGTACAAATAAGTCACCGCCGTTTGACAAAAGTTGGCGCCACCAGTAAGTTATGGTTAAAATTGTCAGATGTAAAATGTCATTATCGTAAGGTTGGACATCTGTCAACAACATGACCTTGAAATATTAGTGAATTTTTATCAGTATAACATATTTTTTTGTGTTCGAAAATGTCAAGTTTTGAGCCGAATAAGCGTCATTTGCGGGAACTTTTGATTTACTTCTTCAATTTGAAGAAATCTGCAGCTGAGGCGCATCGATTGCTTGTAGAAGCATATGGTTAGGCTGCCTTAAGTGAGAGAAGTTGTCGTGAGTGGTTTCAAAAGTTTAAGAACGGTGAATTTGACATCGAAGACAAAGAACGTAGCGGAAGGCCGAAAGTGTACGAAGACGCGGAATTGGAAGTATTATTGGATCAAGATTCGTGCCAAACGCAAGAAGAACTTGCACTTACATTAGGAGTGACTCAACAAGCAATTTCACATGGGTTGAAATCATTGGGAATGATTCAAAAACAAAGAAATTGGGATTCATATGAACTGACACGGAGAAACTTTGAATGCCAATTTTCCACATGTGAAATGCTGCTTGCCAGGCATAAACGAAAGGGTTTTCTGCACCATATAGTCACTGGTGATGAAAAATGCATCCATTATGATAATCCAAAAAGGAAGAAATCATGGGGATCCCCTGGTCATGCTTCAACATCTACGGCTAAGCCAAATATTCATGGAAAAAAACTCTTGTTGTGTATTTGGTGGGATCAGCTTGGTGTCGTGTATTATGAGTTGCTCAAACCGAATGAAACCATTGCTGGGGCTGTCTACCGAACATAATTGATGAGATTGAGTCGAGCACTCGAGGAAAAGCGCGCCCACTACTACGCCAGACACGACAAAATTATTCTCCTGCATGATAATGCTAGTCCACATGTCAAAACCTATTTGGAAACACTCAATTGAGAAGTTTTACCCCACCCGCTGTATTCACCAGACATTGCTCCTTCTGATTACCACTTGTTTTGATCGATGACGCATGGCCTGTCTGAGCAGCACTTCACATCATATGAAGATACCAAAAATTGAGTCGATTCGTGGATATCCTCAAAAGATGATGATGATGACTGACGCGGTATTCGTATGCTGACAGAAAGATGGGGAAAAGTAGTGGCAAGCGATGGGTACTACTTCGAATAAAACATGAGGTTCCGTTCTTTCACAATAAATGCCCATTTTTTTATAAAAAACGGCGGAAACTTATTTGTACACCTAATACATTGAGATGTTTCGAGAAAAAAAGAACAAAGCACTGCACTCAATGCTTGATCCGTTATCAAAAAATTTAAATATCACTTTTTTTAATGAAGTTTTTATCACTTATGTATATCCCTATTTTTATCAATTTTTGTAATATGTATAATTATACTATAATATATTTGCGTAATGCCCCTTTGTGCGGTCTGGAGCTTTGTGTGTTCTTTACTGTGAGCGTCCATGTCTCGCAGCCATACGTAAGTACTGGGAGAATACACTGGTTGTAGACCCTTCGCTTCAAGGATATTAGATTACTTTTGAAGATGTTGTACGTCCAAATGAGCTCCACGCTAGTTTTGTTTTTTGTGGTATTTCCTCCAATATGCCACCTACAAAAGAAATAAGTTGGCCCAGATACACATATTTCTGGACAAGTTCTAGCGGCTTTCCATCTAGGGGCATGAAGAAATGCATGTTGGGATATACTAAAACAGACCATAAATGAAACACTTGGATTCGCAATATAACAAAGGTAGAAGACGTTATAAAGGTGTGCAAAAGAATGAAGTGGCAATGGGCAGAACACGTAGCAAGAATGTCAGACTCCCGATGGACATCCGAAATAATTCAATGGTACGCTGGATAGATGAAATCAGGAAACATGGCAGCATCACATGGCATCAACGAGCAAAAAACTGAACTATTTGGAGTCAACTTGGGGAGACCTTCATCCAGCAGTGGATCGACCCTGGTTGACAATGATGATATTTGCGTAAACTTTACTTTTAAATAGCATTTTGTGAATAAAAAAGTTTTCAGTTGAAAAATGTCTATTTTAATTTTTTTTTTTTTTTTTTTTTTTTTTTTTTTTTTTTTATCCACTTTGCACGGATTTCTCCTGTTACACAAAGAGGGTTTGCTTCTAGCGTTAGCTTATTCGTTAGGAATAATATCAGCCAGGATTCTTCTCATACTGCTAGACGGTACCGAGAATATATCAACCGTGTCATTCAGTTGGTTCGATATCTCTATACCACGCGTGACTGAGTGTTTAGCCATGATATTCGTCCTGTAAGTTGGTATGTAGAACAGAGGGTGATTCCTTGCACGGATATATTTATTGGGTACATATAAACTTAGTGCTTCTAGAATCGCGGGACAGTTAAAGGAACCTTGGAAGACCTTTATTAGGAATATCGCAATGGATTCTTGCCTTCTTGTTTCAAGGCTTCTATAGTTACACACCGTGAGAAGTTCGGCATGGTGAGCATATTTTGGGTAATCGCCCTTTGTTCTGTACCATAGATATCTGAGGAATTTTTTTTGTATTTGTTCTATATTGTTTTTATATTTGAGCTGGTGAGGAGCCCAAACCGTAGATGCATATTCTAATTTGGTTCTAATTAGATAATTATATAAGTTTCGGAGGATATCGGTGCTGTTAAATTCTCTTGATATTCTCATTACAAAACCGAGTAGTTTGTAACAGTCCGATATCAAACGTGAGACATGGTTAACGAACGTGAGTCCGACATCGAAGGTTACGCCCAAATCCTTGAATTCAGAAACTCTGTTTAGTGCCACTCCCTGTATAGTATACTGATGGTGGATTGGTGAAAACGATCGACTATAAGATACACAGACACATTTGTTAATGTTGAACAGATGATTTTGCTCACTCCAGGAGACTAGGGAGTCTAGGTCCTGTTGTAACTGTGCACAGTCGTGAGGTGAATTGATCTTTTTGAATATTTTCAAGTCGTCAGCGAACAATAAACATGTCGAGTGACTTATGGAATTCTGAATGTCGTCTATTAATATGAGGAATAGTAGGGGACCTAAATTGGATCCTTGTGGTATACCAGATCTTGCGATAAATTCCACAGAAGACTTGTTACGGATTGTTACGTATTGAGATCTTTCTTTTAGGTAAGATGCAAATAATCCAATTAGATTATCGCTGAAGCCAAGTTTGTGCATTTTCTTAAGTAATATATCGTGATCAACTTTGTCGAAAGCTTTCTGAAAGTCTGTATATATTACGTCCGTTTGTGAAAGTTCGTCTAAGTTTGACGCAATCTGTTGTGTGAGAGAGAGAAGGTTGGTAACAGTCGATCGTTTTGGCAAAAAGCCATGCTGGTTTCCAATTTTAAGAGCCTATTCCTATACTTCGCTGTTATTTTTACCTACATTAACAATAATTCCGTTAACGTAACGATTTTGAGGAAGTATTACTGTACTAGCAAAGATAATTAACAAAGTATTATTGTACTAGCAAAGACAATTCCCTGCAACAAATACACCTTTCAATACTTTTCTCTATACTCTATTCCATCTCATGAATACATGCTCCTCAAATAGCAAAATTCCTAGACTTGCTTTAATCTTTAACTGTTCACCAATAAATTGCAATTACTCATAGAATCACCCTTCTCAACAAACATGACTTTCCACTTATTTACATTCATTCTTAAATCTTTATAATCCTTTGCATACATTATTCAACCAACATTACTATGTTACATCAATTTTATTTTGTATCACTATGACAAAATTATTAATTCATTCAAAATCAAATTCTGAAATTTTCATCCCTCTCGATTCACTTTTCATATCATTAACACATGAATCAATATAAATATTGAAGTCATTGATACATCACACACTTGCTTGACAACTTTCAATATACAAATCATTCAATCATCTGTTCACACACTCTTGACACCTGTCGTGCTTTCCTAGGATGGAAATTCCTGGGATTTTTATAATGTGATCAATCTCTAATCAGTTTGTCATTCACTCAATATTACTTCCCATAACTTGACTCAGTTCCCGCGATCTTATTTCAAGATCCATAAATGCATAGTTTTTTTATTTTAACTCGAGCATTTTACGATGTACATTCTCAGAGAAAAATTTGATCTGTACATACCTAAAAACGCACCTTGGGCATCCCGTATTCTCTTTTTTGTTATCTAACACATGCGTTTAATCAACACTCTCTCATACAGTTTTCTTATCACACTCAATAGACTGATGGTATGATAATTACCACACTCCATCTTATATCTAAAAAAACTTGCTTGATTTAATTTTACAATGAACTAACAGGGTTCATAATAAAGTTTTAGGCTTCACACTACAAGTAGTTTCTACTGCGCAAACTTCAACATGAAAGAGAAATTTGCTATCACTCATAGTATCACTAAACATGCCAAAGTTTAAAAGGAAACAATCTCCTCATTGGCAAATGGACTGTAATAGTCCTAATATGTAACTTCCTAAATCTTCATCTTGATTAGTCCACGAGACGTAAACACTCTTGTTGACATCCTCATCACCTTCAACTTTGATCAGGACAGATTCGACGGAGATATTTCCATCTGTGAGATGAATGGTCCAGGCAGGTAAACGCTCCGACAAGAGTTGTAGAAGACGCTGGGCTGTCCTAGAAGCTGGACCAGGTGCTTCTAGCCTCACTGTGCTGGTAAACCTGATAGTGTGTCTATTGATTCCAGCCTCCTCGCACACTTCATCGATATCCATTACAGAAAGTTTATTGTCTTTAACACAGAGCACTCCGTGCATAATCCTCCTCCTCTTTGGATCTGGAGGCTGAGCGTTGTATCTCACGGCTTCTGCTTTCAAGAGTCTTAATGAAACATCGACTGGTATTTTGACTGGTGTGCTAATAACACATGTCTCACCATTGGCAGGATTGTAACAATTCAGATTGAATTCTTCTTTAATCTTGCGCATTAAAAATTCCATTTTTTCAGCTTCACCATGAACTAGCATCACATTTTTAGGTTCGCAGTATTGAATCAATTGCATGATGCCTTTAGCATCTGCATGAGCTGAAAAAGACATGTATTCCACGGCCATTTTTACTTCAACTACTTGTCCATTTTCAAATTCCACCTTCTTTGCACCGTTGAGGATTTTATGTCCAACAGTTCCCTGCACGCAGAAGCCAGGCATAATAACCATATTATTTTCATTGGGAGCCCATTTCTTAAAGATAGAGAGAGACAGACCGGCGTGGAGCATTCCAGGAGTAGCGAACACCACCATTGCTCCAGGATTATCGATGCAAGATTTGTCAAATGGCTTGATGTGTTTAAAATCGAACATGTTTCTTTGAACAAATGTCTTACGGATCTTCTGGTTGGTCCAAGTTATGAACATTTTGTAATAATTATTAGCCTTTTCTGTGAGACCGACAGCAAAATAAACAGGATATTTCAAATTCATTCGTTCCCAGTAAGTTTCCAATAAAATACAGAGTTCTTGCGCTCGACCCAAAGCAAAAACAGGTATAAGAACTTTGCCTCCATTTTCCACACACTCGTGTACCTTCTTAAGGAAATCTCTTTCTCTGCACCTCTTCGAGTCCCTTATAGTTGTTGCATACGTAGATTCCGAAATCAACAAATCAGGCCGACATTTATCTATCCACGCAGCCCCTAAATGTCGATCAGGAGTCATGTTATAATCTCCTGTATAGACAACAGACTGAGATCCAACACGAATCCAAAACATAGCGGCACCTAAAACATGGCCAGCATAGTAGGCTTTAATCTCCAGTTCATTGTCCACCATTACAGATTGGTGAAGAGTCACAGCAGTCACCTTCTTCATGCAATCTTTAATCATTTGGGATGTGAAAAAATTTGACTCGCCTTTTCTTTCAACGGCAACTTTTCGCATATCTTCTAAAAGAATTGGCGCGATAGCTTTGGTAGGGTGAGTCATATAAATAGGACCGGAATATCCAACCATCTCGGACATATACGGCAGAGCACCGCAATGATCCAAATGGAAATGCGAAATAATCACACAGTCTATTTGACTCGTGATAGGGCCTTCGGGTACTATGTATGAAAAGTCTGGGAATCTCCTCTCGTCGTTGTATCCCATGTGCATGCCGCAGTCCAGCATGATATTCTTCCCACCCATCGTTAAAAGGATACAACTCCTGCCAACATCCTGCCCAGCTCCTAGTGGGGTTATTTTGATTTCAGGCATATTGGATTAATTCAAGAAACGCGATACTTTTTTCATGCGAATAAGTTATTAAAAGAATGATATACTTCAAACTAATCTTATATTTCTCGTTGCAAAATATAACTCGGTCAACATCGCACAAGTCACAAGCAACCTCGAAATATAACGACTTGACAGTTCTCAACGCTGTCAAGGGCGAATTGAGAATTTGTGGTGATAATGCGTGCTCTATTCTCAAAACTAAACAGTATTGTTTATGGCAGCTTAATAATTCTATTTCAGAAAATTTCCAAAAATTCCAAATAATTTTTTTTTAAATTAAAACGTTTTAAAATATAAATTGAAAAAATGATGAAAATTAAGTAAAAATGGTTTTGCTTTAAAATTTTTAAATAAGTAGTCATATATCTCCAAGAAAATAAAATATTTGCACCTCTTGCCTTTTTTTTCAGTCAGCAGTCAGTCAATCAGTCAGTAATCAGAAAATTGGCTTCAAAATTTCGGAATGATCCAGTTTCGTATAATATGACTTACTCTTTATTTCTCAATTAAGACTGAGGTCATGCTTTCTAAAGTATATTCACATCGTTATTTTTTATGTGGGAGTGTGTACATGACATGAAATTATAAATAAGAATACCAATTTATCAATGTTCAAGAAGACTCCTTCAACACGCATTAAACTTCATATTCATTACATTGCTATGATATTACAATGATAAAGCAAATCAATGAATTAAAATAATAAATTGAGCTGCTCTCACGTGAACTCTGCCAAAAAAATATATACTTTACATTAATAAAGCTGCTGAAGTATAAAGATACATAAAATTAATCAAACGATTTAAAAAATTTGATGAAAAATAAAAAAGATGAAATTAAAAAAGTCACAATAAATCTAATTATTTATGAACAAGATCAGGAATCTAGGAGCTAGTTCATAAACGAAGTAAATATACTAATCAATAGCTAAACTAAAGGCAATCAATAAATAACTAATCAAGTATAGAACATACAAATAAAACAAAATAAACACAGAATTTATAATCTCAAAAACTTATGTGGCTTCAGTATGACATGTCTCATCTCGTTTTTCTCAATTATTGTATTATTATTTTAGTCTAGACTTATGCGAGAAAACTCCAATCATTCAAATGTATCTGTCAATAATTCTAAGTCTGACCCAACACCGAACTGATGGTGGACTGTGTGGATGAATGGGTATCATTTTATATTTTTTCTAGGTGTTTAAAGCTAAAAATTATGAATGTGACAGTATTTTTAAATATATTTTGAGCCTTTCACGGTTCTTCGTATTAGTTGGATAAGGTGTTTCGGAATGTTTTACCGTGTGGTTTGGCTTATAGTGCCGATGTTTCGAAAACGTTGCAGTTTTCATCTGGTGTGGTATTCGACGCGAATTCACTTATAACAAAATTGACTACAAACAAGCGCTGAAGATGAAAACTGTTACGTTTTTGAAACGTTGGTATTATACATCAAACTACGCAGCAAAACATTTTGAAAAACACTATCCAAATTACAATACTTTTTTCTACATGAATAATAAAATTTTAAATATGTGAAAACTTTGCAAAAATTAGACAAGCTAGAATAGTTTGCATAAGATAAATATCGCTAGGTCTGTGTTTAATTCTGTTTGGTCAAGAAACTAAAAATATTTTTATTGAAAAGTTTTAATAACTTCGACTCGACCATAAACAATAATATCACTATAACCAACATAGCGCAATGAGGATACAGAAGACGGCTGACAGTGACAGATGGTTCTGTAATAATTTACAAATCGCTATGGCGGAAAGTCGATCAGATGATAGCTGCGAAGCTCCGAAAGATTTCCAATTATCTTCAATTGAAGGCAGCGAAAGTAGATTTAGCGTTACCCACCGACGGTGCATGCTGTGTCTTCATTTTCGCAAAGTATTCTACTGCAAACAGTGCATCCAAACTGGAGATTTCATCCATTCAACATCGCATTTTTCCGAGAGGTACTCTTTGTGTTTACAAATATACGTTTTGTGCGCATATCATTTCACTTTTTTTTTCAATGTTATTTTTTTCTGTTTGTCAACACGAGATTTGTTATCAGATTTCATGTAATTTAATTTAATTATAATTAAAATTTATTCATATTGATTAAATATTTTTGATGTATTTTTTTTCGTAATTCCTTGATTCTATTCTCTTTGAAAATCTTATCGGAACGTAAATTTTTATGCCAGAAATATTTAATAAAAAAATATAACAAGATAAGATCTTGACTAATAATTGTCGTCCACATTCATTGAAACAACCTATTTTTAAAAAAAATATTTTGTTTAATTTACATAAACTGAAATAATAAATAGATTAAAAAACCACATAACTAACCATTTTAGTCTATTGATACATACACATATATACCATCACGCCATTTCTCTGTTGGGGTAGGCAGAGATTACAGAGCACCAGAGTTTCCTATCTCGACACATATTTCGATTCTTCCACATCCATACACCTTTTCATACAACTACTATTTCTATGACACCTAACATTTTCTTCTTTCAAAATATAATTAATTCCAACCATCCTAGATCTTCCCCTACGCCTTCCACTTACATTTGTACTATGTATTATTGTTTTGTTAGTCTTCATTCATTTGTTCTACATGTCCAAACCATCTCAGAGAGCTCTTCTTAATCTTACTCAACCTATCAGCCTTAAGTTTACATTCATCCCTAATGGCTTTATTCGATATTCGGTCATACATTGGCACCCCGTGTATTCTTCTCAATGCATGCATTCCTACAGCATTTATTCGGCTCCTATAAGTCATTTTCCACTTCCACGTTTCACTCCCATACATCAAAATTGCCACCAAAATGCTATTATAGATTTTCATCTTAGCAGATTTTGATACCGTCTGTTTCGAGTATATATATTTTAGTACCCCTATGAAGGCATTTTAATAGAAAATTCAAATAAGAATTGTTTTGTTACCATTTTATGGCTATTTTTTCCATTTGGAATCAATCCCCATCTCATCCAGATCAAAATCAATTTACTTTATACCTTATTATTGTTACGTGGTTTTCCTAAAACCAATTGAATGTCGTTTTGGTAAAGAGGTATATGTCATCAATGACTTATTTGTCAGTTTGAAGTTTTGCAACACTTGTATTCCTGAAATACAGACCTCAGGTAAATTTTAAAGGTAAACTTTGAATACATAAATAATTTAGTAACACTTGTAGTGTTGCAAAACTTCAAACTGACAAATAAGTAATTGATGACATGTACCTCTTTACCAAAACGCCATTAAATTAATCCTGTGTTTAAAATTGATACCTTTACGTAATACTCACATGTTTTCACATATAAACATATCATGATGTATCCTTTGCATGATAGGCAAAGAGAAAAGATCTTCATAGTGTTCAAGTACTTATCTTAATAAAAGATCTTCATACTTCTTTCGCTTCTTCAGCATTCATATGTTGTCAAACAGCTTAGGGGACTGGTATTTAAAATTTATTTGTCCAAATACCATTCGCATACATGGAGAATACATGCGTAACATCATGCTGTGTTTCTTACGGGGTAAGTACAGAGAACAGATCTCCTCCCTTTTATATCCAAACACAATTTTCACTTTCTCCACATTCATATATCTCATGATTCACAATTTTCTAATATTTATGCTTCTCACTTTGTTTTCTTTCAAAAACTGGTCCACTTGATTCTGGCTCTTTTTTCTTGGTCTATCTCTTCCATGCACTTCTAACTTGTATGTTTGATTAACCCTTCCCTTACGGTGATAAAAATAATATGCGTGCTCCGGTGTTGGGTAGTGAGTACGCGATCAAAAATTAGCGATTTTAAATTGGAAAAATAAGAACATTCATAGATAATCCCCTTAATTAATTATAATTGAAGTTAAAAATTATAATAATTGAGATTTATTTGCTGAAAACATTAAAAAACCATCTGTCAACGCTCACGGAACGGGCGTACGTCTAACCTATTTGCAAGCCTAGAAGCTACTGTGGCGCGGAACGTCAGTCGCATACCCCGGCGCTTACGCTTATGCTTGCGACGTTGAGACAATTCAGCTCCTCGCAATTCAGTGGAGTATGCAAGAGTGAGATGCGAATATAGTGTCGCGCTTCCCGCATACTATTCACCTATCGTCAAGACACAAGGTCGAGGCACTCACAGCGTTTAAATGCGAATTTGTTTCCGATATCTTCACAAAATACCCACGATGTAGTCGATAAATTCTGATTATTATTAATATTATTTTTTAAATCAATGCGTAAATATATGATGGAGGAATACCTAAAATCTTAACCTTGTATTTATTATATTTATAGAGATATTGATGGTTATTAGAAGCAACGTGTAGAAGATACCCAACACAGGGAAGGAAAGGTTAATCAAACTTCTAAATGCTTTATTCATGTTACTGACAACATCCACATGCACTTTTTATATAAATTCAAAAATAATTCTCTATTGAAGTGATAATTTTTATATGTACAAATCATTCCATTCTAATTGTATCGGCAACACCATATCTATATATCGTATCAGTCCAGAAAGCCGTGTACTTATTGAAGTTATTATTTTCAGATTCGTAGATAAAAAATTGAGACTGATTCGCATGAAAAAAAATTGCGAATGTATTAAAGAATCGTGCGACACCCTACTTAGTAGACGCTTTAAGAAAGACACTATTCTTATCGAGATTAATAAATGCAAGGAGAATGTCGAACTACTGAAAAAGGCGATCCAGCAGAAGAAAGAAAATGTCAAAAATAATCAAACCACTCTGGAAACACTGAAGAAGTATAACACGGACACGTCTCTTCAAATATCTAAGAATAAAGACAAGATGGAGAAGATAGTTAAACATGTCCATCATAAGAAGGCTGTTCTGGACAGAAACAGTAGCCACATTGAGCTGGAACACGAATCTTTGAAAGTGTTGAGAAGGCAACGTCTTAAGCAGCTGGTTGATTTTGTGTTTCCGATTCAAGAAATTAAAAACATCAACAGGTAAATCAATTTATTTATAACTAGTTTTAATGTTAATAACACTCTTTGTGAAATTCTTGCTCTCTCTTAGGCAATTCGTCGCAGGCAAATATGGTCATCACTCCATTTCGTGCACTATAAAGTGGTTTAATAATCTAATCCTAGATCTGTGCCCCCTCTTGCAGTATGGGCACATATTTACAGGAAGTGTTTGGCAACTCAGTGCTGGGCATTCTTTTTGCCATATAGAAAATTGCCTAGATATAAAGAACAAGTGATTTTTTTAAAAGTCTATTGTATTTTTATAATACAGAATATAAACTACACACTCGAGTAAATTACTTATAATAGATCTTGTCAGAACAAGCCCATACTGATTACCAGGCACTATATTATTGTTATGGATGAATGTTCTTAGCTCATCATCAACTATTTTCTCCATGATTTTATAAATCACAGAGGTCAGATTAATTGGTCGGTAATTGCCAAGATCATCGTTCACCCTCTTTTTAAAAATTCATATTACAATTGCTCTCTTCCAGTCCTTGGGCAGCTTTCCTATTCCTATTGATTTAGTCATGATATGAATTAAGAGTGAACTCAGAAAAGTGGCACAAGCGACGAAACATTATTGAGGTTAGATGAAGAATCCTCTTCCGAATTCCATAACCTTGCCAATTCTTTTATCAGTAAAGAAGATGTGTAAATAATTTTACACTATAGTTCGGAAATTCTAGGATGAGTCCTGTGACAGCTCACAAATTTGCCCCAATACAACCTTATGTAATATATTTATCTAAATAACTTGCTATTTATTAGAATCGAGGCTTATGTTAAAGTTGATAAAATAATTAAAATTACTGAACATCGTTACAAGGTTGTATTGGGGCAAATTTGGGAGCTGTCACAGGACTCATCCTAGATTTTCCGAACTATAGGAACCGTATCAACAATAGATAAATTTAATAAGTTCCCTTACACAAATGATCTAAAATTGGTCAGATAAATTTGTTATTTCCTGGCAATCAGAAGTCCATTTTCCATTAGCCAAGTAGCGCATTTTTGATGGTGTACACATTATTGATGATATATCTTTAGATATAATTGATAAAGGGTTTCCCTTCCACCCTTTACGAGTATTATATTGGGTGTACAAATAAGTCACCGCCGTTTGACAAAAGTTGGCGCCACCAGTAAGTTATGGTTTAAATTGTCAGATGTAAAATGTCATTATCGTAAGGTTGGACATCTGTCAACAACATGACCTTGAAATATTAGTGAATTTTTATCAGTATAACATATTTTTTTGTGTTCGAAAATGTCAAGTTTTGAGCCGAATAAGCGTCATTTGCGGGAACTTTTGATTTACTTCTTCAATTTGAAGAAATCTGCAGCTGAGGCGCATCGATTGCTTGTAGAAGCATATGGTGAGGCTGCCTTAAGTGAGAGAAGTTGTCGTGAGTGGTTTCAAAAGTTTAAGAACGGTGAATTTGACATCGAAGACAAAGAACGTAGCGGAAGGCCGAAAGTGTACGAAGACGCGGAATTGGAAGTATTATTGGATCAAGATTCGTGCCAAACGCAAGAAGAACTTGCACTTACATTAGGAGTGACTCAACAAGCAATTTCACATGGGTTGAAATCATTGGGAATGATTCAAAAACAAAGAAATTGGGATTCATATGAACTGACACGGAGAAACTTTGAATGCCAATTTTCCACATGTGAAATGCTGCTTGCCAGGCCATAAACGAAAGGGTTTTCTGCACCATATAGTCACTGGTGATGAAAAATGCATCCATTATGATAATCCAAAAAGGAAGAAATCATGGGGATCCTCTGGTCATGCTTCAACATCTACGGCTAAGCCAAATATTCATGGAAAAAAACTCTTGTTGTGTATTTGGTGGGATCAGCTTGGTGTCGTGTATTATGAGTTGCTCAAACCGAATGAAACCATTGCTGGGGCTGTCTACCGAACATAATTGATGAGATTGAGTCGAGCACTCGAGGAAAAGCGCGCCCACTACTACGCCAGACACGACAAAATTATTCTCCTGCATGATAATGCTAGTCCACATGTTGCGGCACCGGTCAAAACCTATTTGGAAACACTCAATTGAGAAGTTTTACCCCACCCGCTGTATTCACCAGACATTGCTCCTTCTGATTACCACTTGTTTTGATCGATGACGCATGGCCTGTCTGAGCAGCACTTCACATCATATGAAGATACCAAAAATTGAGTCGATTCGTGGGTAGCCTCAAAAGATGATGATGATGACTGACGCGGTATTCGTATGCTGACAGAAAGATGGGGAAAAGTAGTGGCAAGCGATGGGTACTACTTCGAATAAAACATGAGGTTCCGTTCTTTCACAATAAATGCCCATTTTTTTATAAAAAACGGCGGAAACTTATTTGTACACCTAATACTTTCTTCATATGATTATTTCATGTGAACTCATGGTTTCTTTGTCTGTATGTTGAATAATCACCTTCTTTATTGGAATCCTTGTAGAAGTTCTATACTTTTCTCTTTAGTTGTATAATGTCCGATGTGATCCAAGACTAATCACTCTTTTTTTCATCGTTATGTATACAGGGATATGTTTTTCTACTTGTTTATTTCAAATTAGTTCATTAATGTTGACCAATACGCATCAATATCATTAATATTGTCAAAATAGCTGTTCAGTTGATATCTTTCATTAATTTCTTTATAATCAGCCTTCCAGTAATTCTTGTGGAAAACACGATTACTTTGCCCTCTGTTGGTTGTGAAGATTTGCATGGTTACTAGTTAGCAAATGTGATCACTGTTTCACAACAGGCAGCAGATAATCTATGGACGATACTAAATTCTCTAAAAAAGTCTACATTGGCTCAAGTGTCGCAAACAAATTGATTTCAATCATTGTCTCTTTAGAATCTGTGTTAGATATACGGGTGACGCAGCTTTGGAAGTACTTGAAGATAGCCCTTTTTGGGAAGTCATCAAAATTTATAATTGTATATAAACACTACACTATAACTAAAAATCACGTATCGGAAGATCTACAAAGGTTACTTTGTAGTTCATCTTCCTTTGGGAAGGTTTTTGGTGGTTTTCTTACCAAATGTATTTTTTCTGAACATAAGCAGATGTGGGGCTGATACCTGATCTAATGGCCGCAACCACTACCATCCTATCCTTACACTCAACTTATATGTATATTTATTTTGTAATATTTTTAATCTGTCCATAATAGTGGGTTCGAATCCTGAGTTGGAGTGCCTCTGAGGAGAGTTTGCTCTCTAAACGGTGTTATATTAACTATCCATTTATCATTATTATTATTCTCATAATTTGTAAGAATCAAGTTAAGGCCTGTCATTGTTTCAGTATCTTGTTGGTTGACTGATAAAATATTTGAATTCATGTATGATATATTCTTTCAAAGTCTGCTAATTAATTTTTTTCACCTGTAAAAACAAAATACATCATGGTTTTCAGCAGCTCGTACAGTGCTTTCGAATAATATCATTATGTCTGATTTTATGGATTTTTGAAAATAGCATACAGCAGCAGCGACAAATGAAAAAGTATCAACTGCAATATTTAACCACAATGTCATACTAAGAACACATCTCCACACTGATTAGTTGAGTCACCACATTATCAGGACAATAGATAACAACACCTGGCACCAATATGATTCCTTCTATATTTCTAAGAATATAATACTGTGCGGGAACAAAAATTGCAGTCATGACATACTAGGTTAGCTCTTTCACTGCTGAGACAATTTCCACAACAGCCAATCAGTGCGCAATATATTTGAATAGTTACAGGCCGTGATATTTTCACGGAAGTAAAACAAATTTTACATTTAAGAAAATATATATTCATAAATATAGAATTTGTTTATATATATCATTTATACATCATACCCTTTTACACCGGTTCAAAAATGCGATCGACGAATCAGAGCGTGGGGTGAGCTGTAAAGGTGGGGTTACACATGTAAAAAATATTGTCAAATAAATTAAAAATTTTCAATCAAATATTTTTTTGTCCTTTTTCAAATGTGTTTATTTTTATGTTATTTTTATTTTGTCCATTGGTAATTCGGCGCAAAATGAGATACCCAGTCTTTTTTTATTTTTATCAAACGTACTTGAGTGACTTTTTTGTGTGATAAGAGTGATGTCGGTATTTTGACGCATACCGTAATGGTATTGAATGGAGGTTTTTATGACATTTTTCGAACATTATATTACAAAAAAAAACAATATTTTATAAAAACTAACAGAAAAATATACTTACTAATTAGGTGTACACAATATTTTTTTTTAAATAATTTAATATTTGTGGTAAAGTTGGGAACAAGGATCCAAACAAAGACCAGGTTGTGTGGGGCAATCTGGACAAAATAATAATGAAGCATTTCTTTTCTTAGCTGTATCCCAGCATTGCCTACATCTGCGTCTTTTGATTTTATTATCAGTATCTTTTTCACAAAACTTCGGCAGATGTATCTTGATTTTTTATTGTACTGTTTGTCTCGGAATTGATGATGGAGGTGGACCTAGTAATTTTTTTATTATAAATAGCCTGAAATCATACAACGGCATTTTCTGTGAATTGTATGCATTGTGTAAATGCCAAGAATTCAATAACATTCGTACCCCAATTCATTGATTTTCGCGATGGTTTTTTGAGCTGTGTGAGCAGGTGCATTGTCTTGATGAAAAATGATTTTTTTCTTCTGCAAACCGGGTCTTTTTTCACAATTTTTTTCATCCAACTGGTCCAAAAGGTCACAATAATAATCAGAGTTGATTGTCTTACCAGTTTGGAGATAATCTATCAATAAAATTCCTTTTGCATCCCAAAAAACTGACGCTAACACCTTCTTGGCCGATTTCTGGACACGAACTCGCTTCGGAGCCAAAGTGCCTGGTTCACACCACTCCTTAACCTCTTGTTTTGATTCAGGATCATGGTGGTAGACCCAAGTCTCATCCATAGTGATGAATCGACGCAGAAAATCCTTTTTATCCTTTCGAAATTGCTCCAAATGTTGCTCAGAAAGTCGCATTCGAACGTGTTTTTGTTGCATTGTTAGCAAATGCGGCACCCATTGTGCACACAGTTTTTTGAAACCCAAAACTTCAGCCAAAATATGCCATGTTGTTCCATGTGAGATGCCTATGGTGTCAGCTATCACATCCACAGTCGATCGATGATCTTCCAAAACCATATCCTGTATTTTCGCTATGATTTCTGGTGTTGATGCACTTTTTGGACGTCCTGTGCGTGGATCGTCTTCAACGCTTGTACGGCCACGCTTAAACTCCAAAACCCATCGGTGAACGGTTGGAAATGAAGGAGAAGACTCCTTTAATACTTTCACCATCTTTGCATGGATCTCAGTAGCCGATAAACCTTCCAAAACAAAGAATTTAATCACTGACACGTCAACTTCAAATGGCTTGTAAACAAAGAACGAATTGACAGATCGAAATGAAATTTTGAGTACGTTCTTATGAAAGATGAAATATTAAAATGGCGTAGAAATTTTCGTTTTTCTACTGCTCCATAGATGTCGCTTTCGAAACTTTTTGACTAACCTATTATGTATATTATATGAGTTGTTTAGTATCAAAAACAGCAATCTGTCGATTTTGCGTGAATTGAGTTAAAACCGAGGAAATGTTCCTATTGTAAAACTACACATTTTTAAATGTTTACATGGTAACAAAAACAACTATATAAGGGTTATTGTTGTTTTTGTTACCATGTAAATATTTAAAAATGTGTAGTTTTACAATAGGAACATTTCCTCGGTTTTAACTCAATTCACGCAAAATCGACAGATTGCTGTTTTTGATACTAAACGACTCATATGTCTTATCTTCTTTTTGTTAAAACAAGTTCGATGTTATCTATTTGATTAATTCCATATTTGAATAAGATATATTTTTTTTTAAATAGGTGGATCAGACCAACACTTGGTCTTCAAATTCTATTGTTTCACTTTAAAACTGATCCTCGTCAACGAGTAATGAGGATGTATTCTTAAAATACTTAATTTAAAATGATGAGTTTATTTTGATAGGTGAAATTTATTTATTTATTTTCTCAAAACAGGCTTAGCCCAATTACTTTGAAAAATACAAGATATGTTAACATTAAAAATAATGAAAAATTATACAGAATAAAAAAAAAATTATATAAAATAAAAAGTAATGTATATGCATACATATATACACACAAACATACACATATATTCAAAGTCACTTAAGTACGTTGATGAGTGCTTTCTAACGCGCTCAATCTTAGAAGAAAATTTACTTTTGCTTTTGGTAATGTGATATGAAATATGTCAATATCCGAAGCAGTCCTGTTCAAAAGAGTTAAGGCCCTTCCAAAAGGCATAGCAGCTGAAAGACCAGTTCTTGCGTATGTTATTGAGAACAGTTCTTGCCGGCGCAGTCTAGTGTAATTGTTAGGAACATTTAACGCTAATCTTTGTAGTAATGCTGGACAGCTCACAACTCCTCGAACGAGTTTGACAACGTATACCAGGAGACGCAGATCTCATCTTACACTCAAGGAGTTATACCCAAGCATGCCCAGCAGAAACTGAGTAGGATAAAGCCATGGATAGACACCAAACTGACTCATATAGAGATATCGTAGATATTTTTTTGTACTTTCTCCACCATGAGTGAGTTCTGCGCCCCCACTGGGTTCCAAATGCAAGCATTGCTTTCTAGTTTGCTATGGATCAATGAATTAAACAATGTTTCGAGCACCATTTGGTTTTCAAACGACTTAGAGATTCTCATTACAAATCCTAGAGTTTTATAAGCTGAGTTGCACATAATTTCTATATGAGGACCAAATGTGAGATTGCTGTGGAACAAGACACCCAGATCTTTAATATTATCTGTGCGGGGTTTAGGTATAGATTCTAGTGTATATCTATGGGATTTCAAGACGTGTGAACGATGCTTGGACGTGTGAGCGATGTTCAAGACATGTGAGCGATGAGCGATGAAGAAATAGGATGTTTATATTTTATTTTGTTTATTTATTCTTTTTCTATACGTGATAAGGAAAGATATTAGAATAACAGTTTAAAGAGACAAATTTCAATAATCCTGTAAAAATATATTCCCCTTTCTGAAAAATTCTTCAAGTGATTCTAACATTTGGAAAAGTACTTCGAATTGGACTTCTTATTTAGCCCTATGGTAAACCCGGATCTGGTGTATGTATAGATTGAACAACTATGGAGACATTAGAAATCCTTGTTTGACACCTCTAGTTATATTGAACTAATCAGAACCTGATTAATGCTTACACATGCACCACTGGCAACATACAATTATGTGATAGCACTCATTATTTTTTTGTTCATTCCATACCCAGACAATTCCTCCCTCAGCATTTTTTTCACTACTCAACAATAGCAATGATTTCTTTATGATTTTTAAATATTTTTTTGTCAACATTCATGGAGATAATATTTGATTGCAGCCTCTATCACTTACAAAAGCTCCTTACTTGTCCAATTTTCTTTTTATCACTAGTGATAAAAATGTTTCAAGACTTCTATATTTTTTTATCTTCATGAATCCATCCATGACCTAGTTGTTAACAAACACTCTTGTCTTCCAACTCGGAGATTGCAAATTCGATTCTCATTGGTGTTCAATTTTTTTTCAAATAAGGTTTCTGTGATTTTCTCAGGAAAAATAGTGCAGTGGTTTCCCATTGTCTACGGCACCGCAGATGTTATAGGAATTGTATACATGTTTTATATACTGTGAACCCTGCTGCTAACGCACAGTATTTTGGTTGTAATACAGGCGAACCTCGACTTTCGCACATAATTGGTTCCTGAAAATGTGTGCGAAAGTTAAATGTTCGAAAGTAGAGGGAAGAAAAAAAAACACCAAAGATTGTATATACTTCAAAAATTTTATTTGTCAAAAATTACTCAGTACATATTAAATTGAAATTATATTTTTTTAACGAAATTGTCAAGAGTTTTTTGTATTTTATTATTTTTTTTCTTTTCTTCATAGAGAGTTCTGTAACACGCAGTGCTATTATGGATCTCCCTACGCACTTTAGATATGCGTTCTCCATTTGGGTCACATTCTTCTATAATATTTAAAAATTTCTCAATATGTGTTAAAGCTTCGTTCAAGTTTTTTAATGTTAAGGTATTGGGTATTTCTTCTGGTTCTTCTTCCTCACTTTCGTTTTGTACGTATGAACTAGAATTTTCATTCTCGTGACGATCCATAAGAAATTCATTTGACAATGGTTCAGAATGTGATTCTATCAATTCATTAACATCTTCGCTATTGACTTCAAGGCTTAGTTCATTCATCAGGTGAACTATTTCAAGAGTTATGGTTTCTGGGGTATCATCAAAATTTTGAAAATCACTCATCATCTGTGGGCATAGTTGCTTCCACGAACCTTTCATTGTTGACTCTTTTATTTCAGCCCATGCATCTCCAATATTATTTATTGCATTCCATATGTTATAATTTTTCCAGAAATCTATTAATGTGGGCCCACCTTCCATTTCAGTTGCCTTGATGGCCTGATTCATGATCGACCGCATATAATATCGTTTAAACGTAGCTATCACCGTTTGGTCCATGGGTTGTATGAGACACGTAGTATTGGGGGGAAGAAACACTACATTGATTTCTGGGTATAAATTTTGTAGAGATTTTGGGTGTCCTGGAGCATTATCTAAGATTAATAATGCTTTAAATGGTAAATTATTAACTTCACAATAATGTTTTACTGCTGGTACAAAATGTGAAGTAAACCAATCTTTAAATATTAAAGCGGTAACCCAGGCTTTTTTATTGGATTTCCAAATGACTGGAAGCAATTTTTTATCTTTCCCTTTCAATGCTCTAGGATTTTCTGCTTGATAAACTAACAATGGCTTCAATTTTAAATCACCAGCTAAATTTCCACCAAGAAGCAATGTCAATCGGTTTTTAGAAGGTTTATGGCCAGGCGCAACTGATTCATCCTTTGATAAGAATGTACGATTAGGCATCTTCTTCCAAAATAAACCAGTCTCATCTACATTGAATATTTGACTAGAGGTATATTCTCCATCTTCAATAATTTTGGACAGTGACGGAATAAAGTCTTTTGCAGCATCTTTATCCGCATCGGCTGATTCTCCGGTGAATTTAATATTGCGTAAAGAATACCTTGTTTTAAAATTTGAAAACCAGCCGTTACTTGCATGAAACACCGTGTCAGAATCATTTTTTAGTCTAGCCTTCCAATCATTATGCAAGCTAATAGCCCTAGCTTGAATCTCCGAAGTACTCAGAGGTACGTCTTTTTGATTTTGGTCACTAATCCAATACATCAAAGATTTCTCCATTTCATCAATTACTATGCCGTGCTTTTTGGAAACAATTTTTGATGATATATTTCCACAATTTTTTACATATTCCTTAATTTTATTTTTATTCTTTAATATCGAACATATCGTAGACCTGTTTATATCATACGACCGGCCAATTGAAGCAAACGACTCTCCATTTTCAGATCGTTTTATTATATCCATCTTCGTTTCGATTGTATGAAGTTTATGGGTTCTTGGTTTTTTTTTAGCTATATTTACTTCACAGTTTTTTCGTTTCTCACTCATGTTAAAACTTTTTTTTTTTTTTTTTAAACAAAATAATTTATTTAATATTACTACTGTACAACTTCTCCCAAAATAAATTATGTTAAAACGGGTACGTAATATTTGAAACAAAACTCGCAGAACAATTCATCTGTGCGTATGCTAACGCAAGACTGAACCTGTCGAGATCAGACGGGAGTGTGTACAAATTAGTAAATTCAAATGCATGCGTTTGATTCGCTCGCTCTCGTATGTTAATGCATATGTGCGAACATATGTGCGAACAGGACATAACACTTTTCACAGTGCGGACTGGGCTCATAAGCGTTTCATGGTGCAACAGGGAAACAAAACATTTTTGCATTATTTCGGGAAAAAAATAATTAAAAAACTATTTTTCAAAAATGTGCGAAATAGCGAATTGTGCGAAAGTCGAATGTGCGAAAGTCGAGGTTCGCCTGTACTACTAGTATTCTAGGGTCGAGATGAAATGTGTACTTATGGAGCTAAGTGTGAGCAGGAGTATTGTAAAAATGAGGATATGAGTTGGAAGGATTAGGAAAGATGATAGGGAAATGTAGAAGCAGAAGTTATCAGCCTCTGTGCCCCTCAGTTTCTGGATCAACGCAGTTTCCGAGGTGTGGCCGCTGTCCGTGCACTGACAGCTACTCGGAGCCAAAGGTGAAGAATTTGAAATGTCAGCAGATCAGCTGCTTAGTACTTTCTACGTGACCCTAGACTGGCTAATACTAGCCACATAGTACTACCGTTTAACATATCGCTACACTCCTATCAATATACGATTCACCAAGTAACAAATGTTTTTTTTATCACAGCTTGGGTTATGGTACTGTGGGAGGAACTGAACGAGCTTTGGCTGAGGCATCCAGGCCCACGGAAGGGGGGCAGGCTCTGGCTCCATTGCAGATCCTATCTGCCCTGCTGCCCATCGATATTGCCGACTACAGCGCCTACTGCCATTGGGGTAACAAGCTTGCATATACATATTTCTTCAGCTAACTTCATGTTCATCTCTTCACCCTAGAAGGGAAAAAGCTCTTTATTTATTATACAAGATACAGTTTTTAGACATGGATTAGAAATACATAAGTGTGAAACATAGTATAGAAGTCCCTCCTTGTCCGTGTGAAACACCTTCCAATACATACACCCAGTGGATGCATGAAACCACAGAAAGTACTGAACCCTACATATACTATATGTACATACTTATGATAAAGTTTAATTTATAAATAAGGCACAGTAAGAGATTAACTACAACATCTATAAGCATACCTATAAATGGAGCAAAGTCCTATTTATAAAAACATGTACGAAAAAATTCCAAGTCACATAAAGCCAGCTTTTTACACTAATTTTAATCTCTGGAAACTCTTATTTAACGGGAAAGGCAAAAATGGAATACTTAGCAACAGTGGTGTGTATAAACTTTTATGTGCTGACTGTGATAATTTATATATAGGAAAGACAGGAAGATCCTTTGAAAACAGATTTCGTGAACACAAATCCTCTAATTTATTTTGAAATGGCTAATCATTGTCACCGTGAAAACCATACTTTTTCTATCGATGATGCCAAATTTTTTGCATATCAGTAGTAACGGAAATAAATTGGACAGATTAGAGGCCCTAGAAATTTCTAAGTCAGTACATCAAGGTGAACATCAGGTAAACACATATATCCCAAAAATCTCTCAGCTGCTGGCTGAAATCATCCTATGCCTCCCTCAGCCCTCAGTCCCCAACTCGAATGTCCCCAACCGTTGAAGTGTGTATATCGGTACCAGTTCGAACAGAATTCAGTCTTGTTTGTGCTCCCCTGAAGATGAGGTGAAAGCCTTAAAACCGGTAGGGTTATACCGTTACATAAGTGGAATAAACAGTGTTTGATAAAACAAATTTCAATGTCTTTAAACCTCCACAACGTTAATGACTTAACTATAAACAATATATAAAATATAATAACTATTGCCATGCGACACCTTTATTTGTGCATTTTTTATTATAAAAACCTTAGCATGAATTTTTTTTTAAATTATCGAAAAGTAATGACTTTGATTTCCAGTGGCTGCTAACAAGTGCATGACCAACACATCGGGCGGGCAGAACTCCTGTCCTGAGCCTGTGAAGCAGAACCCGGCATACCGCATTAGCGCTGCGCTTGCGTACAGTGCTCAACTATTGCAGATAATGGCTTTCTATCTTGATGTACGATTGCCCTACAATGTTTCTTACAGGTAAGTTTAAATTATTATACATATATCAAAATTGTAGCAATGAGGTGGAAAAGTTCACATTGGATTATATTGTTTATGTTTCATCCAAAGAGGCAGGTTCTACAGTAAAATCAATGTACAATACACTCTCCATTATCTGGGATTGCATTAACCAGACTGATGCAACCCCGGATAATAGAGAATTTACTGTATATTGATTTTTTTATTTGATAATATAAAGTTTGTCTTAGTAATGTTGCTCGTGTCTGAGCATTGTTATTCCATGATTATCTGGAACTGAGTGGATGATCCGTCTCCACTTCTTGTGCTCTGGAGCTATGATGAGTGCAACACTCAATGAAGTGCAGTCATATATTTTTATTTGATCTATTCACCTTGTGAGAGAACGTTTTCTTGCTCGTCACCTTTCAATACTTTCTATCATTGCCATTTTCTCCAAACTGTCTTCATCTGAACATTTGATGTATGACAGTATTCTCTTTCTGCAGTCCATGAGATGTGAAGCACTTGACGTTAACACCAGATCTCAAAAATATCCAACATGTCTCTTTCCTTTTTCTTTAGCATCCATGTCTGCTCACAGAGTTCTATGGAGAAAACCAGGATTCTCATCAGACAAAATTTGGTGT
The DNA here is from genome assembly GCA_949825065.1 of Odontocerum albicorne. Classification (NCBI taxonomy): domain Eukaryota; kingdom Metazoa; phylum Arthropoda; class Insecta; order Trichoptera; family Odontoceridae; genus Odontocerum; species Odontocerum albicorne. Next base: position 7,060,431 of record OX463855.1, read on the forward strand.
TAATAAGTATCTAAATACCAATTTTTTTCATATCTTAAAAGTTTGGTCATCGCAGATTTTGCCATACCAATTAATCTTCAAATCTCTGTTTCACAACCTCGATTTTCCCATTGTAAATTTTAAAGTTCCATAAAAGGCCATTATTTGAACTGTGAGGCGTACATAGATTTTATTCTGGATGATCTCCAAACAATGTATGTATAGACTCTTGACCAAGAGTGGCCAACATTTTTGAGCCGCATGCCAAAACTGGTATTGAGTAAAGGACTGCATGTGTATTTTTTTCAATAGACATGTCGAAATTTAAATATGAGTGCCTAAAAACAAGATTATATGCTCCGATGTGTCCTGATTAATATAGTGCTGTTTTGTATTATTTTCATGACCCTATCACTATCGTCCCATGAACACTGTATCAAGTATACCCTCAACTTGTTAATAGACTGGCACAAAGTACCACCAAGCCCAGAATCTCGACAAAAAATTTGTGACACCACCGGGAATCAAACCCGGGACCCTTGCGAGCCAAACGACTTTACCACTGAACCATGAGGGTCGACAAATTCTTATATTGATTTTTTTATTGAATATAAATACAATTCACATTATATGAGTGTCGTCATTTTACATAAATACTTAAATAAATAAATATAAATATTAATTTTGATACCTATTACGTGTAAAAAATAAAAATGTACCCATGTTGAATTTTCTTTTTAATTTTTATCTATTGTATAATATTATAATATAATATTATATTACTAACATTTTGGATCATATTTAAATAAGATTTTTATGTTTCGATACAAATCTTCTTCGTGTCTAATTTTCGGTACAAATCTTCTTCGTGTCTGATCTTCGATTCAAATCTTCTTCGTGTCTGATCTTCGATACAAATCTTCTTCGTGTATTACTATTATTTAAAAATTATGTTTTATTGTTATTTGACTATGCTTGCTCTTGAGAGGAGGACTCGGGAAGAAGATATTTATTTATTATTTATTATCAATTCAAAGACACAAAAAATCTAATAGTTTATAATAATTTTTTGTTACACCAGTTATCCGAAAACTCTCAGAGCAATTACGTAAGACTATTAAATTCAGCTCTAAAATAATGATAAATTCAGGGGGAAAAAAAAGTTTAAGTGAAGCTAAAAAAAAACTCTTGTACTAACACCCAATTACGAGTTATATGATTTTTGTATTAGTGATCTATGCGGCAGTGAGATGGAAGAGCGACGCTTCAGACGGCGTGTGTGGCGTTTGCAAGGCTGTGCAGCTGCCGTGGCAGCAGGGGCGGGCCTGGGTGTAGCCCCCATGGGATACTCACTGGCCCACCAAGAAGAACCGCCTCTGCATGTACTACTCAGGGCATGCCCTTTGCAACTCAATAGGTAACAAAGTCAATTTTTAACTCTTTGTAGTTATGTCTCAAAGTTATTTATGGGGGAGACCACTTCCCCGTACAAGATGCGTTTTGGGAGTCTATGATCACGCATGTGTATCACATACCCGGTCCATCGCAATTGCGCCTTTACAACCATATCCTCTATAGGTTTACAGTTGTAGTGTTGGAAGACCGAGACATTTGTGACATGATCACTCCAGTGGATCGGAAGAATTCGATGAAGGAAATGATGGTGGAACATCTCAAGGCTCCGACTGTGCCTTCTATAGGGAACCCAAGTTTCAGACCCATAGAGAAGTGTGGGGAGGACAATGGCCTTGTAGACTGGGAGATTTCTCTGCTGTAGAACACTCTGTTATTTAATTTAGCAACAGCCGCTGACGCACACCTAATGTGACTCTTTAGTTTAACATCAAGAGAAGAATTCGAAGCCAGGATGCTGCCCAGATATGTGAAGTTAGGTACGTTCTCCAGCTGCACACCATCCCCTTGAATGTCGGTTGATTGGACCACCTCATTCTCTGCAGAACAAGCTAGCACCTGAGTTTTCTTCACATTTATTTCCAGGCCAAACATCTGATACACCTCTATCAGAATAAAGTATAACCTGTATATGTAAGCTTTATAAAATTAAAATAAATAAAAGACACTTGTCAAAGTGTTTCATTACTTTAGATAATTATAAGAAACTTCATTGTGGGAGATAAAAATATCATAGGTTACGGCCACACAGGTAGGAGCCTCGCTTGGTGCTTAGAGCTACGCTGTGAGCTAGGTGACATATCCTAGCGAACGCACCGCATACTATCACAATGGCCACACTGCACGCTTCGCGCCACACTACGTGACGATAAGTCACCTAGCGAGTCTCCTAGCGAACAGACGTGTTGATTAATTTTATTGTGTCACCAAGTAATTTTACCAGATGGAGGAAGTTTTAATAGGAGCAGTGTATAAAAGGGAACATTTGTGGAACCCATCGAGCAAATTAAACAAAAATGTATTCATCGTATTTCCCCAATTCTTTGTAGAGAAGTTGGAACTCTCCACGAGTACTTCTAGATAAATTAACATTATGCACCCGACAAGTCAAATTTGAGATGTTCGAAATTTTAAACATAAATTTTCTGAGAAAAGTAGCTTTCTAGTTAGTTTTGAGAGTGGCATCGTTTTTTGACTCAACCACTCCCAAATGTCAAATGAATTTGTATCAAAGCACGTAGCGTGCAATGTGGCAGTATATGTATCTAGTTGATAAACGTAGCACCTAACTTAGCACTACGCAAAGCACTTCGGTGTGGCCTTAGCCTTAGTAAATGTATGGACATTATTATTATTATAGACTGGCAACATGAATACTGTGAATATAAGTTTAACTGCAAATTCAAATCATGGAAAAAGAGCAAAAATCCATAGAATAAGCAAAAAAAACAAAACATTACTAACACTTCTGATTTTATGTGTAGGAACTTATCCAAATATATTTTTTAAACTAGTTCAATATCATATCATTCACAACACTATTATACGCAGTATTCACGAAGTAGTAGTGAAGTGTAATCCGGTGCATCATCATTTTCTTTAAATTGTCTCTCACAAACGGCACAAAATTCAAAAAAAGTATATATTGTCTAGTTATTTTTTTAAATGAAAAAATTGCAAACGCCTTGTTAATTCTTGCCTGTTAAACACAAACGGCATGTCCAATATGGCTGAAAATTTAAATGTACATCACAGACAGTGTCGCCAATGTGAGGAAAAAAGGTGGGCTCAATCAAAAACAAACAGCCCGTGAAATTAAAAAATTCTCATCATTTTTTTATCAAATCTCATAATATTGGTAACCATAGATTGTCAAAAAAGTTTTAATGAAACTAGTCTCAATTAATTATTGAATGACTTTTATAGCATCCAGTTCGAAGACATATACCAGCAGCAGCGGCAGCAGGCACAGTGGTTGGAAAGGGAATGGTGGGGCTGGAGCGGGGGCGAGGAGGGCTGGGGCTCCGACGAGGACGAGCCTGAGCCCCTGGAGCATCTTAAATGGGACTGGGAAACGGTTAGTTAACATTAAATCATATTTACAGAAAAGATTCCAATTACTGAGGACTAAATTCCTATGCCTCATCAAGTGACTACCTCAAAATTTTACCTAACCTAACCTATCTCAATAATTCTTAACACAATAAATTAAAAATTTCACTAAGTGTCCAGGGTTGCCTCGCCATTTCAGCATCAATTCAGTTGGAAAGCAAAGCTGAGAGTTTTTTTATTTTTGAGTGAGCTTTTGCACACTTGCAAACTCAACGGCCACACCACTATATTGGATCTGAAGTGAGATGATCGGAGCACACTGACATATTTTCTTTTTTTATAAAGACTTGATATGACCAGTCTTGAAAATATCCTTATACCCCAGAGGTCCAATGTGTTACCACTCGGCCATGCACCTCAATATTTTTTACTACCCTATCATGTATACAGTACAACCTAGCAGATTATTGTCATATGGCAATCTCTTCCAACTAACTAGAAAGGTGTTAAAGAGACCTTGAGTGAAAACCAGACTTATACCCTATTTAAAAATTTAGGAACCAGTGGGATTCAAACCCATAACTCCCAGATTGGAAAACAGACATCTATTATGTCTAAGTAACGTCACGAAAGTCGTAATTTTTTGTACATCTCATTTCTAAAATCTCAACATTTGAATTAGTTAAACCACATCACCGAATTGTGTTGCTAGTATTATCAACATTAGTTGCATGGCCGTAAAGTAACTCGCTGGACTTTTGTGCAGAAGATCTTCGGTTCGAAGATCTGTACTGTGCTTCTCCCATTGAATAGTATGGGCAAAAAGAAAAACAAATTTAGAATAAATCAAGAAACATTCACTACGCATTAACATCTAGCTGAAGAATCGATCATCTTTCACTCAGCTTCGGTGCATGATGAAGGAAAGCACCTCAAATAACCTCGTTGTTGGCGCTTGTTTTCGTATCTCATATTCGCTGTTTGATGCCTCATCAAGCCTTTCTACCTACTGCAAACATAACAGATACACTGCAGTAGTATGTGCATTGCAATAATTCTGCAGTGGCCAAATATGATTCGGTGTATGTACTAGAATGCACTATGAGTCGTAAAAAATATATGTATAAAACATACAAAACATGTGTTAGAACATACATACGTGTATGTCGTTATAAAATATGTAAAAGAACATACAAAACATGTGTCAGAACATGAATATATGTATGCCGTTATAAAATATGTATAAAAACATACAAAACATATGTGAGAACATACAGTACCCGGCGGTAAGTAATACACATCGGGCTTAAGAAAGAGACTGTCGGCCATAATCGGCTAATTTTGGCTTTGTAGAGCGCCGACTCTGTCCCTAGAACGCTTGACAACGACTGACAAATCGCAACGAAACACGTGTAACATATGAATGAAAGAGACGACGCTCTACAAAGCTGAAGTTAGCCGATTATGGCCGACAGTCTGTTTCTTAAGCCCGATGTGTATTACTTACCACCGGGTACTTTACATATATGTATGCCGTTATAAAATATTTATAAGAACATACAAAACATGTGTATAAACATACATACATGTATTTTGTATGTACTTTAAAATATGTATTTATAATAACATACAAAACATGTATATGAACATACATACATGTACTCATATGTCGTTATAAAATATGTATAAAAACATTTGTAAGAACATACGTATATCTACGAGTATATTCTTACACACAATATGTATTTTCTCGGTATTATTTTTTTTATTTATTATTTGTACTTAAATAATTTTACATTAATGTCCTGCCTGTCAATTTCATAATACAATGACACCCTTTTGCTTGAAATGTTTCCATAGTTAAAAATAATTCAATATCCGTTTTATTTTGCAGTTGGGTGACGCGAACCAAGTAAATGTGAGGGCTCCTCCACCTCCGGTTCCAATGGTGCCAGTCCCAGGTCTGGTGACTAGCGCCGCAGCCTCTCTGGTTTCCATGTGGAGAGGCTGGACTGCCAAGTAGGAGAAGTAGCGCCTCACCTGTCCTGTTCTACCCCGCCTCACAATTCATCATTTTATTAATTTGACATGAACAATTTTTTTTATATATTGAGTATGACATGCAAAGTGCAAACTATATCATCTCATGCTGTATTTGAAAATATTTCGCATACCATTAGTCTTTTTAGGCACGACTTGTTTTGCCACATTAATCAGGCATCATCCTCATTATGGCGTTCAAAATTATCTTTGACAACTATCACTAGTGCTTGATTTTGCCACGTCAAGATATTGCATTCTCTTTGTAATGACTGAATACTTGTATCTGTTTCTTGTAAGGTTAGATCAACAGCCAAACTAGACATGAACACCTACTGTGATCATTTCAACAAGAGTGCAATAACTTAAAATGACACGGCAACACCAAGCACTATTAAACAGTTGCTACCGATATTCTTTGAGGTCATCAGTTTTGCAGAAGCATTAACTACATGAAGATGATGCCACATTTACGCGTTGAAACTAGTTAAACCTAAAAAGTCAAGTACATTACAAAAACTGCACGTTTTGAATCAATTTATCATCTCGGTACAAGAGATTTGACATTTTTATTTTTTCTATAAATTTAAATAGCCGTCTTGAAAGATATATGATACTCGTATATTGAAATAGTTTAAAGCGTAGATCATAGACCGGTATAAATACTAAATATTAATTTCTAACGTCGAACCTCATACACTCCAAACTTTAGTGTGAACATGAGGGAATGAAATCACATAACTTCTTTATTTAACCCTTCCCTTACGGTGATAAATTTGAAACGCGTGCTCCGGTGTTGGGTAGTGAGTACGCAATCAAAAATTAGCGATTTTAAATCGGAAAAATAAAAACATTCATAGATAATGCCCTTGATGAATTATAATTGAAGTTAAAAATTATAATAATTGAGATTTATTTGCTGAAAACATTAAAAAACCATCTGGCAACGCTCACGGAACGGGCGTACGTCTAACCTATTTGCAAGCCTAGAAGCTACTGTGGCGCGGAACGTCAGTCGCATACCCCGGCGCTTATGTTTATGCTTGCGACGTTGAGACAATTCAGCTCCTCGCAATTCAGTGGAGTATGCAAGAGTGAGATGCGAATATAGTGTCGCGCTTCCCGCATACTATTCACCTATCGTCAAGACACAAGGTCGAGGCACTCACAGCGTTTAAATGCGAATTTGTTTCCGATATCTTCACAAAATACCCACGATGTAGTCGATAAATTCTGATTATTATTAATATTATTTTTTAAATCAATGCGTAAATATATTATGGAGGAATACCTAAAATCTTAACCTTGTATTTATTATATTTATAGAGATATTGATGGTTATTAGAAGCAACATGTAGAAGATACCCAACACCGGGAAGGAAAGGTTAAGGAAGTTACGACAAATTTGTACGAATTTTTACTTGAAATATTAATTTCTTCAGTAAAATAGTTAAGATTTAGTATTAAGGTCAAACTATGAATTCAGGCCAAACCTCTTAACATCTTACTTTTTCTATATTATGTTTATATAATATAGTTTAAACCCCTTAAAGTACAACATATTTTATTTTTCATAAGTGGAAGTGATGGTTTTCAAAAGTAATTTTATTTGAGAAACATTATTTTTATGGTAATAATATAAACTGTGAAATTATGCTGATATTGACAAACAGTTATAACTCATATTCCTTCAAAACTGAGCTAATATATTTTATCAAAGGTTCTGGCGTTAACTTTGTGGAATTCCATAGTAAAATATTTAACAATGAATTACTCTGTTATTCTGTTACACTAGTTTCTACCTCCTATTCCGAGACTCTTTTTAGGTGGAATGGTCCCGGTTTGTTACGAGAGCAGTACTTATATTAGACTGGTGTCATGTTACTACAATAGACCTTTTGATGCGATTGGTCCATAGTAACTCGTAACAAAATCGTGATTATTCTGCCTGAAGAGAGCCTCTGGATAGAAGATAGAAACACGTGTAGCAGGAATTAATATAATTAGTGGGATAGCTATGTAATTTATTGTTAAATATATATTCTAATGAGCTAATATTGTTTGGGCTTTGTGTGACAATATACATATATGTTGAGAAATTCATTCCAATTTCTTAGTAGATGATTATTTTCAATTGACAGTTGAACGTAAGAAGTAACTTGAATCGTGTTGAAAATTCACTGGACCATTGACACCGGCAATGCTGCTTCTGATGTTCGGACATGTATCAATTTCTAGATTTAAGTTATTGAAAAACAACACACTAAATTAACAATTTCTTGCCCATTTTTCTAACAAGAATGTTTCTGCATTCATATAGTTATACAAATGCCATAAAACACTCTCACCATAGAGAATTGAAAAGATTCTTATGATCAAATAAGGACACAGGATGAATAATGCTATGGGGTTTGATTAAGAAACACACGGGCATTTTTTCAAAACTTTTGCCTCTAGTTTGTGATCAAAATCCCACATGCAACTAATTAATTACAGTAATTCCACTATTTACGTTGATAATTGGTTTCAGGAAAACAGTGCGTAAATGAAAACCGCTTAAATGGAACCGATGAATGCTATGTAAAATAAAAGGTGATCTTTTACATATTTCAAGATATTCTGTTCTTACTTAGTTAAAAAAGCTTTAGTTATTTTTTTTAACAAGTCCTGTATAAGTGGTTAATGATAACGAATAAAACAAACATTTTGATGAGAGCTTTACAATTAATTTATAAAAAGGAAAATATAACAGAATTAAGAATCTATCTTCATGTCGGTTGTTCTTTTTTATTCCTCTAGTTCCAAATAGAATAAACCGTGTTAATATGAATTTGCGTAACTAGAGACCGCTGAAAAAAGAGATTATTTTACAGACATTAAACAAAATATATTTTAAGGTGTTTTCTTTTTGACTAGATACTCGAATGATGTATTGTTATTTTTACTTCTTTTTTTTCAGATTTAAATAAAAATAATGAATGTCGTATAATTAATATAAACCATTCAATTATCAATTATTGTGATTTGTAACACATTTATTAATTAAAATTAGTTATATGTATAATTGCAGTAACTTAAGACACAGTATTTATAAATTTTTGAAAGTTTTAAGATTCTATGTGTATTTGTGAATTTTTTACTTGAAATCTATCATTAACATCATTTGATTTTAAATTTTTTCATTTTGATTTTTTACTTTTGTAATTGTATTTTATCATCAAATGCACAAAAGTGTCACAGATCTCCAGTAGCATTCTTAGATCAAAATAAATAATATTTTCTATATAATTATTTGAACAATATAGCCTTTTAGTGCCTTACCACACAGTTCTAATTATTTGCCTTTTTTTCTATTTTCATATATGTATTTTTTAAATCAGTTTATCTATCCATTGACAATGTATTACCGAATACGGAATAAAGTGCTTAGGGATGAGTATGGACTTAAGGCTGATTTGTTGTGCAAGATAAAAAAGAGTATTATGAGATGGTTTGGGCATGTGGAATGAATGAATATAGAATGACTAACAAAACAAATATACAGTGCAAATGTGAGTGGAAGGCATAGTAGAAGAAGACTAAGGAAAGTATGGTTGGATCAAGTGTAACACATCGATCAATAAGTCCCGGGACTAACCAACAGATGGCGTCTCTAATAACAAATCCATACCATTCTCAGTTAGTACCAACCTTTAGAAGTTACGTGTCAAGAAAGAGAAGAAAGTTCTCTTTCATCAGGACAATGCAACGTGTCACAAGTCGATGGTAACGATGGCCAAATTGCATGAGTTGAACTTCGAATTGCTTCCGCACCCACCGTATTCTCCAGATTTGGCCCCCAGCGACTATTGGCTGTTCGCAGACCTCAAAAAGATGCTCCAGGGAAAGAGATTTGGCTCCAATGAAGAAGTGATTGCCGAAACTATAGTAACGCCTATTTTGAAACCAAAGATAAATCGTTCTACACGGCTGGCATAGAAAAGTTAGGAAAGCGTTGGAATGAATGTATCGCTTTTGAAGGAGACTATGTGGATGAATAAAGAAGAATTTTGGCAAACAAATGTTGTTTTAGTAGGTAATCCCGGGACTTATTGATCGATGTGTTATATTTCGAAAGACGAAAATGTAAAATTTCAGAGGAATCGTAGGAGCAATATAAGAAGATGTATGGATGTAAAAGGTATGAAAGATGTGTGTCGCGATAAAAAAGTCTGACGCTCTCTCTTTTCTGCCTATCCTGATAGGGTGACGGCGTGATGGTATGTATGTATCTATCCATTTACATAATAAAGATTTAGGGCTAGTTTTTACTTCAGGTCTCTTCAACATCTTTGTGGTCGGTAGTAAGAGATTGCTACATGGTAATAAACCTACTAGGTTGTACTGTATACAATGAAAGCATTTTAAAATATAAACAACTCCATGATATGTTGATATTTTATTCATAATAAATTTTATATTCCTCAAATTTATTCTTCATATTCTGATAAATTAATTCTTGAGTCCATTTTAATTTCGTATTACACTTTCGTTGTGTACAGCACAATTTGGTAGACTTATTTTTACGTGGAAATTTCATCCGACTGTCATCCGGTGTTAAAATGCCTTATTTGAATACATCAGACTGGGAACCAGAGTACTATTGGGAATCGAATCTGAATCTCGCAAGTGGAAGATAAGCATTCCAGCAACTGGACTACAGAGTATGTTGATGGTAAAAGGACTCGGATGTACAAAAGAGCAATGAAAGAAATGAAAATGCTGCAGTGATGCAATATTAGGGAAGAATACAGAATGAAAGAAGGTGTATTACATAAGATGAAGAAAGAACATTGAAATGTTTTGGCCGCGTAGAAAGAATGAATGATGAAAGATTTGCGAAATAATTTATTCAAGTACTATGTAAGGTATAAGAAATTTTACGAATAAATTAAATTATTAAGAGTTAATATTTAAAAAAAAAAACAAGCGATGCATGGCAATGTGTATGGGTGTGACAAAACATATGCCAGTGTAGAATGATATGGAGATCTTTTCTCTCTGTGTACTTCAATAGGGCGTAATATAAATGTATATTGATGCCAACTGCTAATGAATGAAGTATTTTTAATCATTCAAAAAATATTTATTTTTCAAATTGTATTAATTAATTTATTTGTACTATAAATATATTTACAGGTATCCCTCGATTTACACGATCAATTGGTTTTAGAAAATATCATGTAACTTATTTTCTTTCACCTTATCCCATCCATTTCGAGTCAGCAGCTTTGAACTTTTTCCTCCATCTCTCTCGATCTTGACAATCAATCGAGGATAGTCCGAGTCTCGTTATGTACTCTTTTACTTATCTAGGCTCTTCTTCGGTTTCCCTCGGTGTCTATTTGGGAGTTTCCAATTCGTGACTGTCTTTAGCATAGACCCTTCATCCTGCCATTTCACATGCCGATACCCTCGTAGTCATGTTTCTCGCGTTTTATCTACTAATGGTGTCATTTTGTTCATTTCAGATCTTGTACAATCTAGTGACGCCCAGTGACCACTATAGTTTGCAAATCTCCACCAGATGAAGCAGTTGTTACTCTTTTTTTTTTAGAGATCTAAGCGGGCCTGATCACTGTTTTGTAGATCTTGCTCTTCAGCTTTATTGGTAGCCTTGTGTCTCACATAACCCCCATGTTTTTATTTCCATTTGTTCCAGTTTATTTTTATTCTGTTTTGTACGTCCTGGAGCATCTCCCCATCTGTCATAATGATTGAGATCTTCTTCTTCCTGGCACTGTCCCAACTCATTGCCTAGGTAGGCTGTTGGGGTCGGCTCTTCTCGTTCTCAGGCAGTATATTCTTCGGTTCTGGGTGTCGCTTTCATCTAGGCCGTTTCTGTGGAGGATTTTGGAGCATTAAGTCATCCAGGAGTTCTTTGGTCTTCCTCTGGATGGCTGTCGAGGAAGATCCACAGACATTGCCTGATTTACAGTATGGTCTGGTGGTTGTCATAATGATTGAGATATTTGGATGAATTGATTGTCCTTAGTAGGTTTTCGGATTTTTCGTATCAGTCGGATGAAGTTTTTTAGAGTGTTTTTACCACGTGGTTTGGCCACCATAAGCTAACTCATGCGGTAAATCACTGAAAAACCTAATTCAATGAATTATCAAAAGTCTAATTATCAAGAACTTTTCCAATGATTTTGATATTTCTATACATATTAGGATCATTCTCTTCAATTGTCCAAATCACACCATTTTTTTTAATATGGTGCCCTTCAATATATCCAAATTAGTGTTTCAGACATATTGAAAAGCATCATCGGGAAATAATATTGTCTTCGGCCCCAGTAATTGAGCCATCAGATTTAAAACTTCTGGAGTAGGTACAGAATTCGCAATTCATCATTTAACATGTTGGCAACACTACTGCTTCGCGCATGGGAGTATTATTACTAGACGAACTCTTTTACTAAACTGTCACCTTTTTTTTTATGGTACCATCGGGAATTGAACCCGAAACTCCCAAATGGAATTCAAAAATCTTACCACTAGGCTGTGTAGGTTGTCTTAATTAATTACATTGTCAATGTTCTGCAACAACTCTGCCTATATTTTGCTTAAATTTCTTTGACCGACTCGATAACAACACTTGTAGAAATTCTTCAACATTTTCCTGGTCTACATTGACGATTAAGAAATATGTCTCTTAATTTTATTTATATCACATTATAGCGATATTTCGCAAAGTGGGATCGTGTACACCGAAGGATACTTGAAATCTTTCACGTTTTATAATTTTTTATAAACTATAAATGAAAAAATCCAAAAACAATTAGTAATAGTACAGTATATATTATTCCTCATACAAACTTACATGTACAGATATATATTTATAAACTTATGTCAAAAATATATTTTGATTTCTCCTTTACTTAAAATGTAAAATATAATCACTTAAAAATTAAAAGTATGTTTGCGAAGTACACGAACTTTACAAACACGTAATGTATATATGTATTTTACTTTGATACTTTGCCATTTTCATGGTTATAATTTTAATTGGACGGCTTCACCAAAGATTAAATTTCAGTTCAAATATTGGTTAAAGTATTATTTACATTTTTCTACTAAAACTTAATATCATTACATACTTTTTAAATATTATCTAAATTATATATTTTATGGAAAGTGTTTTTTTTCTATCTGAAAGTATTTTTATATACAGTAGCTCCCTATTATCCGCAGGGGGTAGATTCCAAGCCACCTTGTCCGCAGATTGCGAAATCTTGCTAAATTACAATATACTCAAGTCATTGGTGCTGGGCCTCATAGTCGAGGATCCCTTTATTACTCCAATGTCAATTCGGTAGGAAAGTGAAACTGTGCCATAAAATTTTTTGTTTTTTCTTTTCTCCTCTTAAAGTGAGTGAATTGTTGCACACCAGCAAACTCACCGGTTTCACCGCTGTACTGGTTCCAATGGCACATTAAAGTGAGATAATCAGAGCACACTGGCATGTTTTTTCCTCTTTTTTTTTTTGAAAGAATAGATATGACTAATGTCATAAGTATCATTATACCCCTAAATACTGCCTGTGTCATTCGAGTGAAGTAGAACAGTGCGTTGTTCAAACTAATGATCTTCCATACGGAAGTCCAGTGCGTTACCACGCAGCCATACACCTTATCTTATTAAAGTATACTGCCCTCATAAGCAAAAACGCAGCTAATGGCAAAAGTTAAATTTTGAAAAAACTGCGCTTTTATGTTTTTCATTGCTGCTTAAAAATGTTGTGATTCATAAACAAAAAATCAGTAAAATGTGATTCATAAGCAAAAACGCAGCAAACGCATAGGCACCTGCTGTCTTTTTGCTTATGAATCACATTTTATTGTTTTTGCTTAGAAAAACCTAGTATTTTGTAAAATTAATAAAGACATTATGTCGATTTTTGTGTTGAAATAATTGGTTTTCTGTATTTTTTTTATGGATTATGGCAGTGGTCTCCAAAGTGGGGTACGTGTACCCCCTAAGGTATGCGAGTCGATACTTGGGGTACGACAAGTGACAGAAAAAATAAGAAAAATTATTCAAGACACATAAATACTAACTTGTATTTTTAAATTACACGATCATAAACATCAAATAGATGAGGAATTGACATTATTTAATTTAAATCTGCCAATTCATGACATTTTTACGTATGTAGCATATATGTATAAAAAATGTAGTGTGAACCCCTATGTTTCAGGGATTCGCACTATAATTTCTTCTGTCTTAGGGGTACGCCCACTGGATTATGGTTCAGAATTTGATATGGAATATTGCCTCATACTTGTTAAAATTCTGATTTTTTTCCCGTTAGCTGCGTTTTTGCTTATGACGGCAGTATACTAGACACCTGTTTTCTATAAATAATAACTTATACTAGACACCTGTTTTCTATAAATACACCGAACACTCATGTCTCCGTTTTCTCTATAACTTTTGCAGTTTGAAGTGCAACAGTAAAAGTAACACTTTACGAATAGAATATTTTTTCCATACATTGTAGCAATGGCAGTGAATGTTTTATTTTTGTACTAAGTCGAGAATTTTCAGCTTTTCACATATTGTTAGCACCTTATGAGGTCTTTTTACAGTCTCTGAGTCACCAGCACCTCTAGTCATGGGTGTTGACAGGGATTATTACAGTAAATAAGAATTATTTGTTCATAAATACTGAAATACTGGAATGATGTGATAACATCGAAAAAAGTAGCGCAACTAATAAAGTGGTTAACTGAGATAGATTTTCGGGTCTTTGACAGGCCTGGCTTTGAACCAGCGTGAGATTAAAACAAATTTCGAGGTCAACGGCGTATAAAGTTCCCATGGATAACAGGGAACTACTGTATATAACACAACGTCCATTAATTCATCAATTTTT